>JAIUSX010000258.1:0-600000 GCA_026573805.1 Hesperophylax magnus | reverse complement strand
TGGCCAACATATCCGAGCATACCCGAAGTGAATTATAGGTATAAAAGGGACACTTTCTTTTGAATCACAAACCATGTTACACAAACCTAGCGTAGCCGCTAAACTAATTGAAAACTGGGATGTTTTTCTTGCCTGGACGCGAGCAGGCGGTATTAAGGGGACACTTTCTTTTGAATCACAAACCATGTTACACAAACCTAGCGTAGCCGCTAAACTAATTGAAAACTGGGATGTTTTTCTTGCCTTGACGCGAGCAGGCGGTATTAAGGGGACACTTTCATTTGAATCACAAACCATGTTACACAAACCTAGCGTAGCCGCCAAACTAATTGAAAACTGGAATGTTTTTCTTGCCTTGACGCGAGCAGGCGGTATTAAGGGGACACTTTCTTTTGAATCACAAACCATGTTACACAAACCTAGCGTAGCCGCTAAACTACTTGAAAACTGGGATGTTTTTCTTGCCTTGACGCGAGCAGGCGCTATAAAGGGGGCACTTTCTTTTGTATCACAAACCATGTTACACAAACCTAGCGTAGTTCTAAAAAGGTTTGTTTACATTATATTATTACAACGCCATTTCTGACGTTTCGTTTCACCGCCCACTGCGTTTCACTGATTTTGCAACACGGAACACCTCGGGTATGCTCGGATATGTTGGTCACGCCCCCTGTCGACTAGTCGCTGTGCATATAGCGAAATCAACATGGCCGCTTATAATTTGTATGTCGATCGATTGTATAAATGTCGATCTCAAACTATTTTCTGTTTTTTTCCATGTTTTTCCTTCATTATTTCAACTAAAATGAAGCATAATACGTTTGCCCCAAGGAAAGTTCATAATTACTTCTCATACCGTCGAGATTTGGCTTAATTTGACAATTTTAGCGCAAAAACAGTGAGGGCACTGATAGACAGCAAGTTCCGACTAGATGTGCCCAAAGTCCTTCCCAATGACGATGTACGTAGTTTATTTATGTTTTATGGTGCTATATCATGTTTGACAAGTACACGACTGATATTGTGTGTCGAAATGCATAGCGGTTAAACACAAGATACCTTTGGCAGAGAGGATATGCCGAGTCAAAATACCTGATATGTGTATACACAAATTTATTTGTTAGTTTATATAATATGTGTTACTAAATAATCAAATTTCATAAGATACAATTTGAAATGTTTATTTATGTAGAGATGCTAGCAGTAGAGATGCAGTGGAGTGTTGGGTGAATACCCCGTGACAAGCCCACAGTAGACAGACCTCCCCCTCGCCAAGCCAACCCAACCAAGCCAGCCAAGGAGAAGACCTCGATTCGTAGCAGGTAATTCTTTATACAAATAAAGTAGCTTCACGTCCATTTAATCTAAGTTCGCAGGAAAACCACAGGTTAGTTTTACCCTACTGATGACCGATCATTGCGATAGTAATACTGCTCAGTACGAGAGGAACGGCAGTTTTGGACATTTGGTTCACGCACTCGGTCGACCGGCCGGTGGTGCGATGCTACCATCTACAGGATTAGGCCTGAACGCCTCTAAGGCCGTATCTCGCCTAGGCAAATCGGGCGGTGATACGTGATGTGAGTTCCGCGAGTCGAAAAGTCTCTAAACAATGTGACATCTATCAGACGTCGAAGCCCGACGAGGCGAGGCGAGCACTGCGCAACGTGGTTAAATGTCCCGGCGCGATGGCGCCCCGCCTCTGACCAAGCTTAAGTTCGACGTCGGAACTCGGAATCGTCCGCAGACGACCTTCGTACCTGGCAGGGTGTTGTGCCCGGTAGAGCAGCGTCATGCTGCGATCCGTTGAGACTCAGCCCTACGCCCAGAGATTCGTCCGATCGTGTCCACGGAGCGTCGGCCCCCCCCATGCTGCTGCTGTTTGCGGCCTAGCGCGAGCGAGCGTGTTATTTAAATTATATTTTATAATGTTCGTAAGATCAATTAAAAATTATTAGAGATATCAATTTAATAGTTATTAAATTTTTCAGACCGAAACGAGAGCAGATCTGATGAGAAGCTGATGGATTAGCAGAACGGCGCTATGTTGGTGAAGAAAACTGGTTCATCGATTCTGCTTATCCTGCGTGGATTGTGCTACACGACGTATGAATTTATAATTCGGGTCGCTCGTGCAGACTCATACACATATTCTTTTTTGTTTTTAAATCGAATATTATAAATCAATATCTTTTAACTAAATATAATGTTTCCCGTTCTATGTTGAGAGAAGACAATATTATTTGTTGTACTTGTTTTAGTTGAAAAATTATTTATAATTATGTGTTGTCAATAAAACGTTTATTATGTACTACATGTCATGAATTATTTATACCTATGATCTATGAGTTTTCCAATTTCATGCCGGAGTTCCATAACACAAAGAACGCAGCTTCACCACTTTGCATTTACATACAAGGTAACCAAGTTCGGATCACAAATCTGAAATGTTAATTTTTTATTATAATATGACTTTCTTGTGCATATGAAGAGCTCACCATTTGCACGTTTAAGGAGCGATTCCCGTGATGATTGAAGTACATATATTCCTGTACTGCAGTACCAACGATAGCTATACGAGTGCAGTCAATTGCTACTATAGTACCAGGGAAAGGATCACCGGACTGCTCAAATATTTGTTTGGCTTTTTGCCTATCTGCAGCAGTCAAAGGAAATTTAACCCACGTCTGGAGTAGTGTGTCGTTGATAGCCGATGAAACATTTAATATGCATCGGCTAACCGACGACTGACATACAGCCAAGCCCTACTCGTGTCCTATACCTCTCTGGTACGAGCCCACCGCATAAAATCTTACTGCAGTAAGTACCTGTAAAAAATTCAGCTATTAATAGTGTATCTAATTTTCTCATGGATTACATAGTTAATTGAATGTATCTCTCACCTGTGACTGGACAGACAGTCCATGCTTTCTTCTCGGTTGTAAGATAGGGGATAACGAGTTCATTAGATATTCTGAATAAATTCAGGAACTCTGTTTGCCCCATTTCCATGGGATTTTGGGCGTCTCTTAAGATACGGAAAGGGATTCTTATTTCGTTGTGGTTAACTTCAAAACCCACAATTTCCAGCACCAGCCATCCTGCAGCCATTTTATCTGAAACTTATTATTATTTATGTAGAAATCCTCAATGGTATGTGTAGTTTTTTGTAAATTAAATCACTTATCTGGCTTTCGACATGTTACGTACTTTACAAACATCGCAATTATGTTATTCAATTCATTTAATAGCATCATTGTGCCACAAACAAGTCACTTATCATGTTTACAGACAATACTTACGATAATATTAAGTTTTCTCTTGTTAAAACTACGCAAATATTGCTAATTGTCAAAACGTCACACTTAAATGATGCAAATTCTCCGCGAATGCTAGCGTTCGGCCGCCGAAAGACAGGTCTAGGGGTACCCTTCGTGTAAGGCTATAAGTTTTGGCGCGCAATCGAAAATCTAAGGATTCCATCTGTCATCGAGAGAACCGGAATCGCTTCATACGAATAAACCGAGAAAAATCGTTAATTTGAATGTAAGGACGATTTTAGTGTCGAAGTAGAACGAGAATCGCCCTCCAGGCTCCTTATACCCGGAATTCAAATATTGACCAAATCTAGTGACGTTTCCATTTCTTTGTGCAGAGGCATATAACTCCGGCCTGTCCTTGAAACCCATTTGAAACCGATACCTACTCATAACTCCGTTTTTTTATAGAAAAAAATATTGTGGCAGAAAGCTCAGATCTCATCGGCTTAGAGTTTGACATCTCGCTCGAGGCCACTCGTGACATGACGCAGTTGTGTGATGCCGTACAACAGTATTATTTCGTGTCTTAAATATTTGCTTGTTAAAGTTCTTCGTGATAAAAATATAAAACCAGTGTAGTGTTAGCGAGTTAAAAATATATACATTCAACCTAACCTAAATCTACTCCCTACGTAAGTTAAAGTTTAAAATTTATTGACAGTGCTTTGGTTATTCCAACGTAAATTACGCATCAGGATTTTGCAATCGCAAAATACGTTAAATGGCTTGTTAAAAGTGCTTCTTACCTACTTATTTACATTATGACATATGCATTCTTGGCAAATATGTCTACCTTCACAGCGTATAAATGTTATCAATTACATTGACTCTCTTATTCATAATAAAATAAGAATAGTATTAGGATGAATTGTTCAGCGCCGTCTTTTGTGCAAAATCACCTCAAGGGCGCTGTTTATCAATGATTATCCTGTTTTATCCTATTGTTTTAGTGACATTCAAAAATATTAACATGTGACCATGAGTTAATTAATTTTGATATTCAAAATAAGCAGAAAAAATACAGAATTCGACTGTCATAGATAAGCACAATCATTTTTGCAATTTTTTTTTTGTTTCAGTGTTCTTTTCGTTTTTCATTTATTCAAGTTTTTTTGTTACTTTTGGGTTTTTTGTCTCAGATTAACAAGTTTCCACTGACAAAGTTTCCTCTCTATAAAACGAGCCCTGATAGTTAATTTTCTTAGAATGATGCTTTGTCAGGTGAACTTTGCCGTCAGGTAACATTTTGATATTTTTCTGCTTCAAGGACGTTTCTAATTTTAAAATTGTTTTTGAGCCAAAGAATGAATGGCTGAGCGCAATATTATTGTCTTCGGTCGCACCTTTTTTTTAAATGGCATTGCTTTTTTCTACCTTGTATATCATCAACGCTCTGTCGTCTATATCTGTGGTTAAGAAGTGTGCTAACTTTTTCCATACAAAAAACCCGAAAGTGACCTAGTGAGTGGTTTATTTACGTCTTCGTGCATTTTGCTTAGTAACAGAATACTATTGTTGTTCCTTTTTTCTGAAGTAGTATTGTATTCCTGAATAATATTTTTGTTCCATTTATACAGTTTTGTATCACTTCAGTGAACATCACATTTTTTATTCCGAAGTAAATCACATTCTTGCACCTCTAATTTTCTAGTGACATTTCTTCAACACATTCGAACTGTTGCCTTGTACTCGTGTAAGTTGGTTCAAGTTATATTGACTAAGTAAGACTCGAGCAACTTAATCCTTGCATGTGTTTTTAAGAATATATCAGTTTTACATCATTCGCTTTATAATACATTGAGTTACCCAACACCAACCAGGTTAACACGCGACAGACGGTACATCGGCTGAGTGGAAAACTTATACTTATTTTTATAAGTCAATTCCACTATTTTTTATTTTTTATTTTAAATACATAAACGGCTATACTGCCTTTTATCTATACTATGTATTACATTATATATGTTGTCTTGCGTTTACTCAATGTCAGTAATAGACATTACCAAGTTTGTTTTACTTTGTACCCTGAAATTGAAACTAATATCAAACATTTTGTTTTATACCAAATCTGGTCGCAAAAAACGGCTTAAGCCATTTAAAGAAACCTTTCTAATCTGTATAAAGATTCAGGGTGATACTGAGAGTATCTAGCACTCAGATAACATTGTAGCAACTGGTTCAACTCTTGCAAAACTCAACTCTTATAACGTATTTACATCGGTTATATTAATCCAGTCAAATATATTTACTGCCAGTCATGTTTGTAAAGTTCATGTTTTAATTCTCTGAATGTTCTCTCTTCTGTCGTATTATTGGTGAAAGGGGATATTCAAAATTTATAAAAATTAAAAGTTTAATGTGTTTAATGATTTTAAACATGAATCGAGTTTAAATTTAAAGCATAGTGGCAAGTGTATCCATGAAATATATTTATTTTGATTTTGTTTAATTCCATGTTAGACTTATATACTAAGCGTTATTAACAAACTGTCAACTGGACACTTGTGATATATTTTTTTTTCCTTGAAAGCATTCTTAACTTTATGCGATAAAAAATTACCTTAATCGTATAGCAGGCAAATTTTTTAGACATCTGCTCTCCATATTGATATTGGACATCTTTGATGCTAGAGGTCAAAAAACGCTCCATATTATTTTTTGCATGTGGTCCATTTCACCTTCGAGGTTTTGAGTATTTCGTTCCAACTGAAGGTGATCACTTTAAACTAATTATAACCCTTGTAAATATGATTATTTCATTAATATTCCGTTTCAGCTCTAACATATTTTGAGTTTGGACCATTCACCAAAAGGCCATGGATTTTCTTAACACAGAGAGTGTTTCCATCAAGGTGGAACCAGGGTCGCAGGATGAGGACGGAGGTGAAATGCCGTATACTGAAATAGATATCTACCTCTCCGACGTAAAGAAGGAATGTTTGGCGAGTAGTAAGTTGCATTGTAATGGATAGGTTTTCTAGAAACTGCGCGTATTGTACAGGGCTAGCAGATTCTTCTATACAGATTCTTCAATGGTGACCATCTGCAAACCCTATAGAGATCTCAATTATGCCGAAATACTTGATTAACCTACATGACTGAAATGAAATGAGAAATGAGGGCGATGCGTCCGACAATCCATTATTACGTTTTTCCATGGAATTTCGGGGAATACGGAGAATATCTACCAATCAGATTATATATAATACTATTTACCGCCAGTCATGTTTGTGAAGTCAACATCGTACTGAGTTCTCTTTAGGAGCTGAGCGGTCTCTCTTCTGCCGTATTATTGCTTAAAGCGGCCGTGATATATTTTAAATATAAATCTAAATTTTATTGCTTCACGGTTATTGATTGTAAAAATTATTTTAGTTTAAATTTAAATCACGATGTCAAGTATATACATAAAATATAATGCGTTCAATTTAGTTTAATTCCAAGTATGACTTATATGATAGGAACCACAATTAACAAACTGTCAAATGGACAATGATTATTTAATTTTTTTTACAAAAATCATTTTTAGCCCTATGCGATAACATTATAACTTCTTGTATAAAATACTGTATAATTTTATGTACCTGCTCTCCATCTTGATATTTGACATATTTAATGCACGAGGTCAAATAATCGTCCATGATATTACTGAAGGTGGTCCAGTTTACATCCGAGATCTTACATATTTCTTTCCAACTGAATGTGATCATTATGTTATTTATTTTTAGCTGGGACCATTTACCAGGAGGCAATGGGTCTTCCCAACAGTGTTTCCATCAAGGTGGAACCAGGGTCCCAGGAAGAGGGTGGATGTGAAATGTCGTATACAGATATAGATATCTACCTCCCGGACGTGAAGACTGAGTGTTTGCAGTATGCGGAGAGTACTCCGACAACCTCCAAGTTGGGTTACAAAGGTATGTTGGTTTCAGATGTTCAGAATTCCTGCCTGTTTCATAGACAAGACGTTTATTCTTGTTAATTCAGTCCTTGCCGTTCATTAGTTATTCTGTTCTCAAAAGACCTCTTATTTTAAGTAATTTAAGTTACATACATATTTATTATATACTAGCCATACCTCGTCACGCATTGCTGTGGCTCATTCTGTCTGTGCATATAGTGAAACATTAGCATGTGTTTATTTTACGTCCAACAGATGGCACTATTAATAAAACAAGTTTATCTAACAGACGGCCTTGGTTTTCAAAAAAATGTTTTTACCTGTCACAGCTGACATCTATATAAAATAGGTATATAAAAACACACGAGTATTCAAATGCAACGTTGTGTCAATATTTTAAAGCTATCCGTGAAGAACGTTTATGAAGAACGGAGTTTTAAGATTTTAAACAAACGATCATTTACATTTTTATTTATATACACGGTTGTTACATATAGCGCTGTGTAAAATTTAATCAGACCGCCGAAACAGCCGTTTTTGTTTTGTTAAAGTTAACCATTTATTCTCATCTAATTTTAAAATATATATATATTTACTGTACTTGACTAATTATGCTTTATACACATTCTTTTCAGACTTGTTGGCGAACGTTAAGACGCATCCTGGGGAAAAACGATACTCTTGTCCCCATTGTAACTATTGTTGCATTCGAAGTTCATCGTTGAAACAGCACTTGCGCACTCATACTGAAGAAAAGCCCTTTTCATGTTCCGAATGCCGTTATTCGTGTTTTCAAATGAGGGATTTAAAAATTCATTCGCTTACACACGGTGGAGAAAAACCTTTTTCATGTTCCGTTTGCAACTATTCATTTTCAACAAAGGGACAACTTCAAATTCACATGTTTACCCATGGTGGAGAAAAACCGTCTTCATGTTCCGAGTGCAACTATACATGTTCGACAAAGGGCAATCTAAAGAGGCACATGCTGACTCACAGTGGAGAAAAACCTTTTTCATGTTCTGAGTGCAATTATTCATGTTCTCGAAGAAACACTCTGACTAGCCACGTGCTGAGTCACAGTGGAGAAAAACCTTTTTCATGTCCCGACTGTAACTATTCATGTTTAACAAAAAGTCAACTTAAAATTCACATGTTTACCCATGGTGGAGAAAAACCGTTTTCATGTTCCGAGTGCAACTATACATGTTCGACAAAGGGCAATCTAAAGAGCCAAATGCTGACTCACAGTGGAAAAAAACCTTTTCCATGTTCTGAGTGCAATTATTCATGTTCTCAAAGGGACTATATGACGAAACACATGCTGACGCACAGTGGAGAAAAACCTTTTTCATGTTCTGAGTGCAATTATTCATGTTCTCAAAAGGGCAATCTAAAGAGGCACATGCTGACTCACAGTGGAGAAAAACCTTTTCCATGTCCCGACTGTAACTATTCATGTTTAACAAAAAGTCAACTTGAAATTCACATGTTTACCCATGGTGGAGAAAAACCGTTTTCATGTTCCGAGTGCAACTATACATGTTCGACAAAGGGCAATCTAAAGAGCCACATGCTGACACTCACAGTGGAGAAAAACCTTTTCCATGTCCCGAGTGCAATTATTCATGTTCTCAAAAGGGCAATCTGACGAGTCACATGCTGACTCACAGTGAAAAAAAACCTTTTTCATGTTCTGAGTGCAATTATTCATGTTCTCAAAGGGACTATATGACGAAACACATGCTGACGCACAGTGGAGAAAAACCTTTTTCATTTTCTGAGTGCAATTATTCATGTTCTCAAAAGGGCAATCTGAAGAGGCACATGCTGACTCACAGTGGTAAAAAACCTTTTTCATGTTCTGAGTGCAATTATTCATGTTCTCAATGGGGCTATACGACGAAACACATGCTGACTCACAGTGGAGAAAAACCTTTTTCATGTCCCGTCTGCAACCATCCATGTTCAACAAAGGGACGGCCAAAAGTTCACATGTTAACCCACATTGGAGAAAAACCTTATTCATGTTCTAAGTGCGATGATTCATTTTCTAGAAGAGACACTCTGTCACGCCACATGCTGGCTCACAGTGGAGAAAAACCTTTTTCATGTTCTGAGTGCAATTATTCATGTTCTCGAAGATACATTCTAACTAGACACGTGCTGAGTCACAGTGGAGAAAAACCTTTTTCATGTTCAGAGTCCATCTATTCATCTTATCTAAGTGGCAGTCTGAAGAGCCACATGCTGACTCACAGTGGAGAAAAACCTTTTTCATTTCCCGACTGTAACTATTCATGTATAACAAAGACACAACTTAAAATTCACATGTTAACTCATGGTGGAAAAAAACCGTTTTCATGTTCTGAGTGCACCAATACAAGTTCGACAAAGGGCGATCTAAAGAGGCACATGCTGACTCACAGTGGAGAAAAACCTTTTCCATGTCCCGACTGTAACTATTCATGTATAACAAAGACACAACGTAAAATTCACATGTTTACCCATGGTGGAAAAAAACCGTTTTCGTGTTCTGAGTGTGAATATTCATTTTCTCAAAAGGGGCATCTAAAGAGGCACATGCTGACTCACAGTGGAAAAAAAACCTTTTCCATGTCCCGACTGTAACTATTCATGTAAAACAAAGAGACAACTTATAATTCACATGTTTACCCATGGTGGAGAAAAACCGTTTTCATGTTCCGAGTGCAACAATACATGTTCGACAAAGGGCGATCTAAAGAGGCACATGCTGACTCGCAGTGGTGAAAAACCTTTTTCATGTTCTAAATGCAACTATTCATTTTTTCAAAGGGGCACGCTGAAGAACCACATGCTGACTCATAGTGGAGAAAAACCTTTTTCATGTTCTGAGTGTAATTATTCATGTTCTCGAGGGGGCAATCTTACGAGCCACGTGCTGACTCACAGTGGAGAAAAACCTTTTTCATGTTCTTAGTACAAGTATTCTTGCTTTCAACGAGGCCTTCTGAAGAGCCACATGCAGACTCATAGTGGAGAATAAGCTTTTTCATGTTCCGAGTGCAACTATTCATCTTATCTAAGTGGCTGTCTGAAGAGCCACATGCTGACTCACAGTGGAGAAAAACCTTTTTCATGTTCCGAGTGTAACTATTCATTTTCTAAAAGTGGCCATCTGAACAGCCACATGCTGACTCACAGTGGAGAAAAAGCTTTTTCATGTTCTGTGTGCAACTATTCATTTTCTCCAAGGGGCACTCTGAAGAACCACATGCTGAATTACAGTGTAGAAAAACCTTTTTCATATTGTAAGTGCAACTATTCATTTTGTCAAATGGTCTCTCTGACGAGACACAATCTTAGACATCATGGAATAAAACGAATTACACACGAAATAATTTACAGTCATTAGTAAAGCTAAGGTTAAGAAGTTTCATTTAATTTAATATTTTTTGGAAGCAGCTCCGACTCACACAGCTCGTTCATCTGAGAACGTTAAAAGTGTATCACCATTTTGAAGAGAATGTGAAAATACGGCCAACAAGAACGAAACTATGGATGTGTTGAAGAACGATAATGCCGGCTACAAATGACTGACATTTCGCAAAAAAGATACTCAATATCCAGACCAAGCTATCCTGGTTTAATAGCCAGAAATGATAAAACTCTACTACATCGCAATCAATTAGCTGACTCTCGCAGTAAACTCGAGCCGGGGATGTTGAACGATGAAACTGATCTCTCAAACAAATATATTTATTCATCATCAGTCTCGCTTAACGACAGCGGATGAAGTGTAACCGAATGTACATAAAACTGAAACATATCCATTATTCTCACTAAATATTGTATTTATTTTCGCTTTTAAGACATCTTCTGAAATTAAAGCAAAATGAGTGAATTGTTATTATCATTGTTAATTTGATTTTTGGAATATGATAATAATATTTCATTTGTGTTTTTTGTTTCAAATTTTTGTAATGCTTTATTCTTTGTACCTTCGAGTCTTTTAAATTATTATTGTGACAACAATAATACTCCATTAGTTTTCGATGATAGCCAGCGAAAAAAAATGTAAATTAATGTTATAACTTATAAGGGCACATATTTCAACTCGATTATATAAACATTATAATAAAGACTATAAAATAGAAGTAGGCCGAGTGGCCCAGTTGTAGCATTGTGAACCATGTCATTTTACTAACTTCATTATAAATTATCTTTTTCTTAATAAATATAAATTTTAATTTGTTTATTTAAATGTTTTTTTGTAATAATTATATTTCCTTTAATAATTATTGATTACAAACACTATATATTCTTCATGTTGAGGCTCACCACTTTTTTAAACACAAGAACTTGCTTCTGTAGAAGAAAAACATTTAAAAAATGAAAAGCAGTCAAAAGTAAGTTGACGAATTATTTTAGTTAACATAAATGATTATTCTCTGTAAGTTGATTAATTATTTACTAAAGAATATAAATTGTTTGAGACTAATATTCATCTTATAATATCTTGTTGCATGCACCTATAATCCCTTAGTATTTTAAGGATAAATTTTTAAAATTTTAGCGAATTCATCAGTATAAGTGAACGTATGTCTGTCGGTATGAAAGAAACAGGCATATCTGAGTGGGACAGCATGACCGAGACGTATAAAAAGGCACGTCTGTTGTAACTCGTCCTCTCCTCATTAGCAAACTCTTATATTGTCCATTGTATCAATACTTGTAGCTACCTGAATAAAACCAAATAGTAACGGAGTACCCACATACTTTTATTACAAAGAAATCTGGATTATCAGCACGGAAAATCACCACAGTTATATATTGTTTTATAACCAAAAAAGTAATATAATTTTCGAAATTATATTTATATGTCAGATGTAAAAAAAAATCACACTTTATCGCAAATTTAGCCCCGAAAGATCAACATCAAAGGGAATCAATAACAATCCAAAAAGTTTTAAATTGATAACGAATACTCTTTTAAAGTGATAGCGTTATTTTTAATCAATTAAAATAAATGTTCCCATATCGAATTATGGATTATGCTTTAAGGCCACGTTTAATAGGGACTGTCTATTGACTGTTCTTTTTGTAATAACTTCTCGTAAAGTATTGGTTTTTAATCCTCTGTCCTCGTTAGTTGTTCCGAAAATATCTTTATTCCATTCGTCCATAAGACCATAGTGCTCATCAAAATATGTTCCGCAGAACTTTGGTATAAAATATACAAAGCTAATTGTATGAAAGATGTATTGCGAAGGTTAAAGATGTGTTCGGTGTTAACCCTTTAAATATTAGGAAACCAAATTCATAGATGTTTGGGACCAAATTTGGTATCCTAATAATTAACGGGTTGAAATTAAACCATGTAACATTTTGTAATAGATTCATTCTGTTGCCGGTATAAAACTGTTGTGAATAAATTTTGACAATATTTTATACATCACAGAAGTAATTAATCATAACGGACACAGCAAGCATTACTTAATTAATCTCGGGGCGAAAGGATTAAGTTGTTTTGATTAGCTAATTAAAGATATGTATGTAGTAGACTGCCTGAGTTATATCAGGTGCGAATGCATCGAGAATCATCCAGGGGGTAGGTAGATGGGCAGTAATTACGGTGTGCTCTAGTACATTCCCATGCTATTCAATCTGCACCTAAGAACGTTCCCGAACATTTTAGTTACTATCGCTGCAATATGTTGCCAAGTACAAATGGGGATCTCTGACAAGACACATGCTGACTCACAGTGGAAAAAAACCTTTTTTTATGTTCTGAGTTCAACAATTCATGTTTTTGGAAGGGATGTGTAGACTGAATGCTGTAGAATTGAAATTCCTAAGGCAAATTTATGGTAAAACCATGAATGATTGTATGAGAAATGTGGAGATCCGCTAAGAGTGCAAGGCTGATGTAAGCGTAATGAGTAAGATCAAGAAAGTGACGCTTAGATGTTTTGGGCATGTAGAGCGAATGAACGAAGAAAATAATGTAAGTAGAATATATGCAAATGTGAATGGTAGCAGAAGTCGGGGACGCCCTAAGAAGACATGACACGACCAAGTGAATCAGATAATTGAGTCGGGCCATGTTAAGTGTCAGAATTATAGTAGAGTATGTATGAGACGATGTATGAATATGAGTGTGGGGCCAAGACTGAGTTGTTTGGCGGTCCGTCCTCTCTGCTTCCCGCTGCTGGGAGAAAACTTGATGGTTTGTTAGTTATGTTTTACGAAACACAGGTTGTGACACAGTGGGTAAAAACCGTGTTCATGTTCTGAGTGCAACAATTCATGTTTTCCGAAGGGACTTTTGACAAAACACATGATGACTCATAGTGGAGAAAAACCATTTTCATGTTCTCAAAAGGGTAATCTGACAAATCACATACTGACTAACCGTGAAGGTACACCTTTGTCATGGTACCTACGAGTGAAACAAATACAATTTTGAAAGGGTTTTTGAGACAAGTCATAATTAACAAAAGAGTGGGGAAAAGAGTTTTCATGATCTTAGTGCAATTATTTATAGTCTCGAAAAAGTTTTCTGCGAACCACATGCTGACTTGCAATAAAAAGTTATCGGAAAACATTTGTAATTAAAGATTTCAACCACACAGTTATTCACAAAATTCTCAATGAGATGCACGATAGTGGTTAACATGAAAAAAGTAACAAAGACAGTAATAATATTCTCGGAAGTAGCTCCTACTCTCTTACAACTTGTACATCTGAGAACGTTAAAAGTTGATCTAAATTTTGAAGAAAAAATAATAATACGGCCAACGAGAAAGAAAATATTGATGTGTCGAAGAACAATGGTACAGGCCAATTGCCCACCAAAATCCAGTCCAAGCTATACTAAAACGATCAAACCTTACTAGATCGCAAGCAACGAACGATGCATTCAAACGTCATCTCAGATACTCTTTCATAATTACATCTTTTATCATAATCCTTTTACCGTACATACGCCTCAGGGATCTCATTTCCAATTCAAGTTGGATTTCGTCCTACTCTCAGTAATATACCTCAATGTTTGTCATTTATTGCAAATAATTGATTTGATTTCAATTAATTGTTGTTTTAATGACTGCGCGATTAAAACAGCAATGAAATCTTGCTATTCCAATTTTAGTTTTAAACGATATTTTACCATAATTTAGAAATTGGCATGTATTACAAAATGTTATTTATAAAACATTCGAAATACCCAAATGTTATTATGACCACCCTGTATATAGCTGTAACGTACGATAAGTAGATACAATTTCCGGTTAAAGGAATGAAATAATATTAATTATCTGTTGCATTTTCCATGAAAAATTTGTATCGTTCTCTACAGTGTGTTCTTTACGCACTGTGTGTGTTGAAATCTCCCGGAAAGACACTAAAATAACTTTGTAAAAAGCAAAATCACAAGTGATTATTATTATTACGCACTGTGTGTGTTGAAATCTCCCGGAAAGACACTAAAATAACTTTGTAAAAAGCAAAATCACAAGTGACGATATTTACTTTTGTTGCGCTAACGAACAAATGTAGGGGTATAAAAGCAATCGCGTGGTCATCCCGCTGTGCTGCCATTGGCTGTTTGGTCTGTTAGAGTAATACGCCCGTAACGGAGAGTTAGCATTTCACACATAGTCTAAGATATGAGTTGCTGACGAAGAATCTTAAAAGCGCATATTTAATTTATTGAAACAAATGTTTCCATATCGAATTCCGGAACATGCTTTTATTCCACGTTTCATGGGGTTTGTTAATCGGCTGTTCAATTTGTAATTACTTCTCGGTATTGTATTGGTTTTTAATCCTCTGTCGTCGTTAGTTGTTATCCCAAAACATCTTGATTTGTTTCGTCCATAAGATCATAGTGCTCATCTTAATATATTCCGTAGAAATTTTTAATTAATTTATTTATTTTTTGAACAGTTTGTATGGCGCCGCTTTTGTGAAATATCACCACTAAAACTATTAAAATTGCAAAAATAAAATTAAGTGAAGTTAAATGAAGAACAGGAACAGGTGACACAAACATAGAATATGGATACTTTCCAGCAATAATCCTAGGTGGTGAAGAAATTGAACCAGCTGCTGCAGCGAGAGAGTCCGCCGCGTCCACCAACAGTGCCAGCACGAGGTTCATCATCCGTTCAGGTATGTGTCTGCTGCTAACAAAGCGCTGACACAATATCCTCACATAGATTACAAACCCTGGCAGCACTGCTGTGACGTTCGACGAAGATAGAAGATGGAGACTCTACAGCAAGAATCCTAGGTGGTGAAGAAACTGAACCAGCTGCTGCAGCGAGAGAGTCCACCGCGTCCACCAACAGTGCCAGCACGAGGTTCATCATCCGTTCAGGTATGTGTCTGCTGCTAACAAAGCGCTGACACAATATCCTCACATAGATAACAAACCCTGGCAGCACTGCTGTGACGTTCGACGAAGGTAGAAGATGGAGAATCTACAGCAAGAAACCTGGTGAAAAAACTGGACCAGCTGCTGCAGCGAGATAGTCTACCTCGTCCACCAACAGTACCAGCACGAGGTTCGTCATCCGTCCAGTTATGTGTCTATTTATTATTTTTATTTATTTAATTATTTGAATAATACATTTAATTACAATAATGACGTATTGCCCATCTCACTAAATGTGTAACCCCTGTGTTGAGATGGAAATTTACAGAGTGGTTTTAAACAAGGTTTTTGTTTACATGAAATTATGAAAATGCCAGATAAAATAAAATCAGTATTTTAAATTATGAAATTTTTAAATTATACAATTCAAGAGTGAATGTAGAAGATGAAAACGAAGCGAGAATAATTTTAAGTAATTAATCAATAAAATTTCAGTTTGACCAAAAAGCATAGAATACATTTATATATTGTTATTGAAGACACAGAAATCTATTTTAGTGTTATTATAAAGAAACCTTTCAGATATTCGAGTGACGATCTCTTCAAGGAATTTAATGTACTAGATGTCCGACAGTGCTTTATAAAAAAATTGTAATCCATGTTCATAAAAATAAAAACAAAATGAAAACAAGCGAACACAAACATCAAACCAGAAGTAAGGGAAGGAATGACCTTTCCGTTCCAACAAGCAACAGAGCGGCTTATTATAAAATATTATCATATCTCGGTCCTAAAATATATAATTAAATCCCCTCTCAGCTGAAACTGTGTGAATTGTCATACTTCGGTCCAAGAGTGACAAAATGGTTGTTGGATCTAGGCAGGACTGATTCCGAAATGATACTAAAAAGGTAATTTGAAATCACGAACGCCTCTATGTATCTTTATGTATCTTTTTTATGTATCTTTTTTATGTATCTTCGTTTTAACATAATTATTTTATTTAGTCTTAAGTCCTGTATTCGTCTAGAATAACTTGAAACCTGTAAATTTGACTGTTCTGAAACGGGAATCCTTCCTAGTTGGACAGTCAAAATCATAAATGTCTGAACACAAAATTGCACTTTCTTTAATCCCTGGTTCTGCTTTGCTGGTGACTTCCTCTAGATGATAACGTTCCGTTGTACTCATTTCACCTGATAACAGAAAAACTTGATAAAATATAGAATACACAAAACATAACAAAAAAATTTAAGCAATAATTAGTCGCCTGAAATATCCATACAAATTGAAAATACCTCCCGAGTACCTTCTGATGTCCGGTCAGGTGCTCTGAAACCACTGAGCTATGTCGGCTTATTTCCAACCGTACCTTCTGATGTCCGGTCAGGTGCTCTGAAACCACTGAGCTATGTCGGCTTATTTCCAACCGTACCTTCTGATGTCCGATCAGGTGCTCTGAAACCACTGAGCTATGTCGGCTTATTTCCAACCGTACCTTCTGATGTCCGATCAGTGTGGTTTAAAATTGCGAAGTGATAACGTGTTTTCGTGTCCGGTAAGCGATTTATTTAAATTTCAGATATATCATCGGTGTTGTCTTATATTAATTGATTCAAAAAAGTTATCTATTTAAATGGCAAGTGTATTTATCCTAGTAACACCTACAGTAGATAGCTTTTACGGATGTGGCATAGTTTTTATAAAAAAATAAATAATAAACCGATTGGCGTGGGGTGGGAGACATTAGCCACGCGTTGGAAGGAGACTTTACCCAGGGTAATCTCTCCCGACACTTCAGGTACATTATAATGTTTTTTTTTCAGATAAATAAACACCCAAAATGCCCTTCAAATATGAAAAAAAAAGATTCAACAAGGAACAGAAGTAAATTAGAAATATCAGTAATAAAAAATACTTTAGATGACATCGTTTAAGGAAAATCCATTAGAGGTGCTGCTTTGGAATATGAAATTGATCGAAACACATTACGGAATTATCTAAGGGACAGGAACAAATTAACTAAAATAAGTCAGTATAAAACATCTCAAATATTTACAATAAAAGAAGAAAACGCACTTGTTAACTATCTTCTAACTTGTAGCAAAATGAATTATGGCTTGACCAAAAAGGCGGCTATGAAACTAGGATGTGAGTATGCAAAAATCAATTCCAAAAAAGTTCCTCAGTCTTGGACCACAAATGACTGCACTGGAAAAGATTGGTTCAGAGGATTTATGCAAAGACATCCTGAACTTAGTTTGTGAACTCCCGAAGCAACCAGTTTGTCCAGATCAACGAGCTTTAACAGAAAAAACCTTACTGATTTCTTCAAAAATCTCGAATACGTTAGGGAGGAATACAAATTTGAAGCTCACTACATCTACAATTGTGATGAAACAGGGTGTACGACCGTACAAGTGTGTCCCAAAGTAATAGCTAGCAAGCATGTGCGTCAATTAGGACAAGTTACTTCAGCTGAGCGTGGCACTCTTGTGACCGTTTGTTTCGCCGTCAACGCTCTGGGAAATGTTATTCCACCGTTTTTCGTTTTCCCAAGGGTTAAATATAACGAAACTTTTATAAATGGTGGTCCCCCAGGCTCACGGGGCGACTCCTATCCAAGTGGATGGATGACAACCAAAAGTTTCATGAAATATTTTATTTTTATTTATTTATTTATTTATTTATCAAAAGAAAGTACATATTACATATTGGATGCTTTGCCTGTCCAACTAGGAAAGTTTCCCGTTCTAGGACAGACAAATTGACATGTTTAGTTCATATTATTACTGAAATGTACATAATTACATAACAAAAACCAAAAAAAAGTTTCATTTTTCTCTGAAACTAAGTTGTGTAATAAAGAAAATGTATATAATAAATATAAGTACACATACATTGTTTTGTGAGAAGTAGAAAAATTAATCTGGTAGCATATATTATATTATATGCAGCATTTTGTGAAATATTCAAACGCATCTCTTCAAAACCGAGTCTTGCTTATCCTCGACAACCACGAGAGTCATGTCAATATTGAAGTCGTCCAATATTCAAAATTAAATGGAGTAGTCATGTTGACTTTACCACCCCACTGTAGCAATAAGTTACAGCCTTTAGATGTTGCCATATATTCATCTTTCAAGGCAAGATATAACACAGCCATGAATAACTGGATGCTAAGTAACCCAGGGAGAACAGTTACAATTTATAATATACCCAGCTTTGTAAGCACCATTATGTCGCAGGCTTTCAGCCAATCTAATATTTTAAGTGGATTTCGTAAAACCGGAATACATCCCTACAACCCAAATATCTTTACAGATGAAGATTTCTTATGCTCAGCAGTAACAGATAAAGAAATGACTGGTGAACTTCAGGATCTGGAAGCTCCATCGGTTGTCAGATGTCACCATGATCGAATCAGCTTCAACATCAACTGTACAACGTCAGTCAGAGCCTTCGACGACTGCTGATGCAGATGTATTCGATATTGCAGAACAATCAGCAGAGATGGCTTCAACGTCTCAACTTCTGGATATTACAACTGTACATTCCGATTCACCAAAAACAAACACTGTTTTGCCTGAAATTATTAGACCTTTTCCTAAATCTGCTCCTAGAAAAAATATTCGTCGTGGTAGACAGCCCGGAAAAACAAAAATATTGACTAAAACACCAGAAAAACAAGACTTAATTAATAATCATGAACTGAAAAATAAGAAAATGAAAGTAACTAAAACAAACCAAAGAGGTAAAGCAAAAAAGAAAACATTTACAAGACAAATTGTACAGTCAAGTGACAGTGAGACCGACTTAGAAGATCCCAGATATGACGATAGCTCAGATGAGCCATGCGACAATTGGTTTTGTTTCGTATGTGGAACGGACGAAAAGATAACCATGCGACTGTGTGCCATTTGTGGCAAATATGTCCATGAGATGTGTGTCGGACTAACTGAGGATGACAAGGAAAAGTTTATTTGCCATCGTTGTTCTAATTAAGAAAAGGGAAATTGATCAAGTTTATAATAATTTAAATAATAAATGTTGATTCTCTTACACGTAGTTATAAGGTTTTGAATATTTGTTATAAGGTTTCGAATACTTATTGGGGTCATAATAATTATGTCACAACTCAAAATATTTGTGATATCATTAATTTGTGGCTATTGTCAAATTAAAATTATTAAAATACTCAAAGTTCCTCATTTTCACATTGTATTATGTAATACCAAGTGCCTTATCTTAAAAATTACATTTTTTTAAATAAAATAACAGTTTTTTATTTATCATTTCACCTACTTCTAAGTCCGGGTAATGTCTCCCTACTTGGAGGGTAAAGTCTCCCACCCAGGCGGGAGAAATTAGCCAAAATCATTTTTGTGCGAATTCGTTAATAACTGATAAATTATTTAATGTTATATCAAACGTTCTTCAGAGAAAATATAGCTAAATAGTGCAGCTTAAGAAACAATTCATAAAAAGTAGCAATATTTAGTTATAGAAATAAAAGTAAAATAAAATAGGTGAGGGCGGGTACACTCTCCCGGACTCTCCCTACCCTTCGCGGAAGGCTATAAGTTTTGGCGCGCAATCGAAAATCTAAGGATTCCATCTGTCATCGAGAGAACCGGAATCGCTTCATACGAATAATCCGAGAAAAATCGTTAATTTGAATGAAAGGACGATTTTAGTGTCGTTAAGTAGAACGAGAATCGCCCTCCTGGGAAGTGAAACATACTGATATACGGGGCTTGAAATGGCCCGGGTTTTTATTCATTTCAGACCTTCGTAATATAATTTTTGTTACCCGCCCCCATCTATCTATCTAACTATCTTCTATCTATATAAATAAAAATGTTTGTTCGTTAAAAACATTAAATCTCCGAAAGTTCTTCACCGATTGCTTTTAAACTTGTCCACAACGTTGCATTCGATTACGCATTTGTTTTTATAAAAAATATATAAATGTCACCTCTGACAGATAAAAACATAATATTCTTTTAAAACAGCGCCATCTACTGAACAAACATGCTCTTTTGAAAAACAGCGCCAAATGTTGGATAAAAAGTAACACGCGGTATTACAATAATTGTTTCTATATCTGAACAGACAGACTGAGCCAGCGCAGAGCACAGCGCAGAGCCGCAAGGATTGGAGAAGCCTTCTCCACCATGGAAATAGGAGTGGGGGTCATACAATCTGCAGCAAAGAGGAACCGACTCAACAAGAAGTTCATTGATATATTTTTTAAAATTATTTATTTTGGCTTTCACCCATTAAGAGTTATCTTGGCCATTCTCAATTAAAATTATGATAAATATCGCTGGACACGGATTATACGAAATATTTTTTGATAAAACCTTCTGATTTACCGTAATTACCAAAAGGAATCTGACTGCATTTGTGATATTTTTAATTTTAGCATTTTGATTTTTAATTACGTAAATCGACAATTCACTTTCGTTGTATGGGATGACAGCTGGAATGATTTCTGTTGATAAAATTTTCTCTTGTTGGTATTCCCGATACGAGTGGCTAGAATTTGAATCATTTCTGAATGCAAATTCTAGTTAGGTACTGTTTTGCCAAACTCGAAAAATAAAATATTTTTATCTTTCTTAAAAAACTTAAATTATTTATATTTAGGTATTATTATAATTATTGTTTTATTTAACCTAAACTATAGTAACCTAACCTATAATAATCAAACCTAAACCAACCTAAGCTATAATAATCCAACCTAACCTAACCTAACCTATATCCTAATAATAATCCAACCTAACCTAACCTATAATATCAAATCTAACCTAACCTAACCTATATCCTAATAATAATCCGACCTAACCTATTATAATCGAACATAACCTATAATAATCCAAACTAACCTAACTATTAGAAATAGTTAACTTAAATAAAATTTGAACGTAAAAAAATAAAATCCAGCTAATAAATTTCAATCACAACGCACACAATGCATGCATATTAGGTAAATACTAATTTGACGGAATTTTTTAACATTAAAAAAAACGCCCGCGCGATTGTCTCTAGCTACTTCTAGCCGTTCGTTTCGTCCTATAGTAACAGAAATACTAACAAAACAAAATGACATTTGACAATAAACAAATAAAGTTTGAAAATGGACGGTCTCGTTTCACAAAACGAAAGCTAATTTTAATTTTACGTAATTGAAATTTTTATTGCAATATTTTCCACCGCCCCGAATGCAAAAAGTTGTGTCGTACAGTAATTAAGGTGAATCTAAAGATTTTATCTAAAAAATATTCATAATAAGCGAGGCCAGCGATAACTCTTAATGGGTGAAAGCCAAAATAAATAATTTTAAAAAATATATCAATGAACTTCTTGTTGAGTCGGTTCCTCTTTGCTGCAGATTGTATGACCCCCACTCCTATTTCCATGGTGGAGAAGGCTTCTCCAATCCTTGCGGCTCTGCGCTGTGCTCTGCGCTGGCTCAGTCTGTCTGTTCAGATATAGAAACAATTATTGTAATACCGCGTGTTACTTTTTATCCAACATTTGGCGCTGTTTTTCAAAAGAGCATGTTTGTTCAGTAGATGGCGCTGTTTTAAAAGAATATTATGTTTTTATCTGTCAGAGGTGACATTTATATATTTTTTATAAAAACAAATGCGTAATCGAATGCAACGTTGTGGACAAGTTTAAAAGCAATCGGTGAAGAACTTTCGGAGATTTAATGTTTTTAACGAACAAACATTTTTATTTATATAGATAGAAGATAGTTAGATAGATAGATGGGGGCGGGTAACAAAAATTATATTACGAACTTAAATAAAATTTGAACGTAAAAAAATAAAATCCAGCTAATAAAATTCAATCACAACGCACACATATTAGGTAAATACTAATTTGACGGAATTTTTGAACATTAAAAAAAACGCCCGCGCGATTATGTTTCTAGCCACTTCTAGCCGTTCGTTTCGTCCTATAGTAACAAAAATACCAACAAAACAAAATGACATTTGACAATAAAGTTTGAAAATTGACGGCCTCGTTTCACAAATCGAAAGCTAATTTTTATTTTACGTAATTGAAATTTTTATTGCAATATTTTCCACCGCCCCGAAGGTTAAACGTTGTGTCGTAAAGTAATTAAGGTGAATCTAAAGGTTTTATCTAAAAAATATTCATAATAAGCGAGGCCAGCGCGATCGAAATTTTACCAATATCACAAATGTAGTCAGATTCCTTTTATAGTAATTAAGGTAAATCAGAAGGTTTTATCAAAAAATATTTCGTATAATCCGTGTCCAGCGATTCCGAATAGTTACCAAAATTATTTCAAATAAACAAATACAGAATATAATTATACAGATGATTATACAACAAAAACATAATATAACGTAACACAAATAAACCTAACATAAAAATAACATACTACATTGGTGCGCAAATCTTTCGTTCGCAATTGTGCGGGGGGTTGGTGCGGATGCGATATAGACTAAGACAAACAATAAACGAATTGAATTGCCTTAGTGTTTTGCAAGAGGAAAATGAGTAGGAAAGGCCAAAGACTTACCCTGGTCTCGTTCTCCTTAGCCGCTGGTTCTTTGCACTTTTCAGCTTGCATACAATTAAGGGGCAATTCCCCTTTTTTAACATTAACACAAAACAAAAGGACAGTGACATTCACTTCTGCGGGTAAAACGTTTCACTGGACGATGTGTGCTCCAAAACAGTCACAGCCGAGTTCAAACATATGCGGGTTTTCAAGATGACACGAATGTTCGCGGTAAGATGCAACGATAACAATACTCCTTGTCTTTGGCTCGGATCAAGGAAAGGGGACAAGGGGCAAAGGGGGGTGAAGGGTACACATTTAAGGCTATTCAATTTTAAAACCTCACGCGCAACTATACTATACTTAACAAAACATATGCAACTACCAAGGTTCTGCAGTGCTTCCACGGTGTTCACAGAAAGGATAGAGCAGACTGGGGCAGGACACGATAATCAACAAACGTCATCGTCATGGGAGCATCCGAGTGGCTCAGCTCTCATGGCGCAACTCTATCGTAAGAATTCGGTTTTGACTGTATGTTATCCACAATCTTGTCAACATATTCTGGTAAATCTCGCCATTTTGCCCGTCTTAGATTCCATTGTCAATGGATAATCGGATAACTTGAGATAAAAGGAATCTGTATGCCTATGCTTGGCACAACTGACCTGTGTTGGCTTTGTGGGAAACTGATGAATATAGTTCTCGAAGCCCTCACAGGTATCTCCTTGACCTCGCTCAAAGAAAGAAGTATTTAAATTCGTTAGCTATGTTGCTTTCATTTCGTGAATTTTCCTGTGATGTTGTTGACACATATATGTTAGAGGTTGTGAAGGATACGAGTATATGGAGAGGACTGAACTTGTATTCTGCCGTTATCCAACATGACATCTCCGGACTTGCCTACCAACACCCGGGCTCCTAAATCCTTCTACCATCGATAATTGGACACTTGTCCAAATTAAGTGACAGAGATCTTCAATAATAATTATTTTAACATTATTTTAAAATTATATGATTTCCATTCCTTTGGATTTCAGCACAGTTGACATTTTTATAACCAAAACTATCTTAATTCTTTATTATGCTTAGGAAATAGTTATGCTATCCATTCTTGCTTCATTTGTAGAGTATTGGCATTTTATGAGCAATTTTGAAAGATTTCTTGATTTGTTTTTCTATTGTCTGCAATACGGCCTTAAACACAGCAAAGGAATGCAATCCTTGAATGCCTACATATATTTGCGCCTTGGTTATTCCACCCATGAACAATGTCTTTAATTTTGAAATACTTGTCTGCTGGAGTTTCTCGGTGTTTTTACAAAAGTTCCGTAGAGAGAATCTCGTTCTGTATTTTGAACCTCGTTATCACAGTTAAGTCTCTGGTACCTTATGACACCTGGAGGTTTTATTACTGACAGAAAATCCTTTGCCAGGGCGTTGTAAATAATATCATCATTTTCATACTTTGCCGTCCATTTTCTAGTCTATTTTGTCTGTTGGATATAACAGGTATTAGATTGAGATCTACTTGGACAGTTAGTGTGAGATGATCTGACCTCATCGCATTGGCTGCTGTGATATTCACACTCTTCACGGCACTATTAAGCCCTGTGTCATAATGCAGTGTTCAAACCATCTGGTGCTTCCGTGGTCATAACTTACATAAGTGAATGTATCAGAGCTTAAATTCTTCTTTCTTTCATGTGAGCAGGGGTCAAAGGTAATATCTAGGTCAGTGAGCCAGTCTAGGACCTCATGCTTCGCCCTGTGGCGTCATCAATCCCGCCGGGGAATGAATGCAGCGGAGATTCGTTGACCACATCTTCAGTGGTCTGCACAGTACCTACCGCATTATCACTGAGTCGTCTCTTTGCTAGAACTTAAAATTAATTTCTGCACAGAACTGTGCAAGTTCACATCCAAAAAGAGACTTGGATCTACACTAAGATTTCAAATAATTGAGTTGGAGCTGCGTGTAATAGATTAATATTTTACGTATTTTCACTACATACGAGAATACGAATACATTTTTTAATTTTTTTTTTTATTATTTTAATATAGATCATATGGGTTACATTAATACATACATATTTTGCAAAAATATAATATTAAGGTTCATAATTGGTCATGTATACCTTATCAGAAAAGAGGAGCTCTTGTGCCTGATAAGGGAGCCACAATTCTTATTTAGATTCAATGTTATAATATTATGTTATGTGTAAAATATATAATAATATATTTATTTATTTTTTAATACAAGTTTTTTTGGAAAAAAAGTTTGATTTTATTTATTTGTTCTTGTTGGTTCGTAATACAGCGCAATTCGGAAGGGAGATTATTGTAGTTTTTTATGGCTTGGTAAATATAATGGTTTTGCATTTGAGTTGTTTTAAAGATTGGCGTAATAAATTGATTTCCATTTCTCCTGAGTTTGTAAAATTCTTGATATTCTTTGTTATTTTTTTCTTTACACATTTTTATAATGGAAGTTTGCTTAAATATATCATCAATAGTTGGCACTGGAAACAATTTAAAAAGCAATTTTGTTGGGAAAGTAGAGTTTTTTTTAAGTATTACCTTTATAATAATTTTTTGCGAGACTTTTACTGAATTTAGATTGTTTTTATAAGATCCTCCCCAACCTATGATTCCGTAAATAAGCAGGGAGTGGACAAGAGCATAATATACATTTTTTAGTATTTTCACATTTAAAATATTTCTTAACCTAACAAATATATATATACATTTCCTTATTCTCTTTACTAACTCGGTAATATGGCTTTTCCATTTCAGATTTTCATCGATGATCACACCAAGATATTTAATTTCAAAAGAAGAGTTGATTACAGTACAAATAGGATTAAGTAGTTTACAGTTGACATTGTCACAATTTTCATCATGGATTATGATATTTACTTTGTGTTTAGGTATTTTTTGTAGTGAAAATAATACATATGTTGTTTTTTTGGCATTAAGTGTGAGTAGGTTATTATCAAACCATGATTTTAAGATATTAATACATTCATTTGCAAGTTTGTTAACTACTTCCCATGTTTGACCTTTTATTAATAAAACAGTATCATCAGCATAAGAGATTAATTCACCTTTGATTTTCTGTTGGAAAATGTCATTTACATACATTAGAAATAGTAATGGTCCGAGGACCGTGCCTTGAGGAATGCCAAATGTACTTGTTAGTGGTGTACTAAAAGTTTGGTTTAATTTTACAATTTGAGGTATCTCTGTTAAGTAGCTTTCTATCCATTTAAGGGCTAAGTGGTCAATGCCATTTTCTTTTAATTTTAATATAAGTCTTTCATGGGAAATGCTGTCAAAAGCTTTCTTTAAGTCAATAAAAATTCCTATACATTTATTTGATTTGTCCAGGGTACTTTGAATACTAGATGAAATTTTTGCAATGGCATTTTGGGTACTTTTTCCCTCTGTGAAACCGAATTGATTTTCATGTATAATCGAGTTTTTTTTTAAGAATGCAGTTAGTCTTTTTTTAGCAATTTTTTCAAAAATTTTCGATATATTAGATAAGAGTGAAATGGGTCTATAATTAGAAATGTCTTCCGGGCTACCGGACTTAAATATTGGAGAGATTATGGTTTTCTTATACGTGCTCGGGAAAACTCCTGTCTTAAAGCTATTGTTTATAATATGAGAGATTGGTGTAGAAACATAATTTTTAATGATTTTTAGTGTTTTTACGGCAAGACCGTCAAATCCCGGAGCAGAACCACCTCGCATTTTTGATATAATTTGTACAATTTCAGACGGATTGGTTGGTTCGAAGAGTTCAAGTTTAGTTTCTATATTCGGAATATTTTCAATATACATATTATTAATTTTTTTCACGTTAATTTTTTCTGCTAGACTCTTTCCGATATTTGCAAAGAAATCATTAAAAGCGTTTGCTCCTTATTTAGGTTCTTCAATACAGTTAATTATGTTATTGTTTTGTATTACACTCTTAATAGTATTACTTTTGGTTTTTTGTTTATTTTCCATGATTTCATTGATTATATTCCAAACTTTCTTACTGTCATTTTCAGAATAATCAAGTTTATTTTTATAATAATTTTCTTTCGTGTTTTTTATGAGCGTGGTTAATTTATTTTTGTATTCTCTAAAATGAACATTTAATTTAATGTCTAGTGGTTTTTTTTTGTTTCTTTATAAAGCCATTCTTTGTGTCTTATGGACACAACAAGCCCATGTGTTATCCACGGTTTGATTTTACGAAATTTTGCTGTATTTCCTTTTGGAATAATTTTTTTTGAATCATTTATAAAGTTCGTTAATCTATTTTCAAATATTTTACAGCACTCGTTGACGTTATCACTTCGGAGAATATCTAACCATAATTCAGATGACAATTTATTTTTCAAAGATTCGATATTAACAACAGATATTTCTTTCTTATTATTAGCAGTTTGTCCGCAATGTTGGTTTATCGCCTGAGGTATCATTGAATTGTAATGTAGCAAAGTCATGTAATGGTCGGTAATTGAGGTTTTTATAATTCCCGAGTTTAAATTATTCATATCTTTGATATTTGTGAAAATGTGATCAATGCATGATGGACGTTGCCCATTGACGTTTCTGGTGTAAGAGTTTATACACGACACATAATTCAATTCCGCCATCATATTTAAGTAATTATCTTTATCGTTCGATGTATAATCGTGCGATATATTTAAATTAATGTCACCTAAAACTATTGTATTCGCGTTTCTGTAGTTTAATAACACATGTCTTAATTCTTCTATAAACAAACAGACAGTAGACGAGTGTGTTCTGTATAGAGAGATAATATCAATTTTTTTGTTATAACACTTCATTTGTACATGTAAGCAGTTTGTTCCATTCACATTAATTTCTTCCTCGCACAATATGTCACAATTATGTTGTACGAACATAACGATTCCACTGTTTTTGTTAATTCGGTTTGTAGTAGATACACAGGTATATCCCGGTATATAGTACGCCACTTCGCCACTTGAATGTGTTTCCGTTAACACAATGCAAGCGGGCTTCCTGAGATCATTATTTACTGTTGTCAAAAATTCATCCATGTTTCGTTCCAAACTTCTTATATTCATGTGTAGAATTAAAGGACTGAGATTGAGGTCGTTTTGGTGGGTACGATATTCTTGATAGCTGTTATATGTTTTTTCGTCAATATTATTTTTTTCGTCTAGTACGTTATATAAAAAATCTGTCATTTTTATTCGAAATCTATTCTGTCTCTTGCTACTTTGAGCATTTTATTTTTGTATTGACATAAGTTGCTGAAAGCTGTGTGGTCTGTTTTATTTTTCTCGCCATATTTTTTATTTTGCGATGTGCAATTTGCACAAACCGGTGTTTTTTCTCTTTCAGGGCATTTAGCAAAAGTATGATCGCCCGTGCAATGCGGGCACACCGATGGATTCATTCGATTTAGGCATCTGGAGGCTGTGTGCATGAATTTGCAGCAGTGGTAGCACTGGGTTAAAGGATCACAATCCACTATGTTAACCCTTTGGTACTGGATATTTATCTTTTCTAATTATAGCAAATTTTTTCGTGTTGTACCGCTGGTTTCCACGATATAGTTCGAGAATTTGTTTTGTTCTTCATCTACTTGATCCCGAGTACCACGTTGGTATTTCTTAGAATGTTTGTATTTTATTTCAGTAATCAAATTTATTTTATTTTCTTCGTTTTTCGTTACAATGTCTTGAATCCCTTCGTTTTGTGTGAGTATCCCATTTACTATTTCCTCTTCCGTCAAGTTCGATTTGAGTCCTTTCAAAATTAATTTGGGTTTTTTCTTTTTTATTTCATTTATTTCCAGGTTATAATTGAGTTTTTTAATTTCCTCCGTAAGAGTGTTGGTATATTCTTTTTTTGGGCAGGATATGATTACTTGCTCTTTATTTGTTTTTCTTAGTCCATTTATTCCAATTTTAAGTTGGTCTAGTTTGATGTCTTTCTGTATCTTATCACATATTTCTGCAGCTTTTGTTGTTGATGATATTATTATAGAGAACCTCTCTTCTTTTGAAATTTCTTTTTTATTTGCTGCTAGAACTTGCGCGTAAGAATTTTATTGTTTTTTTCTACGACTTCTTCTATTTTCTTCGTGAGTTCTTCGTAATTTTCAATAATTTTTTTTTGTAGTTTGATTATTTCATTTTGTTGTTTAATTTTTTCAGTTTTCCAAAGCTCTTCTAATATATAAACATTTTGTTCTAGGTTCGTTTTTGCTTTCGAATCTTTCACTGTTGTAGTTTTTTGTATTTCAGTTTTTATATTATCAATGGCCGTGTCCATAATGTGTTAGCTCGCTGCGCTCGGCGCAAATCGCTCGGCGAAATCGCTCGGTGCTCGGCAGCGCTTGCAATTTTTGCGACAATACTTTACTTCGCTGCGCGCGACCGTTCACGTTGATTATAGAACTGATACATAAACTAACATCATTTTTTTTTACAGAAGGATCTGCAATTGAATAGCCACTGAAGACATTTCTAATCCACAAATATAATTTATTACATCCAAATAAGTTGGTAACGCATTGTCTATTAACTTTTCTGGGCTACGAAACACAGGACACAATAAATTCTTTCTTGTTTTAGACATATTACAATCCGATCACAATGGAGTTTGCACGATTATTTCGACGAATGTGCGCTCCGCGCTGATGTCTGTCTGTGACTGATTGCATAGATATACCACTCACTGATTGAAAAGTTAGATGGGTGAAAAAAAAATGTTGCCACGTTCAAACTGGACTAACAGAGGTGTCTGTCTACCTGCAATATCACAAATAAACGATATTTTTTGAAAAAATTTAGGGTCAGTGAATTTGAAGTTATTTTGTGTACTTAATAGTGTACTGTCAAAGCCACCCATTGGTATTATAAAAAACACGAAATTAAAAACAAAGTTTTTTCTCTCCGCACTAGGCTAATGGTCACCATGGAACAGGCAGTTGTCTAGTATGGTAATCCAATGTATCACTGGCTTGTGAATGTCAATTATGAAACCATTTATGATGTAAACAAATAAACAGCTATTTCAAGTAACATTTCGATTTTGGAACTTGGTTTTTGACCAGGGTGATGTATAATAATTTTATTTGCAGAATATGAAAAGAGATCACTGTTGAAGAGGGTTATTTTCATGAATGATATCTGTGAGGAGATTCAACATGGTAACCAACCAACTGACTAACTTTCCTATTTACCTTCTCTGGTTTAGCGTTGAGTGTATTTTTTTGTTAATTTGAAATAATGAAAGTATTATTACGCAATACGATAAAAATAAGTTTTTAACAGGAAAAAAAAATTATATATTTTTCATGGGCAGCATTTATCAAATTCAAATCAGAAATATGATCTTTTTCCAACCGTCCTTTCACGGTCCTTTCACGGTCTTTTCACGTTCCGTATGTTTCAAAGAAGTTCCTCGTTCTAGTCCAAACAACATATCGTCATAGTTTAACATTGCGCCAAAATTTTCCCGTTTTGCCTTCTAATGGAAAACTTTGCCATTTGGGTAACATTGCCCACATTTGGGTAACTTAACCATTAATGCTAAAATTTTCCACTCAGGGTAACTAACTTTGAACCTTAATCGGCATCTTTAACCCTTATGGGTAACTTTCTAACTTTTCCCTTCATGTGTAATTTTATATTTTATAAGTAACTTTGCCCCTCACAAGTAACATTGCTCAATAACACATTCACGACGTCGTTTTTGAGTAGACGTGATAACACATAATGGACAGGAGTAGTTTTAAATTTTCATCAAAACAAAATACGAACTTCTGTTTGCCGGCAAGTGTCTGTCGATGTTTTAATGAATAAGGGTAACTTCACTCCTTAAACAGTAAAATTATCCTTTATCAGGCAATTTCGCCCATCCTCCTTTAATTTTGCAGCTAAATTAAATAATTGTAATTTTTCATGACATGCAAATAAGGTTGCCATATTGTTATTAGAAAATATGACGCCATGTGTTACGATAGAAAATGTGTAGCTCTTCTCGTCAATTGCTTAACTTCACCAATAATGGTTAAATTTTTCCACTTTATGTGAAAGTTTGCAGTTTAGTGGCTAACTTTTACATATAGCTTTATAGGCTAACTGTAACCCTTAACCACTTTTGGGAACCGCTTTAGTGAAATAGTGTCTCCACTACTATTATAGTTAGAAATCTAACTAATAACGGTTGCGAATGAAATTTGAGAAAAAAATATCAAACTTTGTGTTTTTTATTAATTATTTTTACATGAATCGACACAAAAGTGAGGTGATAGTAATGTTTATAATTATTTGGCTAAAAAGGGTTTGCATTTTTTTGGTTATCAATAATTTTAATTAATTAATTAAATTAAATTAAATTAATTCAGTTAGCCATTTTTTTTTAAATTTTCGCGTTTCACTTAAAATTATTATCATTTTTTTAATGTTTATTTCTAATAATAAGTTTGAAAGCTAATTTGATCACATTTCAAAAACATTTTAGTTTTCAGATCTGTGCAAAAATATTCTATTTATTTGGATTTTATTGCAAAGTTGAAATACACACAACTTCTCCGAACTTCCGACAGCGTCTTTAAGAAATATGACGGTCAATAAGCCAGAGGCCTGAGGGATTAATGGGTAATTTTATCTGTGCGGCTTAATATTGTGATTACTTTGCACATGAATTGCGTAAATTTTCCTTTTAAAGAGATTTTTGATAATATGAGAAAAATTTGATTTTTGTTTGATGTTTTTTCAGTACAGGAATGATATCTAAGGATGAAATTTTGTAATGAAGTGTTGATTTAATTAGTTTTAAGTGGACATTAATTTAAAAAAGAAAGAAAGACACACATTCTCAGCTTACGGATAAGGTAATTATATTGGAATTCCTTCTATTAATTTAATAGTGGGTAACCGTTGCCTGTTTCTTTTTGGATTTAGGCCCTTCCCACACAGATGTATTTACAAGTTACGTGACTGCGATGCAACCACAAGTCGCCTACCGGTATGCTACTCTTTAACGCTGGTTTCCGTACACGGCGCTACCCCAATTATACTGAAATGGATCATTTTTAAATGTGCAATCGTCGAGTTTATACAATCTCAAGAGACTTAAGCGATGAAGTCAATTATCTTTATTATAAACATAAAAAAATAACTAAAACATTATTTTGAATTCACCTATACAACTATTGAGGTATATAGATAGAGACAGCTTTGGCGTTCGTCACGCATATCGGTTCATTGTTCATTGTTCACTGTGAGATATCACGGGCATCAGTCGGTAACAATCGCTCGCCGGGCGCAGGTCTCCGGCGATAACTTCAAAATGCCTACATACACCCTGAAATATTGCACAAGTCATGCTGGAAAATATACAGAAAGCAATGGTATAACTATTCATCTGTAAGTAGGGTTTTACCCTAATCAATTGACTTATTAATGTTTAAAATGCGTGGAGCATTTGCGCATCTGTGCGCGGCCGCCTTCGACTCGTTCATTGAGCTAGTTATTTGTATTTTAAAGGATTCGGGCGACATTTACAGCAGCCACACCCCTCTTTCTACTTGCCGCACGGGAACAATATTTCACACAGATATTGCAAGGAATGTAAACTGAATATAAATCTAACTGTACATAATATTGGGCATTCATCGCCGACAAGGAACAACTACACGAGAATGATGTCAAATTGACGTGCTATATCATTTCTTACGTATTCCAGTAAATTATGGTTACATAAACATTATTATTTTCCCATCTCCATAACAAATTTAACATTCAAATCATGCTCCGGCACCATTTCTGTCAAACGAATGGTAGTTAAAGCGTGCTACCAACACTGTCAGTAGCGTGCAACTGAAGTCAAACCCATTGATGAAGCGTCGCGTTGTGTATGAACACAATCCAATAGTAAGGCGGATACTCCCGAGCAACGCGTTTGCTACGCGCACAAAACTCACGTTGCGTGTACGTATGGCCCAAGTCAACTCATCTTTAGGAAAGCATCCCCAGCTATCTCCGCACAGCAGTATGGAAGAACTTTTTAGCATTGTATTATATATTATAATATATTATGTATTTAAATTTTTGGGTCTACGTTTTTTACTCAAAATTAATCACTGGAATCGCTGATTAAGGGAATTTAATTTAATTTTTAATTTAACATTTATTGAAGACAATAAATGTTCAATTTTTATTGGAAAAAACTTTTCTTTAACTTCTTTAAAGGTTATACACAACAGTGTAATATATGATTGAAGAAGAAAAAAATACTAATACATCTAAACGAAAATAAAAGATAACGGTCCTTAAAAATAAAAAAAATAATTTTTTTTTATTGTCTTTTAAAAATCTTTTTTCTGTCTGTTATTTCTGTCGATCTATTTCTAATTCTGAATTAGCAATATTACCTTTTAGAGACTGAATGCTGAGATCTTTGAGGCGTATGTGTGGTAAAACCATGTATGATTGTGTGAAATGTGAAGATTCGCAAAGAATGCAAGACTGATGTAAGCGTAGTGAGTAAGATTAAGAAAAGGACGCTTAGATGGTTTGGGCATGCGGAGCGAATGAACAAAGAAAGGAGTGTAAGGAGTATATATCACGCAAATGTGGATGGTAGTGTATACGATTTTTTCAGTTCTAAGAGCTTAGTTAGTTCACCCCTATTTATTAATTATCCAGTTTTTCTGCATAATGAATGACATAACCCAAACAGTTGTCCATATTGACAGCTTACCTCGGAGGTCGCGCTAAAAGTAACGGCTTGTGTCTACCGACTGTCGGAATCATATTCTGACAGTGCTCGCAAATATCGCTAACTGACCATAGATAACAGATTGGATCCATATCGTATTGGCTTTATCGATCGTCCGTCCTAGACCTTTCGAACGCTGCAGTCACTTAACACGTGTTTTAAAGATGAAGATTAAACATTTTCTGGTTTTTACTTTTCAGGATAAGGAGTGCCTCTTGGTTTAATGATAAAGGTACCGTCTGTCTGAGAGTTGTGAACTTACTTCTTAAGATTGATGTCATTTGCAAAACTTTATATCACAACTGTCAATACAAAAGCATTATTTTGGATTTCTGTATGCATGATTGTGGATGAAACAAAGAGTGTGTGCTTGGACAGAAGTGTTTGTTCGTGGGGGGGTATTCTACCCTCTCTGCCTACTCCTTCGGTGAAATGGCGTGTTATTAGTCAGAAATAATATATAATGTTTATTATATCACTGTAATATATTTGGGACCAATTAAAAAATGATATCAACTGTTTTATCATGTATTTTTATTTCATATTAAAAGAATATCACATTAGATATAGTTTATTGTTTGTTCTATTGAAGTTTGTTTGGATTGTAAATCATTGCATATTATTCGTGCATCATTCTACTGATGCGCTCATATTAGATTTTACAATAAGTTTAACAGTAATTGAGTTGTTTAAATTTAAAATAAGTTTATCCTTTCTTCTCTCCGAAAACGAATGAAGCTTTAAATGGGTTTATATTAGTAGAATGGATGACATGTTGTGGAAGTTTATTTCGTGCTTCCATTACTCTTTTTGCAAGGAAGTGTTTCCCAATATTCTGACTAAAATAGAGAATTTTACTTCCAAGTCATGACTGATGACTTCTAAAAGTGATCGAAATGACAATCTAGTCTCCTTCAACAGAAGCAATCTACCCAACATGCCTTCCATTGATATGCTTGGAGTAACTCGGTGTGACCAGCTCAGGCAAGGAGACTCCTTCCAAGCCAGAGTCAAGTTAGCCTCAAGTTAGCGTACACAACTACTGATCCTGTGCCACTTGCAAGTGCGCCCCACTGTTGAATTCGGCAGTCACCCCAAAATCATTTAAACAAAACCCTTGACAGTAAACGACATTAAGCTTTTTGCTTTTTTTGGCGTTCAACAACTTCATACGTTGATTTGTAATACTAAAATTTCAAAAAGTCTGTCATCTGCTTTCAACAGTATTTTATTTTAAAATGTGTTAAAAAAACAGCGAATTTATCTGATATTTCTTATATATTTTCAATATTTTATTAGACACATGACTTTATTATTTGAGAATGAATTCCTTCACCGAACACAAGAGCTGCATCTCTCTATGGTGAACAAAAGCTATTATTAGTATTATTTCATTATAATACACTCTGTAAGATGTAGAAATAAAATGTATATTTGTTGTAAAAAATGTGTAAGTATGTATTAAAAAAATAAAACATTTATTAAAAAGTAAAACAAATTTTAAGAAAAATAGACTTAAACAAAACCTATTTGTTCACCAAACATATTTTGTTTTTTTGTAGAAAACATTGTTTGCCCTCGATATTACATATTGTACAATAAATGATTACATTCAAGAAACACAATAAAGATACTGAAAAGAGAAAGAAAAACGTAATATGTAGATAGGTAATGATAAAATAAAACAATAACTCATAATATGAATTATGGGAACATCTTTCAGGGAGGTCGTCATCTGCATCCCTCGCTCATTGAGTGGAGAGCTGAGCCACTCGGATGACGTCATCTGCATCCCTCGCTCATTGAGTGGAGAGCTGAGCCACTCGGATGACGTCATCTGCATCCCTCGCCCATTGAGTGGAGCCACTGGGATGACGTCGGTTGACTTCCGTGTCCTGCTGGGGAAGCTGGCTAGTCGGTGGCGAAGTAAGCGGGGAATGAGTGCACCTTCCCTTCTGTGAAGGCACTGCAGAAGTGCGGAAGTAGCACAAGTTGCCTCTGCCTCAGCTTAACAGGGCAGTGCAGTATGTTCCTTACTCATCGCTACAGTGGAAGAACCACCTTCAGAGCATTCCGGCCTGTATAGTAATGGATCTTCTTTGTCGTTCCATATCTTCTGTATCTTCCCAGGTATTCAACATGCGAGGCCATAAGCACTACATTCCCTTTAAGCCAGATTGGTGGAATATTTAGTGGCTCCTTGTTGTGTTTTAATACGACGATGAATGATATTTTCTTTTCACTCTTTTCATATTCGCACAAGTCATCTCCTCGATTTAATTCCACTATGTCATTCGAGTAGTTGATGTTGTTCCTCCCTTGTCCGCAGATATGAGAACCAATACGTGAATCATTGAGCTCTCGAAGGAAGTCGTTTATGAACACATTAAATAGAGTAGGAGACATATTACTCCTTTGCCTGACTCCGCTTTTAAGGAATAAGGAGGTCTAGAAGAAACTCCTGCCACCAAATTGACTACTGCTGCTGGGAAATCTTGCTTTATGAGTTTCTTTCCATAGCAATTGTTTGCAAAGGCCATGCTTCGGTCGAAAAAACACCCATGGAGGGTGGTTTTTTTTATTTTGTATTTATGACTATTATTGGTTTTTCGACTCCATAAATGGCCATATTGGTTGTTGAGGCGCTTTTGAATTGGTTTTTCAGGGTAAATAGTTTGTCTTATATCAGCACAAATTAGATGTTTTTCAAATGTTCTTGAAATCATTGTCGCCAAGGAAATCAGTGAGTAATTTCCTTATATTGATGCATCCAGTTGATTGGATTTCAAGATTGGCATGATAACAGTTTGACTCTTGTCCATCGGTATATGTGTGTGTCTTAGGAAGCTGGAGTATATGGCGGCTAGAATATTAAAGAGCTGATCTATTGCGTACCTCACACGCTTAATACCAAAGGCATCGTTCCCTGGACTTCCTAGGGCGGTATGCTTAATGGCACATGACCAATGCAGCTGTAACATTCGTGATCAGGTCATCACTGGCTGCAGGTGGACAAGTTATAGATGGTTTCATGGTATTTCCTTCTTCATCTTTCGTATGGTGTGTGGGTCAGAGGGGAACATATATGTCTACGAGCCAGTCTAGGGCCTCAAGTTTCGCACAAATGGACGAAGGAATGCAATCCTTGAATGACTACATAAATATGCGACTTGGTTAATCCACCCAGGAACAATGTCTTTAATTTTGAAACACTTGTCTGGTGGAGTTTCTCAGTGTTTTTACAAAAGTGCCGTAGAGAGAATCTAGTTCTGTATTTTGAACCTCGTTATCACAGTTAAGTCTATGGTACCTTATGACACCTGAAGGTTTTAATACTGACAGAAAATCGTTTGCCAGGGCGTTGTAAATAATATCATAATTTTCAGACTTTGCGACCCATTTTACTAAGTCTATTTTGTCGTTAGATATAACAGGTATTAGATTGCGATCTACTTGGACAGTTAGTGTGTGAAGATCTGACCTCGTTGCATTGGCTGTGATGTTCACACTCTTCACGGCACTTTTCAGCCCTGTGTCATAATGCAGTAATCAAACCATCTGGTGCTTCCGTAGGCATCACTTACTTAAGTGAATGTATCAGAGCTTAAATTCTTCTTCATTTGTATGAGGAGGGATCAGAGTTATATCTAGGTTAGTGAGCCAGTCTAGGGCCTCAAGCGTCGCCCTGCGGCTTTATCAATCCCGCCGGGGAATGTATGCAGCGGGCATTCGTTAACCTCATCTTCGGTGGTCTGCACAGCACCGCGTTCTCACTGGGCCGTCTCTTTGCAAGAACTTAATAGCACAATGTCTGTGTATTTAAAATAATTTTTCTGCACAGAACTGTGCAAGTTCACATCCAAAAAGAGACTAGGATCTAAATTAAGATTTCTTAAATAATTGAGTTGGAGCTGCGTGTAATAGATTAATATTTTCTGTATTTTAACTACATACGAGAATACGAATATATAAACTTGTATAAATTTTTGTAAAAATGTGATTTACTTTGAAAGCATTAATTATATTGTTTTCTAGAATACACAGTTCTAAATAACTGAGCGCTAAGACAGTTAGGAATAAATACGTTATGACTAGCGGGCGGAAATCGTCAAAGTTTGGAAAACTGTGCACCAGAGTTCTGCGGGGCATCTGTTGAGAACCACTGCCTTAAGGTCACATCTCTCAATCCAGGGGATGTAGGGGGTGGATGAGAGTTCTGCAGGGAACTGGTCGCGCACCACTGCCTTAAGGCCACACTATGCTCTCAATCCAGGCGATGTAGTTAGATATTCTTGTGTAAGTGTCCGTGCAGGTTGTGTGATCAAATGCAGATGAGATCCCCACCAGTAAGTGGGTGCAGGCCACCCTGGGGCCGTTGAACAGAGACAACTGAGAGCCGCCGGCAGGGCAGTTCTGAGAAAAAATAATATAATATTGTGAGCACAGTCAGAATGGCAGATTATAAAATGATAGGTTTATTGTATTAATGACTGTTTCCTAAATAAATAAAATAAAATAGGTGCCTCGAAGACCACATCTTGTCAGAATTTGACTTTATTTTCAACATTCATATGTTATCTATGTTTTGTTCTTATCAGAATACAGCACAAGAGTCCCAACTGCTTCTAACCGACGAGAGCCGGTGGGACTGTGGCATCCCCAATTAGAATTTTATGTTGAGAGTGATGGAAAGGGGAAAGAGATGGGAAGAGGAAGGTTGAAAGTATTTGGCTATTCAGATCTGGTCACAAAATAAACCTAACAGTATTTCAAGCTGTACCATCTTTCAGGATTCTGTGTATGTTGCAGGAAGGAGGAAGCACAGAGGCCGTTAAATAGTTCCTCAGACGAGCTGTTGAACTAAAAAAAAAAAATTGTCATTAAAACACCCTATTCTCATGTGACAAATATCAACCTTGTACAAATGTTGTACGCGCGTTTGGCATATTTCTCGACTATGCACTGATTGAAGAGATCAATTACGCTTGTTCCTAGGAGCATCTTCCATTGAAATACCGGTAGAACAAGGACCGCTTTCCTACCTGTGCTCTAAATATTGCAATTCGTAGACTGCCCGTTTCTGCAGAGTCAAGTATTTTGGGGCTCTAGACCAGAGGTGGCTGCCACATTCAACAGTGGGGCGCACTTTATGACTGAATAATAATGCGATAAGTATCTTGGCATTTAAGAGAGAGGGTTTGAATCTGGTGCGATGTTTCTAATACTGTTATAAGCTTGGTTGTTAATGCATCCCAACGTTACATACCTCGCACGATCCACTTGATCCGACAGAGCGGCCGCAGACCTCAATACGGTACTTAACACCATCTGGGTGAAGGCCTTTGTCAGTGAATATTCCGGAGCACTCGTCCTCGGGGACTATCTTCATCGATGTCTGAAATGTAGGAATATTTGTTCATTGTTAATTTTATTCAGTGGAAACAAATACACCAAATGGCAAAAATAATAGGATAAGTCATTAGTACTTAGTAAACTTACTATCAAATATTTCAGTCGGTTTGCTAAATAAGACACTAACATTAAGATAAACGCTTTATTCACATCTTACATCACATAATAGTGTCTGAAGGCTTCTTCTCCTAACCAACCCAGATTTAACAAATAATAATAATTTTGCTGAGGTTTTTGCATATTTTTGGTGTAATTTTAATATTAAAATAGTGTAATTAACACATGGGTTATGTGTTAAAAAAAGGCGGTTTTTAATGTGGTTTTTAACATTAAAAATATATATTCCAGAAAATAAAACGCAAGTCAGGTTTGATCGCAGGCCGTATTGCGGGCTGTAGGTTCCCGACCCCTGACGAAAACCAGTGGAACTATGTTTTTTGTGTGTCGATGTAAAACAAATTTATTTTATTTCGGGTGAAAGAGATTTTCAACAATTTAAATTAATTTTAAATACCTTTTGTAAGGACTAAAAGCGTTGCGGCATTTGACTTTTTGGAATGTAAAAGACGATATGGATACATGAAAACATTTTCGGGCACTCTAACTCTGCAGGCCGAGCTCACCTAGTAAGTGAGAGGCGATAGAAACACAAAATTAATTAATATTAACCCGGACGACAAGTTGCACTCAACACTTATAAATGGTATCCGGTTTTAGGCTTTTATTTCAGTCACGCACTCATACACCTCTTTAGGTTCAACGGGGTATAACTTCTTGTACTCAAATAGTCGCCTAATCTACAAACATATATCTGTTCTCTGAAGCTGGACACTGCAAGGCTATCCAAAACTTTGGATGAAGCATATTACGGCTTATAATCCCAAAAGTCAAACAACTATTCTTTTTTTTTTTAAAGAAATTCCCGAGTTATGAATAACCTGACAATAATTGAAAATCTCCTACTACCACCACAGTTAGTGGAAAATGTAGCATGTGTTATGATGGAGGACTTAGCCAGCCAAGGAACTGAACACACTACGCCTGGGTGGGACCCAAACGCGATGTCAGCTCAGCCATATGTTGTCATTCCATATAAAAATAATTCAAAAGAAATTCTCAAACTATCATAAATTTTTATCAAATTGCGGTCGGAACCTTTGGTTTCATAGAAATGTACATTTCCATTATCCTGTGGTTAACTTCGGGATTTGAATATAAAGCTTGGCGTTTTCTCCTTATTAACGATTCTCTGTTTCGTATTTCAGTGTACATTTATAAAAAACATCCTGCAACACATTAGGAGTAGGCAGAGAGAATAGACCGCCAAATGTCTCAGCACATACTTTTTGCTTCATTCACATTCATACATGTTGACGTGACCAGACATAAGTATTTTATTCACTTGATCGTGCTTCGTCTTCTCAATAACAAGAATTGTTTTTATATTTAATGTGAAAGTGTGTAAGTACATAAGAGCAAAGTACGGTGTGATCTTATTTAAGAAATGTAAATAATATTTTCTTCATCACCGAGGCAGAGAAATAAATACTTACTTTAACGAAAGCTCTCAATGTTCTATTCCACCCAGTGGTGATCAGTCCACTGCTGGGGAGAGGGGTGCCCGTGTGGAGACAAGCCGGGAAAATTCTGCTTGTGAATTGGATCCTGCAATCCACAAAAATGGTTATAAATAAGATTGTCTAAATGTGGAGATGTTTGATGGTTCCCTAAGGGGACTAACTACTGAGGGGGACTCCATCGAGACAATCAGGGCATTGATAATAGTATTCTTGGATTTATTTATTTGATGATTTTATATAGGATCATAGTAATCTTTGTCAAAAATACAATCCTCATACAAATGTATTATTAAAAATATAAAAACTACATTTTTAGAATGAATCAATCACGTATTTTCGTATTTTAAGTTTGAATTTGTTGACGATTTCTTCTAATTTTATTTCTCCTGGTAATTTGACAAATATCCATAAATCAATATTATAATAGTGATTATAACGCTTGGCGTAATCTGTGCCATTATAGGCTTCCCGTGCCAGTTAAAGAATTTCTGAACTAACTGCAGTACCAACTAAGGAACCGGCAACTTGGTGATAGGCGAGATAAAATGCAAAATGCGTCAAATATGCAAAAGTGAAAGATTGATGATCATTTTAAAATGTTCATTTCTCCGGCTGATCCACACAGGAGGCTTAAATTATCTTTGGGGATACCACGTGGAGGGTCTTATTAAGATAAGGATGGACAGGAAGTACTGAGAAGGAAAAAGGTATGAGAGGGGTGGGTAGGAATATGTGGTCCAGAAGTGATGGACGTATGATCCATCCCTACGAGGGTGGTGCAAGGCGACGGGTCGAGGCAGTCCAAAGAGATTGGAGAGGTCAAAAGGTCTCCCTCAAGCAGTCTCTCCCGACCCGGCCTGCCACGCAACTGATCAGGCACCACGCACCACGCACCACGCACCACGCACCACGCACCCGCCGCCAAGACCTAGACAAACTTCACCCCGTGAACCCGGGCAGCCCTGCTAGCAGTAGCACCGGCCGTAGCCTGCCTGTGTTTGGCCGACCACTGGGAATACTGGTGTGGCTGGGCTGTGTATGAAATCTATATCTCTCAGTAATAGGGAACCGGCGTTGGATGAAATTACCTTTTGTATGGGTCACTTTGGACAGGTATGTCATGCCTTTAGTATCAGCGGGTACTACTTTAGGAACATTACCTACCAACCAGGCGCGGTCTGTCCATACATGCTGTGGATGCTCCGTATCCCTTGCATTTTAGAGTAAAAAGATTTGGACTTCTACCCATAAACAGCAATACTGCTATTTTAATATTTCTACAGTGACCTTAACGTGAATTTTTTTACAAAAACGGCGCTGTAAAAAATCATACAAATATTATTATTATAAGATATTGTGCATATTATCGTCCTGTTTCTGTGTACGCACAACGAACGACACGGTACAAACAGCGCGGGCAATTCTAAATACACATTCATTCTCAAATACTATGAAACGCGTAAAACACACTTATACAAGCAATACTGTGGTAAAGAAGCGAATTGTAAATCGCTTCCAATATGCTAGAACGTACGTTCTTTCGGCGCATGCGTACTGAGACCCGCAAGCCAATATCTTCGTCAACTTTATACGATATTAATGACAGTATCCAACGTACAAAAACCGTCTTTAATGCTTATATGTATAATGCACAGAATCGTAAACTCTATTACTAATCCATTGGATTGTATGCGCGCGCTGCTTTGACAGTTTGCTTTGAGCTTGAAAACTTAAGTCGAATTCTTATTGAATATTATTAACTGCGATTTACTTTTTAATCATAACTTAAATAAATAAAAAAGCATACCCAAAATAGGATGGATACTTTGCCAACGTGTTCTAAATGATAATAGTGAATTGTGTGGTTGTATAATTGAATCATTAATGCGACAAAGTTTTGTGTGTCGGCCATTTGCGGAAAAAAAATTATTCTGGATACTGGAAATATTGAGTTACGGAGCTTAATGGATTTATGGAGATAATTTAAGACAATACCTAATTACATCTTGTTTGTGAGCTAGCGTCAGTAAGTACGAGTATAAACATTTGATGTCCAGCATCCCTTCTTCAAAAGGTCACCGACCGCCACTACTACCAACAACAGAATTTAACACTTTTTAACACCAATCCGGTGAAATTATCACAAGAAGTATTATGTTGAAAAAATAAATGTTTTGATAAAACGTATCGACGAAATGTGTTTTTTTTGTTTTTTTTCTTTATTCATAAAAATATATTTAGATACAGGTTTTTTACATGCTTTTCGACTACCACACTAGACACATGTCAGTATTATGGTAGTCGAAATTTGTGTATAATTATATAAATGTAAAACATGATTCATTCAGTTGTAAAATAGGTATAGGTTAAATAGGTTTAACTGAAAATAAGAAAGCGATGAAAATAAAGATAAATTAAATAATTATTTTAAAAATAAATTTTAAACATGAATTGAAATGAAAAAAAACGAATAATAAAGCAAATGAACTTATTTAATGATGTCAGGTATTCTTTAAAATAGTTCTTTCCCTTCATAAATAACCAATACTGAATATATAATATTATGTACATGATCACCATACAGGAAAGGAATTGGAGTAGGTGAATCTTGTTAACATAAAGATAAAAATAAAAATATGGTAGGATACAAATAAAAAATAATAGATAATAGATGCTAGGGATAATAGAAATAAAAAAAATAAGAATAATCGCATCAGCGTAATATAAGGTTTTTGTTGAAAGTTAATTTAGAGATAAAATTTTTACTCGAAAAATAAGAACACTATTAAGTTGAAAGGCATTAAGTTGAAAGGCATTAAGCTGAAAGGCAAGATCTGAAGATTGTGGAGATAGCTCAGATGTTAAAGTTGACTTCCGGACAACACTCGGTCCTGAATTAAAATTCCTGTCGCACCAAACACTTTTATTATTTATAGTAATCTTTTGCGTGGTTTTTTGCTAATATATAAAACGATTATGAAAAATGCTTACTGTCTGTCTACCTTCATCAGAGCGATGTCATTGTACACTCGGGAGGTAGTGGAGTTGTACTCTGGATGGAGGACTATTTTAACTACATTGTAGATCTCATCTGCACGGAGCGGATTGAAGTTCCAGCCCAGTCCAACAAACTTTATATTCCCGGATCTGAAACAAAAAGAGTGGTGATAGTCGCACATTATTTAATTTTACTTGATAAATTAACATCACTTTAAGCAAATATTTCCTCTTATGTGCTTCTAATACAATCAGTACATCACCTGAATATTTTTTAATGAGTTTTGTTCTTGGCTTGATATTCTGATCCTTCTCGCTAACTCCCCGAAATTTAAATTTAACACCTCTAATTGTGGAGCTCTTTACTCTGTACTGGTAAACTCTCTGCTCGGTGTTGTAGGGCACACAAGCTGTACATGCACAAGAGTACCAACCGCCAGCAGCGAGCGGTTGAGATACTGAAAAGAGTGATGAGAGGAAGTACCTGGCTATTCAGATCTGATCACTTTACACAGAAAATTAATGCCGTTTCAAGTCGCATTAGGTTTATAGGTTTAAGGTTTAGTGATTAGATTGTTGTAAGTAAAAATTTTAGAACCTTTTCAGCAGTTTTGTTCATTTGTCGAATTCATTGAAAAATCTAGTACATTTCCTCGAACAGGAGATTTAAACCTTTCTCACTCTAACACGCAAATGAAAAAGGGGTCAGTCGTTCATCTTATTAAAATATCAAACCAAAACAAACATTCATTTAGTTCTTCACTTTGATGGTTATTTAAAAGACCATTTGAATTTAAAAATAATAAAACAATAAACTCACCCAAGGATTTCAATGGCGAGTGCAGACGTTACAAGCCACCGATCGCTCAGTAATGTCACCCCTGTCGTCCACCAGTCGATGTCGCCTCTCTCACCAATACCTAACCGTCCCTGGGAACAGAAGCACTCTTCATATTATTCTCTGACCAAGTGTTGTTTTAAATTGCTAGAAAAGTAATATCTCATTTTCCCTTTTGAATTATTTCTTTTTACATCGTTAACACACAAGATTCCAGCTGCCCGGAACAAGTGGGACTACGGCATCTCCAATATGGAGTATGTTGTGTGGCTGGTACGAGTGCAGTTCGTAAGATTATAATTTTTACAACACTTTTAATGTTGCCGTCCTTCTTTAGTCAACGTTTCGGACAGCGTTACAGTATCCATCATCAGGGCAGATGTGTAGATTTTGGTAGTGTAAGTGTGAGTTTTAACTAACAATATTAAGAGGATAATAGAATTGACGGCCTCTGTGGTCTAGGGGTAAGGCTCTTGACCAGCAAGCCGGAGTCACGAGTTCTAATCCCGGCGTGCGCAAGTCAATTTTATTTGATTAATTTTTGTATTTTGCAATTTACTCATTTAAAATAATATGTAGTTTATTTGCAGCACGTTCCAGGAGATACTTTCAGTATCGCCTTGGTCTAAGACCACAATTCAGAATTGAAACGGTCTTGAAATGGCTTTGGCCGTATTCGGTGACCAGATCTGAATAGCCTGGTACTTCCCCACCTTCCTCTTCCCATCTCCTTCCCCTACCCGCCATCTTCAGCCTCACAATATACCCCGATTGGGGAGCCGTAGTCTCCCTGGCTCCAGACGGTTGGGACCAGTTGAGCCTAGATATTACGCATGTACATTGTTACACTCACTGGTAATGCATTGTACATAATATATAGTTTTATGTTATTGGCCGATGAGCTGAACAAAGGGAATCCGTTATCCTTAAGTGTTGGCACCTAGCATCGTGCTACCTACCTTTATATCCTTTCTAAAATTATTGTGGCCTATCTACCCAACTCCCCTCTCCTCTCTTCTCCTATGCCGATTTAGTTGAGTTAAAATATTCGTCCTGTCAACATCGTTTGATTACGGAGCCCCCTTAATCGACCGTGTCGAAAATTCAAAGCCACCGTGAGCTCGCGCGTGGTGAAATTTGTGAATTGTTGTGAACCAGCGCAAAGAAGGAAAGAATACCGTGGAAGAATAGAAAAGGGTAAGTCGGCATTCCGAACCTTTCCATTTCCTATGATTCCGCGTTGCGACGGTGCGTTTCCGTCCCCAACATTGGTCATTCGAGCCTGATAATTTATATTAATTGAAAAAATTGTGGTTAATTTAATTATTTCAAGGTTAAATTGTTCATAAAAGTTGATCTATGTGTAAAATTCGCGTCAGCCGTGCTGTTCGCGAAAATTGCCTGTAGGTAGTAAAAAATACTTAACTGGTGACAAATTTGTTAATATTTAAAATAAATTGTTGTATTCACTCGGCATTTTTGTGCAGATTAATTTCTCAATACAATGGCTGAGAAAAAAGTACTTTTGTTGCAATCCCGACGTGAGCGAATAGTATCTCGTATTCGTATTACGCAAGAGCTCACAACGAGCACTTATGATGATAGTAAGAAAAAAGATACGTTTCTTGCTAGATGTGAAAAGTTAAAAGATTGGTTACAAGAATTTGAATCAGTTCAAAACGAGATTGAGGAACAATTACTGTCATTAGACAAGATTACAGAAATGTCAGAACTAGGAAACATTGCGAATAATGTTGATTCAATGTATTTCGAGATCATGCAAATGAAAAGCGTTATCACTAGTAATAATGAAAATTCAATTCCAAAAACGGCAAGTAATTCGGTGATTCGTGCACCAGTGATAAAGCTGCCCACTTTTGATAGTAACATTAAAAGTTGGTGCTCATTTCATTCATTATTTAAAAGTCTTATACATGACAGCAATGCATATACTAAGGTAGAAAAATACCATTATCTTTTATCAGTTATTACAGGGCCGGCACTGGCACTTATACAATCATTGCCTCTTATCGAAGAGAACTATGACATTGCCTGGAATATTCTGGTAAATCAATACCAAAATTCTAGAATTCTTTTCACGCATTATGTTGATGAAATTCTTAATTTCAAAATATTACAAAACGAGTCTGCGTCAGGTATAGCGCGGTTACTCAGTACGTTTCAAGAGAATTGCGCCGCTATAAAGGCGATGAAGATAGAAAATATCTTTGATAAATTTGTTAGTCATATTATGATACGATCGATGGATCTGACAACTAAACGTCAATTTGAATCCAAATTGCCCGGTGAAGAGATTCCAGAATTGGATTCAATTTTCGAGTTTCTGAGAAATCAAACGCGAATTTTAGAAATGTTATCTCCACATACTACAAAAGAGAAAAAAGGTTCGTTTAAAACGTTGTTATCTGCCAATAAGAATGATAATAACCTTCATTGTCCATTATGTAAAGGTGCACATTTTCTTTACAAATGTGCATCTTTTACATCTTTAAGTCCCCATCAAAGGAGGGACAAAATTAAAACTTTAAACCGCTGTTTCAATTGTTTGAAACAACACCATGTAAAAGATTGTGTATCAAAATTTACATGCCAGGTTTGTAATAAAAACCACCATTCAATGTTGCACATTGCCGCCGAACCATCGGGCGAAAATGAACTTAATAATTCAAGTGCAGCCCTGGCCGCAACAACGATTCCGAGCGTTTCTACAGTTTTGTTAGGAACTGTACAACTTGAGGTCCGAAATCAGTATAATGATTATATACCTATCCGCGCCGTCGTGGATTGTGGGAGCCAAGTCTCTCTGATTACGGAAAGATGTACTAAGCTCTTGGGTTTGTCAATTAAAAAACATCGTATTTCACTGAACGGTTTAGGAAATTCTAGTATAAATTCTTGTCATGGAAAAACAAAATGTTTTATAAAACCTCGAAATAAAAAAGGGCCTATTCTTCAATGTCAAACTGTCGTGATTACAGAAATCACTTCTAATCATCCGTCATATGATTTACCATCGAGTGGAACGTCACAATTTAAAAATTTAAAATTAGCTGATGAATCATATTACAAGTCGGGCAAAATAGACCTTTTGTTAGGAGCTGACGTATACTTGGATATATTTAATAGTGGCCATGAAATAATTCACGGCTCTCCATGTGCTGTAAACAGTGTATTCGGTTACATTATAATGGGGAAGATGGAAAATTCGTCATTTCAAACGCCTTCGTCTTTATTTGTTGAAACAAATTCGTTAAGCAATACTCTTAGAAAATTTTGGGAAATTGAAGAAACACCTTCAATTGTGACGAGTAATCCGGACGACGAATTAGCCGAAACAATCTACGCTTCGAATCACTATCGAGAATGTGATGGTAGATATGTTGTACCATTATTAACAAAATCTGAAATTATGCCTTCTCAAAATTCCTTAAAACTTGCGGAATCGCGATTGAACAAACTAGAAATTCGTTTTAAAAGGGATCCCATGTTAGCAATTAATTACGGAAATTTTATACAAGAATATGAGGGTCTGGGACACATGACACGGGTACCTCGGAATTTAGATGCATTCTATTTACCTCATCATTGTGTTTTGAATCCTGACAGTAAAACTACAAAACTACGTGTGGTTTTTGATGGGTCGGCAAAAACCCAACCAAATAACTTATCTCTAAATGACTTATTATTGAACGGTCCAAAATTGCAAACTGAAATTCCACGTATGATTTTAAATTTTCGTTTTCATAAGTATGTATTTACAGCTGATATTTGTAAGATGTATAGGCAAATATTAATTATTCCATCTCAGCGTAAATTCCAAAATATTTTGTGGAGAGAATCTCAGAATGAACCGGTTATTGATTTCGAGTTACAAACTGTAACGTACGGGTTGTCTAGTTCACCATTCTTGGCCATTCGTACCCTTCGCCAGCTAGCACAAGATGAAGGATCAAAGTATCCTGACGCTGCCAAGGTTCTATGCGATGATTTTTATGTAGATGATTTGGTAACAGGGACAGAAACGATTAGCACAGCCCTCAGACTAAAACAAGATATCATTGGATTGTTAAATCTTGGGAAATTAGAACTTAGTAAATGGCAATCTAATACATCGTCACTTTTGGATCACGTTTCGCAGGAGCACCAGCAAGATGGTCATTCTTTTGATAACGCCGGAACTGATCAAATTGTTAAAATATTAGGCATTCAGTGGAGTCCAACGACTGATAATTTTACCTACAAGGTCGATCTACCTTCTAATAAGATATGCACAAAAAGAACAATTTTATCAACGGTAGCTCGTTTATTCGACCCACTTGGGATCATCACCCCAGTGACATTTTTCGCAAAATGTCTATTACAGGAACTATGGAAGTTAAGTGTCGATTGGGACGATCGTGATGTTCCACCACATATTCATAATACGTGGAGTAAATTTGTAAGTCAACTTTCATTACTTCGAACATTGAATATTCCTAGATATTACAACACGGTGATGACAAGTCGTCTTTTCCTCGTAGGGTTCTGTGACGCTTCACAATTGGGTTATTCAGCAGTAGTATATTTATTAGAGAGGAGGAGCAATACCACTCACATCTTAATGGGAAAATCGAAGGTCGCTCCTTTGAAAACCCTGTCAATTCCACGACTAGAATTATGTGGGGCCGTTCTTCTCACGAAACTTGTAAAGTATATTATGTCATCTGTAAAGTTTGCCGAACAAATAGAAAACGTTTTTCTATTTACAGATTCGACTATTGTACTAGCGTGGCTAAAAACGCCGCCATATTTGTTGAAAACATTTGTCGCTAATAGGGTTGTACAAATACTGGAAAATACACCAAATGCTGTTTGGAAGCATGTTGTCTCGGAGGAAAATTGTGCCGATTCTGGTTCAAGAGGGCTTTTCCCAGCAGACATTATATCACACCCTTTGTGGTTTACGGGACCAAAATGGCTTCACCAACCAATAGCACTCTGGCCTTGTTCAGCTGTGTACAATCAATCTGACGGAGAAATACCAGAACTCAAAACATGCAACCTTAAAACGTTTGTATCATCTCAAATAGTACCTAATTCGATTATTAGTAAATATTCTTCATTTTATAAATTGCAACGCGTCGTCGCTTGGATAATGCGTTTCGTAAATAATTGTCAGAAACGTCCTGGTATTGGAAATTCAAACTCGACTTATCTAAGTTCTCGCGAATTAAATGATTCGCTTATGAAAATCGTACGCATTGAACAGGAAACGTATTTTTCTGTTGATATACGTAATATGCGAAATGGCAGTCCATGTTCAACGCAAATTCAAAACTTGAAACCGTTTCTTGATAGCCACGGTATTATCAGGGTGGGCGGTCGACTCAAGTATTCAAATTTGTCATATGAAAGTAAATTTCCGATCTTACTTCCGAAAATCTGTCATTTAGCTTATTTAATTATAGATTATTATCATAAACTATATCTTCATGTTGGGCCACGAAGCCTTCAATTCACTATTCAGCGTAAATTTTGGATAGTGGCTGCACGGAATAAAATTCGCTCACAACTGTCGAAATGCATTGTCTGCTATAAAATGAAATCTTCGGTGCTACCTCCCCTAATGGGTGATTTACCTCCCTCTCGAGTGCAACAAAGCCGTGCTTTTTCTCGAGTTGGTGTAGATTTCGGAGGACCTTTCACTTTGAAAGATCACAAACGTAGAGGAGCAAAAACGTCAAAGGGTTATTTATGTCTATTTGTATGTATGGCGACGAAAGCAGTTCATTTAGAGATCGTGTCTGATTTATCTTCTGAAGCATTTATTGCAGCCCTTAGCCGGTTTACAGATCGTCGAGGGTTATGTTCTGAAATCATAAGCGATAACGGAACCAATTTCGTCGGTGCAAATCGGTACCTACTCGGTATAAATAAATTCTTGGCATCACAGCGTGATGTTATATCTAATCATCTAATTCAGAGCGGCATTATTTGGTCTTTTAACCCTCCAGCGAGTCCTCATTTCGGAGGCTTATTTGAGGCAGGGATAAAATCTGTAAAATACCATTTAAAACGGGTGATAGGTGAGACCGTTCTAACTTATGAAGAATTTGCGACAGTTCTCACTAGAATTGAGGCCATCCTCAACTCCCGCCCTTTGTGTTCAATGAGCTCAGACCCCGAGGATGTGAATGGACTCACCCCGGGCCACTTTTTAATCGGTGGATTCCTACTAGGTTTGCCTGAATATGACTTTCTTGACACCACGTCTAATCGTTTAAGTAGGTGGCAACATCTCCAAAAGATGTCGCAACATTTCTGGAAACGTTGGCATTTAGAATATTTAAATACGCTTCAACAACGATCAAAGTGGTGCAAAATAAATCCAAACATTAAATTAGGTCAATTAGTGTTAATAAAGGACGATCGTCTTCCACCGATGAAGTGGGTATTAGGACGAATTATCCACGTTCATCCCGGTAAGGATGGAATAGTTAGGGTAGCTACTGTTAAAACTCAATCTGGTTCCTTGGTTCGACCAGTGATAAAGCTTTGCCCGTTACCGGAAGAATAAAATTATTATTAGTGATAATTCTTGAGATATACATCTAAAATAGAATACGTTTTCATTTTCCAGTTTTGTTATGTTTTATTTTTATTTTATTTACCATTGGGATCTATATATTTTTTTTGTTGTTGTTTAGATGTCTATACTCTAATTCTCGTTTTGTTTCTTACTCAGATTCTAGACCAAAGGAGTTATTAGCAATTTTAAATATTTTTCAAAACCAAAATTTTTGTGGTGGTCCAGGAACCATTCTTCGAAAAGTTATACTTAATTTAGTAAAAGTTTTTTTTTATTTTTTATTGTTTTCTGCGAGGCATTGCGGATACAACTTGAATGAACAATTTACCTATGTATATATTTAAATTTACCTTTTATTAAATTTTGTATCATAATTGTTAATTCGTTCAAATTAGGTGGGCGGAAATGTTGGCACCTAGCATCGTGCTACCTACCTTTATATCCTTTCTAAAATTATTGTGGCCTATCTACCCAACTCCCCTCTCCTCTCTTCTCCTATGCCGATTTAGTTGAGTTAAAATATTCGTCCTGTCAACATCGTTTGATTACGGAGCCCCCTTAATCGACCGTGTCGAAAATTCAAAGCCACCGTGAGCTCGCGCGTGGTGAAATTTGTGAATTGTTGTGAACCAGCGCAAAGAAGGAAAGAATACCGTGGAAGAATAGAAAAGGGTAAGTCGGCATTCCGAACCTTTCCATTTCCTATGATTCCGCGTTGCGACGGTGCGTTTCCGTCCCCAACATTAAGTTATTACTTATAATAGAATATCATATCATACAGTTGGTACTAGGCAGACGTTTTGGACATGTAGAGCAGATACACACACAAAGTATTGTAAGGAGAACAGATGACGAGAAGTTTGTGACACCCGAGGAAAACATGGCACAATCCATTGAATCATTAACTTGATTCGGTTGTGCGGCTGTCTATCCTCTCTACCTTACCCTGTGTTGAATTGGCGTGATGGATAGTTAATTATGTGCATAGTTGGGATGTAAAAATATAAGTCTACAGCGAGGTGATATTTAACATAAACGGCGCTGTACAATTTGCAAATACATATTGTATAATTATTGCTGGTGGCTCTGTGACACTAAAATTAAGAGTAATATAGATTACTCCGACTTGACAGCTCGCAACAGTTGCAACGCCGATACTAGTGCACTGGGAAGAGTGCAGACTCTCAGTCAGCTCTATGCAGTCTGTAGAGGAAACAGTTTGTAATAATGTGTGCAACTTACAAAGTGCGGGGCCTCTGTGGTAGACTGCATACGTGTTTTGTTATGTACTACGCTGGTGTCCCCTATAGCTGGACACAAATCCCCTCGTGTCCAGCCGATAGCAGTGCGCTGGTAGGGGTGCAACATCTCAGCGAGCTCTACGCAGTCTGTAGAGGAAACAGTTTGAGAGCACAGTTATTCAATGGACTGACTAACTCATCCCAGTGGAAGATATTCCTAATAAAGCAGATGCAGATAGTTCCTATAGGCTTCGATACCTCTGTCAGCCTCATAACTTTACCCAATAAGAAACTGAACTGAACATTACATGTGTTGACCCTCATCCCGTCCCGACTCGGACAGAATGGAAACTTCTCCCTTCTTCCATAGTTGATGAGATCTGTTCTAGTAGGGGAGAGTCATGCTTCAATGTACAAACCATAACAGTGTATCAGTAGGTGTATTACATTATTTATTAAGTAAAGATGAAATCTCTTTAGTACCTTAGTTCTTATCATTAGAAAGTAACTTCCTGTAGATAACCTTGGTGTTTGGGGTAATAAATATTTGAATTAATTGGAATAACTTTAAGTTATACACATTAATGTAATATTATCTAATCATTGAAGATGAAATGAATATAAATATAATCTAAACGAATCATGAAACAAAACAAAACTCGCAACTGGCGATCTAACCCAGAACCTCTGTCTTATGGTGCTGCCACACTCAAAGCTCACATCAAAAGTTAATGTACAGCGCATCATCTTTTCTACCGACACACGACGCTATCAAATATTTCTTCCTATGGTAGGAGAGGGGGTCAGTTGAATTCGAGAGCGGCCGAGGAACATAATTTCATCTGTCAAAGTGACAACTTTACTAAGGGAACACGGAACTTAGTTGGTAGCTCCGTAATTAAAATGACCCCCTCTCCTTTTTACGGCGGAGAGGGGGACGCATAACTTTTCAAATATCGCTTCGGGAGCGGATACTTAAAATAAATTCGGTTAGCGAAGTTCAGAACCACACTTATAGCGCGTTATCTTTTTACGTGTGTCGGGTCTGTATGGGATTGTATGGCGAGCGCTATTGTGCTTTATATTATCTGTTGATGTGAGCTTTGAGTGTGGCAGCACCATAACTTGGACAACACTCTAATTTAAAATCTATTGAGAGGTGATAATTTAAGGTTTAGTGGGGACTTAATGAAGGTTTTGTGAAACTCACAATCTGCCGCTCTCGAACCACTAATTGTCTGGGTGACCATTCCCTCTGGCAGCGGCGGACAGACAGGCTCGGCGCAGCACACCAAATCTTCGTTACACTTCTGTGAACCAACCACACAAAATTGTTAAGAATCTAATGCACACATCCGCATATCAACTATTGAGTATCCAATACACGCTACACGCACATTCATATGTCTTCTTGTACCTGCTTATCACTTTATGCAAATATTTTATTTATATGTTAAGATTTAAGTTAAATGGCCGGAGAGAGGATTGATTTCAAACAGTAAAGAATGTCACATAAAGAAAAAAAGTTAGAACCTGTGGCCGAATTCCTTTACTGTTGACCTCCTTTGCTGTCTGGCAGTTGGCGAATGGTTTGCATACTCCTGCTATCCCCGTATCTTCCATGGTGCAGTTGCTACCTATAGACACACATACACACCAGGTTATAAAACACAACACACAATGATTAATTTCAAAATAAAAAGGCATAAATATATATTTATAATAATTGTAGAAAATAAACAGTTCTATTGATGATTGATCGATGAACCAAAATAAGAAGTGACTTACTGCTGCACACCGGTGATTTGGACCACTTATCGTCTTGTCCACAAACGGAATACTTTTCCGAGATGATCAAGTCTTCATCACAGGAGTAAGTCAGCACCGTGTCTGCGGGAACCCTCTCTCCGGGAACGATGGCCTTCTCGCGCTCAGAGACGCTGTACTGCCCGTGGAGTGGGACAACTGGCAGTGGACAGCCAGATCTACGTCAAACAATTAACTATTAATATACTAAATTATATATTAGTCTTTGAAACATAAACATTTGAAAATATGTTTCACCATGGTGAAATAGGCCAAGTCCACATACTGGTTACGAGAATATCATCATCATCATAATGCCCGTGTGAAACTAGCAAACTCACCGTCAGCCATATTTATTCAATTCAAACGCCATAAAATGGCTTTTACAATAAAGTGGTAATCGAATTACAAGCGTACAGTGGTAAACAGGATAATAATTGCAATAAATTCAAGAACAAAAACACTATTACAAGTGATGTAGTTATTAATAATTAATAATATCAAGACAATGCATAATTCAAAAGAAATATATACCAGTGTAATAAAAGTTGAACTAATTTATACTAGGATTGTATAAGACCCGTCATAAGTCGAAGTATGAGGTGTCTATGATAATAGTCAGTAGTGAGTTTATTGTTCCCCACTAAATTAATTGTACTTGGAATAGCTGAGTAGACATCGCAACTTGGCATTAACAATTCAGGGCTGTCAGCGATTCAATGATATTTATGGATAAGAAATAATATTTTTTACCAAAATAATACCTACACGTTAGCTAACACTATAAGATATCTGAAGTAAATAGTTTAGATGCAGTAAAATATGATATAGGAGCCATGTAGAAGAGTATTATCAATCCTAACATTGATTATTTTATTAGATTATATCCCAAATCATGAACATTCCTACTTATTATACAAATCACTAACCAGTAAAAAACAAAGTCACTATCCGCATATGTCTGTTTATGCACTTACTTCTTCTAAAATATGCTATCATTTAGAGAATTTCTTCCGGAAGGTTTGAATATACAAAACATGCATATTATATTTACAGAATGTAGAGAAAAGTCGAGCAAATGCCGGGTACTTATCAGCTAGTGGTTTAATAAATACTAAAATAATTATATTGTAGATTACTCAAACTTATTTTGTATCTAAACGCATATTCAAATGTTTACGTTTGAGGTCAAAAATGAACCAAGTGACTTCTCTGATGACTTTTGTTACTGTTTCAAAATCCAGTTTGTTTCTTCACCGTTCAAAACAGTCTCGTAACTGTTTCATAATAACAGTCAAGTGGGTGAAGCGGCTCAGTTTAAAGAGCCAGATCACTAGTTCCAGGTCTCTATAAAGATCCAATTCGATGGACCGGTTCGATTAAACAACGGTTCGCGAACGAGCCAGCCCCTCTCCCTCTCACTTCCTTGGCCCCTCTTGTTATATTTCATTGTTACAAAAAGGAATTGATTCCCTGATTCATCCATTCCCATTCCAGAATCAAATGAAATAGAGAAATCCTTTGTTTCTCTCCTGTTTGGTCTGGTACATAAACTAGTAGTTCTGTGAACAGTAGACTCCGCGCCTAAAAGCTTATCTTTCCAAATTTCTCTACTTTTGAATCAAAACCAAAAATTTCTCTGAAATCATAAGATTTGCGTATAGTTATTTAAATTTCTACCCCCTTTACTAATAAACACAACAATTTCACATTAGAAAAATGAATCTTTGCTGAAACATAAATACAGTTCTGATGTTTCGTCACTATTTCATAATGCGCACACTTGGCCACTTGATGTTAGGATGACTTTTTATTTATTTTGTAACAATCTGACCTACCTTATAATTACCCTAATTCATTTTTTTTTCAAATTAAATTTTTTTCCAGAAAATAAAGAATGTAAATATACCATAACACAAATTCTGTGTGTGTTTTCAAATTAATTTTACTAATACCAATTGCAATAGCAACATTATTGACAGAAAACAGTGTAAATTCGGTTTGAAATGGGTGTATTTTGTATTACACAAACAGTGGCATGGCTGTCTACACAATGCGCAATGACGCGACATTGACTTGTGACTTCTGTCTAACGCATAGGATCAATTTGTATCAATACTCATTTTAAAACTTACTCTTTGGGTGATGAGCGAAGGGCGGGCTCTGCAAAGGAACAAGTATTACAGGTTACTTTAGGCAAATAATTAATACGAAAGTTGGTAGAAATGAAAAAAAAAACTAAGAATGGACGATACCTATACATAATGGCAACACCATACATTGTTAAACTTAAATGCGCTTCGAAATATTGACATTTAAAATTCTTTATTTGTATTTTGTTTTGAACATTTAAACGAGATACAAAAGAAAAAATATTTTTTAAATATTATACCAAGGTCTTGCAAATGATGATTTTTTAGATTCGGTTGAAATTTATCGTTTGACATTAATCAATATTTAGTACGAGGTGATAATCAGTACGAGTGCACTACTCTTGTAGCCTTACAAGTTTTATTTGATGAAGTTGGTGGTCGTCGAAATTATTAGTAATAAATTTTTTTTATATTTTATGATCATCACCAGGAGGAGGTATGATTTGTGATTTTCATGGACAAAAGTATTATGGTTATTTGTTTTTGGGGTATTATGCCATTTTGCGCTACCCTGTATTGCGTTGCCCCGTATTGCGTTGCCCTGATGATGGACACTGCAATGCTGTCCAAAACGTTGGCTCAAGAAGGAGGTAGCGCAACACGACATAATACCCCAAAATCAAATCATTATAATCACCAGGAGTACCAAAACTTGATCAAAAACAGTGGTAATATCGTTAATAAACAAACAAAAAACAATACAGGTCCCAGGTGTGACCCTTGTTAAATTCCGTTGAATATTTTGAACTGATGTGAAAAGAATAAATTGAGATTTGAATTTCTATTCACCAAGATTTTGACCTCCGAAGTGCAGCCCCTTCCTCTGCTATGTCTTCCATCGATCTTCCCCTGGATTATTGAATGAAGCTGATGATAAAATCTTAAAAGTTTAATGACTTATAACATCTCACCTTGGTACAGTTCATTCTGTAATGAATTAGTGTGTAACTCAGACAGGAGCCAGTCCTTCAGGGCAAAGACCCTGGTGAAGGCGGTATAGGTGTCTTCTCTGCAGTTGAAATCTGACTTGGATACTGGCGCAATGCTGACCACCCCGCGTAAGTACCATCGCTTCACCAAGTCTCCATAGAAGAACACCAAGCCAGCTCCACTGTCTCCATTACAGACGGATGTGCCTACGATAATTAACCTGCTTTTATAAAAAACATTTCATTTTGAAACATATGGACGAGATTCATCGATCCACCATATGTAGTGATCTTCCTGGTCTTCAATATATAGAATATATCAGCCGATAATATTTATTGCACCCACAGTCCTTATTCAAAGCTACGCAATCCGTAGTTTCTAATTAATTTTGAAAAATAATTTTAAACATATTTGTGTTAGGAGGAAGATTATGCAAACAAAATTAATTTGCGGTGTTGAATTAAAAGTGAAACAAACGTTTTTCACAAACCATTTGTATATCCACCGCAGAACTTGTCGTAAGTGAAATGGCGCTCGAAGTGGTGTTTTGAAAACTCCTTCTTGCATACACCGTCCTCGATAACGGGCAGGTTCAGGACTCGAAGCACTTCCGAGGGCTTCCTTTCCTCGGTGACGCCCCATCCTGCTACCTACAAATCGTTACAGTCCAAATATTCATTAGGTTGATGATTGAGGAGATATACGACTAACGCAGGGCTTAAGTATTCCATTAGTAGGACTAGTTTGTTGTATACGGAAGGTTGAGCTATTTAGCTATTTAGTTGAGCTATTTAGGTCGAATGGCGAAAGTCAATTCGAGCAACTAGTGCGATCTACCGCTCTGGGATGTGCCGCGGATTTTTAGTTAAGGATTTCAACTACTCGGACATGCACATCAGCAAAAGATGAGCATGATCATTCACATTTAAGAACGTCCAAAATAATTAGTTTGCGAGAAGAAAGCAATATGAGGGGAGTATAAATGCCATCAGCAAGAGAGGGAGTATCAATTCCATTAATTTCAATAATATGGAACAGATCAATAGGCATATGGATAGACTGGCCTTCAGTAGGCCTTCCGCAGAATAGATCGCTCGGGAGGAGTGCTCTGGTCTCCCAAGGCGGACTTATCAAGAAAAATATTTGTACTGTACCTTGCCCATGCTGTGCGGAGTAAGTTGATGTGTGTCCAATACCTCGTTATTAAGGTCCAAGCAGACCGCTGTCACGCTTTCCGAGAAATCAAATGGTCTTTTAAGGTAAAGAAGAGCCACGTCGCTAGCATGGCTCAATACCATTCCGTCATACCTGTTATGTATACGAATCTGCGTGACCTAAAATGTCGGTAAAATTAATTCTTATAGCTATAAGATATAGTATAGCTGCAAGGTACTTCCTACAAACCTCTGACGTTTGCTCTTCAGAATCATCTGGGTGCCCCCACGACCGCTCATATTTGTTGGCAGCGACACGGTAAAACTCCACTGGGTATGAAATGCCATCTTTGTCATAGAAACAATGAGCCGCTAGAAGAAAGAACATTATTTATGTAACAAAACATAACAAAGGATGGGTTGTTTCATAGAATTTGAACAATTTATCAAATTTCAACGTTCATTTGCGAGTTCTGTGAATGTCTTATTCAAGTTCTAATATCATAGCATTATTGGACAGTTACTTAACAGAACTTAAATAATAACAGAATTTGAAAAGAACTTCCACAGAGCTTGAAAATTAAGTGGGACGCTCTTCCTTTCCTTCTGCGCAACGTTGTACACGTGCGAACTATGGGCAAACTACAGAAAGAGTAGTATAGAAAGACTACGGATCCAATACAACAACGCCTTCCGCACAATGTTTTGTCTCCCCAGATACTGCAGCGCTTCCCGTATGTTCACGGAGAGGCGAGTTCCCGGATATGCAGCCCTTATTAGATCCAGGGTGGCAGGAATGAGGGAAAGGATAAGAAGCTCTGGAAATATCCTCACCATGGAAACCCGCCTCACTCCATCTTCCAGCATTGATGCACACTGGAGAAAAATACTAGCGCCTAATATAGTCACGGCTCCCTAAAGGCTTCAACTTTCTATTATTCTATTATTTTATCATTTTATTCTATTTTATTTTCAATTAATTCTGTTTTCTTTTCTTTGTTTTTCTGTTCTATCTTTTTGTTTTTGATTATATATTTTGTTTTATCTCTATATGGAATGTGTGGAACTGCACTTACCTCCCCACATACCGGAATAAACACTTTATTATTATTATTTAATACCATTCAGATACTGAGTAACTTCAAGATAGAATATCTGTCCCGATATTTAGTTATAATCTACTTGCTAAAAAACCTAATTGTTTCAGAAACCGTTGGTATAGAAATTACACAGTGGCTGAATCAACCTTTGGAGATTGTCTCATTCTATCAATGGACAGCTAGCCCATGGCGAAGGAGAGAACTAGAGAACATCTCACCTGGTTCCAAAATCGGGTTGGCATAATCCCCTCAGTTATGGAGATACAGACGAGTGTCGCATTGAACGAAACCGCCTTTAAATACACACGAAGTTAGAAAGCATTGCCCAACCTCTTCCAATATACTGCTAAACTATACATTCAAACTTTACGTTAGTTTAACATAATATACGTTCTACATTCAATGTAGAACGATTGTGACTTAAAAAAATTTCACCAATTTATAGAAAAAAAAACTTTCCACTAGGAAATGTATAAATAACTCAAATGTTACGGAAACGTTGGTAGTATTTGAAGAAATTTATCTACCTCGGAAAGGGAAAGGTTAAAATGGTTAACCCAGGGATTAAGAATTATTTGCAAAAAATACAATCATTTTAATGATTAAATAAGTATTATATTCCAAAGAAATAAAAATAAAATAATACCCGTGAACCTTTACTATTTATAAGACCATAATGTTACCTAAGGGAGATTATCTTTTAAATTTAAAAAATTTAAATTAATTTTTTTGTAATGCCATGCCCATACCTCTTGTAATATGGGTAATGCAGATTGCATATTATTCTACTGTCATGCCTACACCTCTTGTAAAACGGGTATTGCTGATTGCATATTGTTTTATTGTAATGCCATGCCTACACCTCTTGTACACACGGGTACTGCAGATTGCATATTATTTATTGTAATGCCATGCCACGCATATTGGGTTTACTTTCAATACTGTTCTGTATCTTACCACTAATGACGACATGAGAGCTGATTATGGTTCCTCCGCATATTTGTTCGAATGTATCACCCTTTTTATGGAACACCGAGACATTCCAAGGTACAGTGTCCCTCTTGGCTACAGCGGTCCTGACAATGAGAGTGGTCGCGTCTGACTTCTCTTTCCCACAATCTACAAGTAGTAAATACAAAAACAGTTGAAATTAAGTGATTGAGTGACTCCTGTGGCATACATAGGCTGGATAACATGAGCAGGATACACGTGCAGAAACTGAAAGTACAGCTCAGTCGCAGTTGTGCAAGTAAGCCTTCAATGTCTGGCAAACCTTCCCGCATCCAATATCCAATCCAAGATAGCTTCTGTATCCTTGTAACGCAATAACAACTATACCAGCCTTCAGGCTGCTTTGCTACTGTGTGAATTGTAAAAGCATACATCTAAATAAATGACACAATAATAAAAATAAAATGAAATGATAAACACGTAGCACTTGGTGGCGGTTTGGGGGAAATTCTCCTTCTATTGTGTAGGGGCGCGCCTTGCCACTGGGCGACGGCCTGGACAAGAGTGTTTTCCGATCTCCGGTAGCCCTCACTCGTCCCGGCTACTATGTGTACCCATGCACCCTTCCCTGTCCCCCATCTGTGAGAAGTATATTATGTCATCTGTAAAGTTTGCCGAACAAATAGAAAACGTTTTTCTATTTACAGATTCGACTATTGTACTAGCGTGGCTAAAAACGCCGCCATATTTGTTGAAAACATTTGTCGCTAATAGGGTTGTACAAATACTGGAAAATACACCAAATGCTGTTTGGAAGCATGTTGTCTCGGAGGAAAATTGTGCCGATTCTGGTTCAAGAGGGCTTTTCCCAGCAGACATTATATCACACCCTTTGTGGTTTACGGGACCAAAATGGCTTCACCAACCAATAGCACTCTGGCCTTGTTCAGCTGTGTACAATCAATCTGACGGAGAAATACCAGAACTCAAAACATGCAACCTTAAAACGTTTGTATCATCTCAAATAGTACCTAATTCGATTATTAGTAAATATTCTTCATTTTATAAATTGCAACGCGTCGTCGCTTGGATAATGCGTTTCGTAAATAATTGTCAGAAACGTCCTGGTATTGGAAATTCAAACTCGACTTATCTAAGTTCTCGCGAATTAAATGATTCGCTTATGAAAATCGTACGCATTGAACAGGAAACGTATTTTTCTGTTGATATACGTAATATGCGAAATGGCAGTCCATGTTCAACGCAAATTCAAAACTTGAAACCGTTTCTTGATAGCCACGGTATTATCAGGGTGGGCGGTCGACTCAAGTATTCAAATTTGTCATATGAAAGTAAATTTCCGATCTTACTTCCGAAAATCTGTCATTTAGCTTATTTAATTATAGATTATTATCATAAACTATATCTTCATGTTGGGCCACGAAGCCTTCAATTCACTATTCAGCGTAAATTTTGGATAGTGGCTGCACGGAATAAAATTCGCTCACAACTGTCGAAATGCATTGTCTGCTATAAAATGAAATCTTCGGTGCTACCTCCCCTAATGGGTGATTTACCTCCCTCTCGAGTGCAACAAAGCCGTGCTTTTTCTCGAGTTGGTGTAGATTTCGGAGGACCTTTCACTTTGAAAGATCACAAACGTAGAGGAGCAAAAACGTCAAAGGGTTATTTATGTCTATTTGTATGTATGGCGACGAAAGCAGTTCATTTAGAGATCGTGTCTGATTTATCTTCTGAAGCATTTATTGCAGCCCTTAGCCGGTTTACAGATCGTCGAGGGTTATGTTCTGAAATCATAAGCGATAACGGAACCAATTTCGTCGGTGCAAATCGGTACCTACTCGGTATAAATAAATTCTTGGCATCACAGCGTGATGTTATATCTAATCATCTAATTCAGAGCGGCATTATTTGGTCTTTTAACCCTCCAGCGAGTCCTCATTTCGGAGGCTTATTTGAGGCAGGGATAAAATCTGTAAAATACCATTTAAAACGGGTGATAGGTGAGACCGTTCTAACTTATGAAGAATTTGCGACAGTTCTCACTAGAATTGAGGCCATCCTCAACTCCCGCCCTTTGTGTTCAATGAGCTCAGACCCCGAGGATGTGAATGGACTCACCCCGGGCCACTTTTTAATCGGTGGATTCCTACTAGGTTTGCCTGAATATGACTTTCTTGACACCACGTCTAATCGTTTAAGTAGGTGGCAACATCTCCAAAAGATGTCGCAACATTTCTGGAAACGTTGGCATTTAGAATATTTAAATACGCTTCAACAACGATCAAAGTGGTGCAAAATAAATCCAAACATTAAATTAGGTCAATTAGTGTTAATAAAGGACGATCGTCTTCCACCGATGAAGTGGGTATTAGGACGAATTATCCACGTTCATCCCGGTAAGGATGGAATAGTTAGGGTAGCTACTGTTAAAACTCAATCTGGTTCCTTGGTTCGACCAGTGATAAAGCTTTGCCCGTTACCGGAAGAATAAAATTATTATTAGTGATAATTCTTGAGATATACATCTAAAATAGAATACGTTTTCATTTTCCAGTTTTGTTATGTTTTATTTTTATTTTATTTACCATTGGGATCTATATATTTTTTTTGTTGTTGTTTAGATGTCTATACTCTAATTCTCGTTTTGTTTCTTACTCAGATTCTAGACCAAAGGAGTTATTAGCAATTTTAAATATTTTTCAAAACCAAAATTTTTGTGGTGGTCCAGGAACCATTCTTCGAAAAGTTATACTTAATTTAGTAAAAGTTTTTTTTTATTTTTTATTGTTTTCTGCGAGGCATTGCGGATACAACTTGAATGAACAATTTACCTATGTATATATTTAAATTTACCTTTTATTAAATTTTGTATCATAATTGTTAATTCGTTCAAATTAGGTGGGCGGAAATGTTGGCACCTAGCATCGTGCTACCTACCTTTATATCCTTTCTAAAATTATTGTGGCCTATCTACCCAACTCCCCTCTCCTCTCTTCTCCTATGCCGATTTAGTTGAGTTAAAATATTCGTCCTGTCAACATCGTTTGATTACGGAGCCCCCTTAATCGACCGTGTCGAAAATTCAAAGCCACCGTGAGCTCGCGCGTGGTGAAATTTGTGAATTGTTGTGAACCAGCGCAAAGAAGGAAAGAATACCGTGGAAGAATAGAAAAGGGTAAGTCGGCATTCCGAACCTTACCATTTCCTATGATTCCGCGTTGCGACGGTGCGTTTCCGTCCCCAACATTAAGTTATTACTTATAATAGAATATCATATCATACAGTTGGTACTAGGCAGACGTTTTGGACATGTAGAGCAGATACACACACAAAGTATTGTAAGGAGAACAGATGACGAGAAGTTTGTGACACCCGAGGAAAACATGGCACAATCCATTGAATCATTAACTTGATTCGGTTGTGCGGCTGTCTATCCTCTCTACCTTACCCTGTGTTGAATTGGCGTGATGGATAGTTAATTATGTGCATAGTTGGGATGTAAAAATATAAGTCTACAGCGAGGTGATATTTAACATAAACGGCGCTGTACAATTTGCAAATACATATTGTATAATTATTGCTGGTGGCTCTGTGACACTAAAATTAAGAGTAATATAGATTACTCCGACTTGATAGCTCGCAACAGTTGCAACGCCGATACTAGTGCACTGGGAAGAGTGCAGACTCTCAGTCAGCTCTATGCAGTCTGTAGAGGAAACAGTTTGTAATAATGTGTGCAACTTACAAAGTGCGGGGCCTCTGTGGTAGACTGCATACGTGTTTTGTTATGTACTACGCTGGTGTCCCCTATAGCTGGACACAAATCCCCTCGTGTCCAGCCGATAGCAGTGCGCTGGTAGGGGTGCAACATCTCAGCGAGCTCTACGCAGTCTGTAGAGGAAACAGTTTGAGAGCACAGTTATTCAATGGACTGACTAACTCATCCCAGTGGAAGATATTCCTAATAAAGCAGATGCAGATAGTTCCTATAGGCTTCGATACCTCTGTCAGCCTCATAACTTTACCCAATAAGAAACTGAACTGAACATTACATGTGTTGACCCTCATCCCGTCCCGACTCGGACAGAATGGAAACTTCTCCCTTCTTCCATAGTTGATGAGATCTGTTCTAGTAGGGGAGAGTCATGCTTCAATGTACAAACCATAACAGTGTATCAGTAGGTGTATTACATTATTTATTAAGTAAAGATGAAATCTCTTTAGCCACTGGAACGATTTCGGTCGAAAAATCGACCACTTTTATTTTTCTGCGATTGATATCGGTCCAAAAATGGACCGATTTTTCTACCATTCGTAAAATATTTATTGTAATTATTTAAAACGCTTCCTTGGCCAGCTACTTGTTTTATCGAATAGCTGATAATATATTCTCTTTGTCTATGAACTTATCCGTTGTCTTTGAAGTGATATTTAACGAGTTTTCGCGGTTTTATAAGGCGTCCTGTCAAAAAACAAAACCATAAATTTTTAACATTCACGAAATTTTGGACTCTTCCTAAAATGCCGTAAGTAATTAATTTATTGGGTTTTTAACGCATAATTATATATTTGTGTTATTGTGATTGACTTATCTATCTTTGAAATGCGTTTTTAATTAGTTTGTTTCTAATATATTGTTTTGGTTGAAGTTTTTGTGTAAGAATACGTCAACTGAAGACGTCATCTGTTTTTGATTTACAATAATGTCTTATATACTGCACTCGCGCATTTGAAATATAGATATTCCATCACAGTGATTCAAAACAAAGAGATATATATAAGTTTTATTTGAATTGGTTCATTATTAATACAGATATTTGTTAACCAATTATTTTAAGTCATATGTCAAAAAGTTGACTCTTTTTTACATGTAAAATGGTGTAAAGCCTTCGTCACACAATAAAAATTTAGTAATTTAGTTGTATAATTAATTAATTTCTTCACTTTTACCAAATTTGTGCAGAAACAAATGTCGTCCAGGGAAAGGGAGCACTCCACGACCCAATAATTATTTTCAAATTTTATATTAGTGCAATATTTAACAAAATTTAAACATTTAAGTACTTACATTAAGTGTTTTCAATTTAAAATATATAGAGTGGTGCTGACTGCAAGAGGAGGCAGAGGAAGAGGGAGAGGTGGGGTACGAGCTGGTGCCAGACTACCTGCACGTGGACGTCAACGCAGAGCTGCAATTGCAGCCTCGTCTGGAGTGTTAGTATTTTTTAATGTTTTTTTATGAAAGTACTTTGCTGTGGCCGTTGAACTCATCATATATTTGTATTTATTTAAACAGCGACCCTGCTTTGCTACTGGTGCGAGAGGATCGCGTCAAGGCCCTAAAGGCTGTTAGGGCCCTGCCTGCTTCCTTCCGGCTAGAGCTGGAAAGCCGAAAATTCAAGAAGCAGGCGGCGCGCATTTTGCTCCCTACCGCACCTCCAAGAAAAACTAAACAAAAGTAAGCAATCGTATTTAGATGCTTGATACAATATTATTGTTTTTTCCTGACAGCGTTCCACTCTTACAGTGATAGTTGGTAAGATCAGCGCTCTGTGCATTTGGCACATTCAGTGCATATTTTACAGAGTTCTAATTTTATTGTTTATTTACATACTGTACTTACTGTTTCACACGTGAATGAGAACAATTTATATGATTTATGTAAATGTTTTCAGAATTCCATCTCCGGAGAGAACAACGTGTCCCTTTTCACAAGGGACGCCTTCACCGTTGCCACGACCCGTACCACCACCGTGGATGTCCACTCCCGCACAGATCCAATCAACGGCTCCCAATGCACCAATTATGCCTATCCGTGCAGCATCTCCCGAGCCGTTACCTGGGACATCGCGGAGTGGGGAACTCTTCTCTCCGGAGGCCCGCTATCACAGCGAGCTGTGGGTGGACGTGCCATTCTACCAAGAATTATCGGCGTTTGGGAACGGTGAGTTTATTTTTTAAAATGTCATACCAGGGGCTCAATATAAAATCAATTATCTATATTTTATATTGATATCTTTAGCACAGTTTCACTGTTGGTATATTGGCAGGAAATAAGCATAGTACTTAAAAATTCCACATAACAAACATACAAAATGTATTGTTGTTATGACGTGGATGCATCATTACACATCTTTTTTTTTCTGTAACGGGTATTGCAGAGTGAGAAATAAGACATGCCGAACTTCTTTGCGAGGATTACATTTGATTCACCGGCTTCTAAACGGTGTAATACAGCATTTTTTTCTTAAATTGAAAAAACACTTTCGCTTCACGGGACTCATTGTGTCGAGCTTCCTAGTCAAAAGCGAGGCTGTATTGGTAGGTGGGTTTTGTAACCGGACAAATTATCATTAAAATAGGTCGCTTTACGTAGTTGGTCACTTTAAACGGATACGTTTTCCTACTAAAAGTTATGAAACCTTACTAGAGTTTACATTATCGTCACTTAAAACAGTAGACCGTTAAATGCAAAGTCATTATATCCAAATTCTACTGTAAATTTGTGTTTTCTTTTATTTCAGAGTCAGACATGGGCAGTAACGTGGACGAGGCAGCTGTACTAGAAGAGTCTGTACTTGGAAACCGTGAGTTATAAAACTAACTAACTTACCTTCACGCCATTTCGGTAGGCAGAGAGGATGAACCACCATGCAACTCGATCTTGGCACACACACTCTTTTCTTCATTCCATACCTACCTGACTGTGCTATTCTGACTCCTGACATAGCCCGCCTCAAGTATTTGATTAACTTTTTATTTATTTTTTTATATGAATACCTCACAAGAGCCTCATCTGGAGCCAGTGAGACTATGGCATCCTCAATCGGGGTATGTTGTGAGGCTGAAGGTAGCGGGGAGGGGAAGGAGGTGTGGAAGAGGGAGGTGGAAAAGTACCTGGCTATTCAGAACTGGTCACCAAACACGGCTAAAACCATTTCAAGCAACGTTTCAATTCTGAATGGGGTCTTACACCAGGGCGATACTATGGGTATCTTCCACTCTGGAACGTGCCGCAAATATAATATATATTATTTTAAATGAATTTTGTGTGAAAATAACACTAATTATTCAAATATAATTTATTTGATTTGATCCCGCGACCATCGTATTGCGAGTCATAAGCCGTACCAGAGGCAGTGGGTTATCGTAATATAGACACATTAAATTAATTTGGGTTTTCTGTTGTTTCAGAAATGGACAGATCGAGCGACGAGGATGACGAAGCGAGTGACGTCGACCACGAAGAGAGCGATGAGGATACCTTCTGCATGCCACCAATACCTTATCATAATATTATCAACGTTTCACCTAACTCCGCTATGGCCATAGACTTTAGTAGACAAGACCAGGTAGATAGTGAGGCAATGCGTTCGATTCTGCCGCCTGAAGGTTACTCTTTCGATTGGTCTAAAGATATCTTACGTTTTACTGGGATAAGGGAGACTTTCACAGGCACGCCGGGACCAACTTTCAATACCGACGAAATGGGCAAACCTGTGGATGCCTTTCTTAAAATCTTTGATGCAGATTTCGTTGAACTGATCGCGAGAGAGACCAACAGGTATGCAGATCAATGGATTGCGAAAAAACAATTTAAGCGTCATGCGCGTACCAATAAATGGGCTCCCACGAATAAAGAGGAAATGTATGTATTCTTGGCAATTTTAATGTATCAAGGTATTAGTCCCCTTCCTGTTGAAAAAGACTACTTCTATTCAAAAAAACTCACCGCCATGCCTTATTTCAGCCGAGCCATGGATTATAATCGTTTTCTTCTAATTAAAAAGTTCCTTCACTTCACCAACAATGAAAGTCTTTCTTCTGATGCACCATTATCTGTGCGAAGGTTACAAAAGATTCAACCCGTCTTGGACCACCTCTCAAATAAGTTTGAGACTTTATACCTGCCCGAGCAAGACATCTCTCTGGATGAATCCTTACTCTGCTATAAAGGCCGTTTGGGATTCGTCCAGATGATCAAAACCAAAGCGGCCAGTGCGGGTATAAAGTCTTACGAGCTTTGTGAGTCCAAGTCTGGCTATCTTTGGAAATTCCAAATTTATACGGGGAAGACCATTTCCAGACAGGCTGAATCGACAAATCCAGACCAGGAAGATATGACGGAAGACATAACGGAAGATATGACGGACGACATGACACAGGCCAACTTTTTGGGTGCTCACAATATCTGCCCAGTTGGGGCCACTGCAAAGATAGTATACGACCTGGCCAGCCCTCTGTTTAACAAGGGGTATACATTAATAATGGACAATTTTTATAATAGTCCATTATTGGCACGATGCCTCAAAAGAAATGGGATGGACTGCATGGGCACATTGCGGTTAAACCGAGAATTTGTGCCCTCTGCATTTAAGTCCCATCTCCGGTCCAAACTGAGGGAAGGTGAGGTTGTATACTCGAACTGCGGGGACCTCAATGTAATGGTTTGGTTGGACAAAAACCTGGTAAGTATGTTGTCCACCTACCATAAGGCAGAAATCGGGGCAGTTGAAAAGTTTGGTACCTGGACTTACAAACCTCAACTCGTACTAGACTATAACAAGGTAATGGGGGGGGTTGACCGAAAAGATCAGCTTTTGTCAGGCTTCCCCATTGAACGACAGCGAAACCTGGTCTGGTACAAGAAGCTTTTCAGGAGACTACTAAGCGTTTCGGTGCAGAATGCGTATATATTGTACGGCTCAAAGCTCCGCAAGGAAAATAAACGCATTTTGTACCGAAACTTCAGGAGTGAGGTTGCGGATGAACTCCTTCTGCTGTTCTGTCGTAGTCAAATTGACACGACTGTGCGGACCATTGGCCTAATAGCTGAAGGAAAGACTCTGCGACCTATCCTGAAAGGCAACCACTTCGTGGTCCGTAGCGGGAAAAAGGTGAAATGTGCCTGGTGCAACATAAATAACATTTTCAAAAGGACCCTTACAAAGTGTGATGTGTGTGATGTGGCATTATGCTATGATTGCATGAAGCCATATCACACTACAATATAGATTTGCTGAGGGTTTTTTTTTATTTCATTTTTTTCTTTTTTGGTTTTTTAGTTATGAAATTCTAATTTATAAATTTAATTAAATTTGTTTGAACATCAATTATGATGGCCTGGATGGCTGGACTTATAATCATTTCTTTCCGCATACTCACGTCTCATGTTATGTTGTCCTCAAAGGTTCTATATGATAAGGTTCGGTGGACATTTAATATGTATATTTCAATTCTGATCATTGAAATATGCATGTTAACAAATGCACAGGTTTTCTCATTTTTCCCTGTTTATTGTACACATTAAATAACTCGTTTTATTTTTATGTCTTAATTATATTTTGTCAATTTTTCTGTAAAGATGCTTTTCCAGATCTAGTCACTGAACATAACTAAGCCAATTCAAGCAATGTTCAATTCTGAATGGTGGTCCCTCACCAGAGCGATACTCAGAATCTCACTCTATAGCGAGGCACAATGATATTATTATGTATTGATTTTCTTAAATTATGAATAAACCAATAAACTGAATACATTTTTATTATGACAAAAGGTGTAAACAATGTTTAAATCAATATACTGCTCTTTCATTGTAACCATACAACTGTAATATTGATTTTAAAGGATATTAGGGCTTAATAAATAAATCAATTATTGGTTCCATCAATTATTTTCCCTCCCCCATTTTTTTTCGATACCTTTGCGTTTAGATATAAAATTATCACTATGATTTTATTTGAAATTCTACGGTCATACAAAGGTTTGATATATATATACAAATTTATCATCATTTTACATATTCCGATTTACCCTATGTAGATTGACCTTAAGGTAGCTGTCAGAAGTGATTTTTGGTCAAATATTGGTGAATTTCATCAACTTTCAAAGTATCCCCCTGAAATATTGGCAATGTTTATATCTATGATATATATCTCACTTTAAGCCTTATTTCCTCGTTTTGCACGTAATATAAAAACATGGTTACAAATCTCCAGTTCTAATTTACAATTATTTAAAAAGTAGCACCATGATTTTGACATCGTGAAATAGGCTCTCTGTATAATTCATCAAATGAATAAAATAAAGCCAACACGGCGACTATGCTTATTAATAATTGTAGACAGTTAATGTATCTTCCTAACGTTATACCAGTTTTTGTGGTAAATTTATTATATAATATAATACAGTGATTTCAATTTTGACGCGTCACGCACTCAAATTTTACAAAATTATTTTCTGACCAAACTTTTGAAGAGATCTTAACATGCAAAAAAATATTTTTCTATTACATTCTTGCATCTGTGATTATCAAACAGGCCATAGAGAACATAAAAACGTAGAAAATATTCAATAAAGATTTTTAAAACTGCCACTGGCGGCAATTTCAAATCACAAAAACGCAAATTTCGCGCATTTATAAAGTTTAAGATTTTTTAATAATTTATCTATCAATTCTAAAAATATAGAATAATTATTAAAATATAGGTGAATTCATTGGCTGTATAGCACTATAATCAGTTTTATGTTTCCGTATTAAAATTCGGAGGTTTGATTTTTTTAATGTTGGCGGAAAATATTCAAAATCGTCGCCAAAAAACCGCGAGCAATCGGAGAAAAAAGTTTTTTGACGCGCGATCGTTCGAGTGGTTAGTACCTTAGTTCTTATCATTAGAAAGTAACTTCCTGTAGATAACCTTGGTGTTTGGGGTAATAAATATTTGAATTAATTGGAATAACTTTAAGTTATACACATTAATGTAATATTATCTAATCATTGAAGATGAAATGAATATAAATATAATCTAAACGAATCATGAAACAAAACAAAACTCGCAACTGGCGATCTAACCCAGAACCTCTGTCTTATGGTGCTGCCACACTCAAAGCTCACATCAAAAGTTAATGTACAGCGCATCATCTTTTCTACCGACACACGACGCTATCAAATATTTCTTCCTATGGTAGGAGAGGGGGTCAGTTGAATTCGAGAGCGGCCGAGGAACATAATTTCATCTGTCAAAGTGACAACTTTACTAAGGGAACACGGAACTTAGTTGGTAGCTCCGTAATTAAAATGACCCCCTCTCCTTTTTACGGCGGAGAGGGGGACGCATAACTTTTCAAATATCGCTTCGGGAGCGGATACGTAAAATAAATTCGGTTAGCGAAGTTCAGAACCACACTTATAGCGCGTTATCTTTTTACGTGTGTCGGGTCTGTATGGGATTGTATGGCGAGCGCTATTGTGCTTTATATTATCTGTTGATGTGAGCTTTGAGTGTGGCAGCACCATAACTTGGACAACACTCTAATTTAAAATCTATTGAGAGGTGATAATTTAAGGTTTAGTGGGGACTTAATGAAGGTTTTGTGAAACTCACAATCTGCCGCTCTCGAACCACTAATTGTCTGGGTGACCATTCCCTCTGGCAGCGGCGGACAGACAGGCTCGGCGCAGCACACCAAATCTTCGTTACACTTCTGTGAACCAACCACACAAAATTGTTAAGAATCTAATGCACACATCCGCATATCAACTATTGAGTATCCAATACACGCTACACGCACATTCATATGTCTTCTTGTACCTGCTTATCACTTTATGCAAATATTTTATTTATATGTTAAGATTTAAGTTAAATGGCCGGAGAGAGGATTGATTTCAAACAGTAAAGAATGTCACATAAAGAAAAAAAGTTAGAACCTGTGGCCGAATTCCTTTACTGTTGACCTCCTTTGCTGTCTGGCAGTTGGCGAATGGTTTGCATACTCCTGCTATCCCCGTATCTTCCATGGTGCAGTTGCTACCTATAGACACACATACACACCAGGTTATAAAACACAACACACAATGATTAATTTCAAAATAAAAAGGCATAAATATATATTTATAATAATTGTAGAAAATAAACAGTTCTATTGATGATTGATCGATGAACCAAAATAAGAAGTGACTTACTGCTGCACACCGGTGATTTGGACCACTTATCGTCTTGTCCACAAACGGAATACTTTTCCGAGATGATCAAGTCTTCATCACAGGAGTAAGTCAGCACCGTGTCTGCGGGAACCCTCTCTCCGGGAACGATGGCCTTCTCGCGCTCAGAGACGCTGTACTGCCCGTGGAGTGGGACAACTGGCAGTGGACAGCCAGATCTACGTCAAACAATTAACTATTAATATACTAAATTATATATTAGTCTTTGAAACATAAACATTTGAAAATATGTTTCACCATGGTGAAATAGGCCAAGTCCACATACTGGTTACGAGAATATCATCATCATCATAATGCCCGTGTGAAACTAGCAAACTCACCGTCAGCCATATTTATTCAATTCAAACGCCATAAAATGGCTTTTACAATAAAGTGGTAATCGAATTACAAGCGTACAGTGGTAAACAGGATAATAATTGCAATAAATTCAAGAACAAAAACACTATTACAAGTGATGTAGTTATTAATAATTAATAATATCAAGACAATGCATAATTCAAAAGAAATATATACCAGTGTAATAAAAGTTGAACTAATTTATACTAGGATTGTATAAGACCCGTCATAAGTCGAAGTATGAGGTGTCTATGATAATAGTCAGTAGTGAGTTTATTGTTCCCCACTAAATTAATTGTACTTGGAATAGCTGAGTAGACATCGCAACTTGGCATTAACAATTCAGGGCTGTCAGCGATTCAATGATATTTATGGATAAGAAATAATATTTTTTACCAAAATAATACCTACACGTTAGCTAACACTATAAGATATCTGAAGTAAATAGTTTAGATGCAGTAAAATATGATATAGGAGCCATGTAGAAGAGTATTATCAATCCTAACATTGATTATTTTATTAGATTATATCCCAAATCATGAACATTCCTACTTATTATACAAATCACTAACCAGTAAAAAACAAAGTCACTATCCGCATATGTCTGTTTATGCACTTACTTCTTCTAAAATATGCTATCATTTAGAGAATTTCTTCCGGAAGGTTTGAATATACAAAACATGCATATTATATTTACAGAATGTAGAGAAAAGTCGAGCAAATGCCGGGTACTTATCAGCTAGTGGTTTAATAAATACTAAAATAATTATATTGTAGATTACTCAAACTTATTTTGTATCTAAACGCATATTCAAATGTTTACGTTTGAGGTCAAAAATGAACCAAGTGACTTCTCTGATGACTTTTGTTACTGTTTCAAAATCCAGTTTGTTTCTTCACCGTTCAAAACAGTCTCGTAACTGTTTCATAATAACAGTCAAGTGGGTGAAGCGGCTCAGTTTAAAGAGCCAGATCACTAGTTCCAGGTCTCTATAAAGATCCAATTCGATGGACCGGTTCGATTAAACAACGGTTCGCGAACGAGCCAGCCCCTCTCCCTCTCACTTCCTTGGCCCCTCTTGTTATATTTCATTGTTACAAAAAGGAATTGATTCCCTGATTCATCCATTCCCATTCCAGAATCAAATGAAATAGAGAAATCCTTTGTTTCTCTCCTGTTTGGTCTGGTACATAAACTAGTAGTTCTGTGAACAGTAGACTCCGCGCCTAAAAGCTTATCTTTCCAAATTTCTCTACTTTTGAATCAAAACCAAAAATTTCTCTGAAATCATAAGATTTGCGTATAGTTATTTAAATTTCTACCCCCTTTACTAATAAACACAACAATTTCACATTAGAAAAATGAATCTTTGCTGAAACATAAATACAGTTCTGATGTTTCGTCACTATTTCATAATGCGCACACTTGGCCACTTGATGTTAGGATGACTTTTTATTTATTTTGTAACAATCTGACCTACCTTATAATTACCCTAATTCATTTTTTTTTCAAATTAAATTTTTTTCCAGAAAATAAAGAATGTAAATATACCATAACACAAATTCTGTGTGTGTTTTCAAATTAATTTTACTAATACCAATTGCAATAGCAACATTATTGACAGAAAACAGTGTAAATTCGGTTTGAAATGGGTGTATTTTGTATTACACAAACAGTGGCATGGCTGTCTACACAATGCGCAATGACGCGACATTGACTTGTGACTTCTGTCTAACGCATAGGATCAATTTGTATCAATACTCATTTTAAAACTTACTCTTTGGGTGATGAGCGAAGGGCGGGCTCTGCAAAGGAACAAGTATTACAGGTTACTTTAGGCAAATAATTAATACGAAAGTTGGTAGAAATGAAAAAAAAAACTAAGAATGGACGATACCTATACATAATGGCAACACCATACATTGTTAAACTTAAATGCGCTTCGAAATATTGACATTTAAAATTCTTTATTTGTATTTTGTTTTGAACATTTAAACGAGATACAAAAGAAAAAATTTTTTTTAAATATTATACCAAGGTCTTGCAAATGATGATTTTTTAGATTCGGTTGAAATTTATCGTTTGACATTAATCAATATTTAGTACGAGGTGATAATCAGTACGAGTGCACTACTCTTGTAGCCTTACAAGTTTTATTTGATGAAGTTGGTGGTCGTCGAAATTATTAGTAATAAATTTTTTTTATATTTTATGATCATCACCAGGAGGAGGTATGATTTGTGATTTTCATGGACAAAAGTATTATGGTTATTTGTTTTTGGGGTATTATGCCATTTTGCGCTACCCTGTATTGCGTTGCCCCGTATTGCGTTGCCCTGATGATGGACACTGCAATGCTGTCCAAAACGTTGGCTCAAGAAGGAGGTAGCGCAACACGACATAATACCCCAAAATCAAATCATTATAATCACCAGGAGTACCAAAACTTGATCAAAAACAGTGGTAATATCGTTAATAAACAAACAAAAAACAATACAGGTCCCAGGTGTGACCCTTGTTAAATTCCGTTGAATATTTTGAACTGATGTGAAAAGAATAAATTGAGATTTGAATTTCTATTCACCAAGATTTTGACCTCCGAAGTGCAGCCCCTTCCTCTGCTATGTCTTCCATCGATCTTCCCCTGGATTATTGAATGAAGCTGATGATAAAATCTTAAAAGTTTAATGACTTATAACATCTCACCTTGGTACAGTTCATTCTGTAATGAATTAGTGTGTAACTCAGACAGGAGCCAGTCCTTCAGGGCAAAGACCCTGGTGAAGGCGGTATAGGTGTCTTCTCTGCAGTTGAAATCTGACTTGGATACTGGCGCAATGCTGACCACCCCGCGTAAGTACCATCGCTTCACCAAGTCTCCATAGAAGAACACCAAGCCAGCTCCACTGTCTCCATTACAGACGGATGTGCCTACGATAATTAACCTGCTTTTATAAAAAACATTTCATTTTGAAACATATGGACGAGATTCATCGATCCACCATATGTAGTGATCTTCCTGGTCTTCAATATATAGAATATATCAGCCGATAATATTTATTGCACCCACAGTCCTTATTCAAAGCTACGCAATCCGTAGTTTCTAATTAATTTTGAAAAATAATTTTAAACATATTTGTGTTAGGAGGAAGATTATGCAAACAAAATTAATTTGCGGTGTTGAATTAAAAGTGAAACAAACGTTTTTCACAAACCATTTGTATATCCACCGCAGAACTTGTCGTAAGTGAAATGGCGCTCGAAGTGGTGTTTTGAAAACTCCTTCTTGCATACACCGTCCTCGATAACGGGCAGGTTCAGGACTCGAAGCACTTCCGAGGGCTTCCTTTCCTCGGTGACGCCCCATCCTGCTACCTACAAATCGTTACAGTCCAAATATTCATTAGGTTGATGATTGAGGAGATATACGACTAACGCAGGGCTTAAGTATTCCATTAGTAGGACTAGTTTGTTGTATACGGAAGGTTGAGCTATTTAGCTATTTAGTTGAGCTATTTAGGTCGAATGGCGAAAGTCAATTCGAGCAACTAGTGCGATCTACCGCTCTGGGATGTGCCGCGGATTTTTAGTTAAGGATTTCAACTACTCGGACATGCACATCAGCAAAAGATGAGCATGATCATTCACATTTAAGAACGTCCAAAATAATTAGTTTGCGAGAAGAAAGCAATATGAGGGGAGTATAAATGCCATCAGCAAGAGAGGGAGTATCAATTCCATTAATTTCAATAATATGGAACAGATCAATAGGCATATGGATAGACTGGCCTTCAGTAGGCCTTCCGCAGAATAGATCGCTCGGGAGGAGTGCTCTGGTCTCCCAAGGCGGACTTATCAAGAAAAATATTTGTACTGTACCTTGCCCATGCTGTGCGGAGTAAGTTGATGTGTGTCCAATACCTCGTTATTAAGGTCCAAGCAGACCGCTGTCACGCTTTCCGAGAAATCAAATGGTCTTTTAAGGTAAAGAAGAGCCACGTCGCTAGCATGGCTCAATACCATTCCGTCATACCTGTTATGTATACGAATCTGCGTGACCTAAAATGTCGGTAAAATTAATTCTTATAGCTATAAGATATAGTATAGCTGCAAGGTACTTCCTACAAACCTCTGACGTTTGCTCTTCAGAATCATCTGGGTGCCCCCACGACCGCTCATATTTGTTGGCAGCGACACGGTAAAACTCCACTGGGTATGAAATGCCATCTTTGTCATAGAAACAATGAGCCGCTAGAAGAAAGAACATTATTTATGTAACAAAACATAACAAAGGATGGGTTGTTTCATAGAATTTGAACAATTTATCAAATTTCAACGTTCATTTGCGAGTTCTGTGAATGTCTTATTCAAGTTCTAATATCATAGCATTATTGGACAGTTACTTAACAGAACTTAAATAATAACAGAATTTGAAAAGAACTTCCACAGAGCTTGAAAATTAAGTGGGACGCTCTTCCTTTCCTTCTGCGCAACGTTGTACACGTGCGAACTATGGGCAAACTACAGAAAGAGTAGTATAGAAAGACTACGGATCCAATACAACAACGCCTTCCGCACAATGTTTTGTCTCCCCAGATACTGCAGCGCTTCCCGTATGTTCACGGAGAGGCGAGTTCCCGGATATGCAGCCCTTATTAGATCCAGGGTGGCAGGAATGAGGGAAAGGATAAGAAGCTCTGGAAATATCCTCACCATGGAAACCCGCCTCACTCCATCTTCCAGCATTGATGCACACTGGAGAAAAATACTAGCGCCTAATATAGTCACGGCTCCCTAAAGGCTTCAACTTTCTATTATTCTATTATTTTATCATTTTATTCTATTTTATTTTCAATTAATTCTGTTTTCTTTTCTTTGTTTTTCTGTTCTATCTTTTTGTTTTTGATTATATATTTTGTTTTATCTCTATATGGAATGTGTGGAACTGCACTTACCTCCCCACATACCGGAATAAACACTTTATTATTATTATTTAATACCATTCAGATACTGAGTAACTTCAAGATAGAATATCTGTCCCGATATTTAGTTATAATCTACTTGCTAAAAAACCTAATTGTTTCAGAAACCGTTGGTATAGAAATTACACAGTGGCTGAATCAACCTTTGGAGATTGTCTCATTCTATCAATGGACAGCTAGCCCATGGCGAAGGAGAGAACTAGAGAACATCTCACCTGGTTCCAAAATCGGGTTGGCATAATCCCCTCAGTTATGGAGATACAGACGAGTGTCGCATTGAACGAAACCGCCTTTAAATACACACGAAGTTAGAAAGCATTGCCCAACCTCTTCCAATATACTGCTAAACTATACATTCAAACTTTACGTTAGTTTAACATAATATACGTTCTACATTCAATGTAGAACGATTGTGACTTAAAAAAATTTCACCAATTTATAGAAAAAAAAACTTTCCACTAGGAAATGTATAAATAACTCAAATGTTACGGAAACGTTGGTAGTATTTGAAGAAATTTATCTACCTCGGAAAGGGAAAGGTTAAAATGGTTAACCCAGGGATTAAGAATTATTTGCAAAAAATACAATCATTTTAATGATTAAATAAGTATTATATTCCAAAGAAATAAAAATAAAATAATACCCGTGAACCTTTACTATTTATAAGACCATAATGTTACCTAAGGGAGATTATCTTTTAAATTTAAAAAATTTAAATTAATTTTTTTGTAATGCCATGCCCATACCTCTTGTAATATGGGTAATGCAGATTGCATATTATTCTACTGTCATGCCTACACCTCTTGTAAAACGGGTATTGCTGATTGCATATTGTTTTATTGTAATGCCATGCCTACACCTCTTGTACACACGGGTACTGCAGATTGCATATTATTTATTGTAATGCCATGCCACGCATATTGGGTTTACTTTCAATACTGTTCTGTATCTTACCACTAATGACGACATGAGAGCTGATTATGGTTCCTCCGCATATTTGTTCGAATGTATCACCCTTTTTATGGAACACCGAGACATTCCAAGGTACAGTGTCCCTCTTGGCTACAGCGGTCCTGACAATGAGAGTGGTCGCGTCTGACTTCTCTTTCCCACAATCTACAAGTAGTAAATACAAAAACAGTTGAAATTAAGTGATTGAGTGACTCCTGTGGCATACATAGGCTGGATAACATGAGCAGGATACACGTGCAGAAACTGAAAGTACAGCTCAGTCGCAGTTGTGCAAGTAAGCCTTCAATGTCTGGCAAACCTTCCCGCATCCAATATCCAATCCAAGATAGCTTCTGTATCCTTGTAACGCAATAACAACTATACCAGCCTTCAGGCTGCTTTGCTACTGTGTGAATTGTAAAAGCATACATCTAAATAAATGACACAATAATAAAAATAAAATGAAATGATAAACACGTAGCACTTGGTGGCGGTTTGGGGGAAATTCTCCTTCTATTGTGTAGGGGCGCGCCTTGCCACTGGGCGACGGCCTGGACAAGAGTGTTTTCCGATCTCCGGTAGCCCTCACTCGTCCCGGCTACTATGTGTACCCATGCACCCTTCCCTGTCCCCCATCTGTGAGACGCTGCATCACCAATACTGTACTCGGAGTGTTTTCATGACGCCATGTGTGTACCTTCATTGACGCACATTAGCCCATGACTATGAACGTGTGTTTCGCATATGGCCAGGAGTTTCCTCATTGCTCTTCCCGACGGGGCTAGTATGATCATGTCGTTAGCACAACTAATATTGTTCGTACATACCCCGTCATTAAAGCATCCGTGTCTTGTTTTATTCAACGATTTACTGAGCTCATCTACCTATATTCACGTTGAACATCACTGGGGAAATTGAGCCTCCATGTCTAATAACCCCGCACTTTAGTTTAGCTGATTCTGATAGGCTATCATTCCATTTGACAAAATTTTCCTGCTGGATGTACCATGTACTCAATATATTGATCATTTGCGGTTGGACTTGTTATATGGTCAGTTTTTTCCACAATTTATTATGATTAACCCTGTCAAAAGCTTTGTATAAATCAAGGAAACATGACTTTTTCTGGCTTTGTAGTATTCGATTGTCTGTTTTATGCTGTTTATGGCTGTATTTGTAAAGCATCCAGCTTTTGTGAGTCCTCTGTACTGAGTTCACTTTTTCAGTTGAGTTTTTTCCAGTTCTAGTGTGATATCGATCGCTATTATTCTGGGAGTATCGATGATATCTCACTACATTATTTTATAATTTGCATATTTAAAATAATCAACAGTATAACCGACTCACCTGAACTGTTACAACTCATTCAATTCAACATCCCTTCCCGGAGACTCCGAAATAATGAATTGTTGTTCCTCAATCACCACTCAACTAACTATGGGTACCATTCTTCTTTGTCCAGAATGTCGAGACTTGTAAACTCAAGTCAGAGCATTGAATTTTTTGGTGTAAGTCTAAATGACTTTCAAAAAGCGATACGTAATGTGTAATTTTTCACAACTTAATCGTTATTGATGCTCTGACTTGTAGTTATTTTCTATATGTACTTTTTCTATTTTACATTGTCTTTGCCCTTCACATTCATGTACTCTCCATTCACTGTCATCTATGTTTTCTTATTCATGTCAATATTATGGTTTTAATGGACATATTGTCCGTAAATTAATTAATATAATTAATAAATAGATAAATAAATTATTGAATAAAAAAACTAAAATCTCTTCACTTTATATGTTTTTATGATTCTTTTTTTCTTCTATTTACATATGTATGTTAAGTTTTTATTTTTTCCCCTTTACACACGAGTTTTAGACTCTTGTAAAGGTAAACATGTTAATTTTTATTGAAATATGTTCTGACTATGTAAATTTAAATAATTGTACTGTATTTTATAAAATAAATAAAAAAAAATTAAAAAAATCACAGTCTATCATTACTGTCTTGAATGATTTCCTTCTTATTATAGCTAGTCCGCCATATGGTTGTCCTCATTCCATAACTCGTAAATTCAGGGTGAGTTTCGCCGAGATCTCAATCAACTCTTTTTACAGATCGACCATTGATCAAAGTGATATTTAGCTACTTCATTTTGTTTTGTTTCTTTCGTAGTTCACTCGGCAACTTCTCTGAAACTTTTGAGAGTTCATTACAGTTTTAATGTCGCTTTGCTGGATCATTACCTTAAATGTCCTAAATGGGGTTTCTTTAAAAGGTTTTATGATTGCAATATTAGTTGTGTATAAACCTTTATTTTCGCTAAATTACCTGATATATTCTGTGCTCGTTTCAAGTGCGACATGAGATATTTATATAGCCTTATTGACAGGTTGACCACTTTTAAATTAATTAATATATTGCCGGCTCTCGGTAATAGTAAATTACTTCGGTCGGCTCTAACTTCCAACTCTAACATGATAAGACCCATGTTCCAGGCAGAAAGTTCAACATATTCACAATTCGACAAACCGTTGTGATATTTTCCCAACTTCACGCAAAAAAGAAACTCCATGCTGGAGGTAGATACGTCATATTATGTAGGTTAAAGAAGCGTTCCGTTGAGCTGCGAATCTTTAAAATGAGGATTTTAATACTATTTGTTTCTGAATTTTTGGGTATTATTAGCGTGCGATTTAACAAAATATCGAGTGCCATAAACGTTTGTCAAGATTTAATTGTTCGCAATGTGATTAGATATACCTTTACCCTTTAATGAAGTAGGAATTGACATTTATGCACTGTGCACGCAAGCTAATGTAGTATCGCACGGAATCCAGTCACACCCTCACTCTCAGTATCATTCGGAATCCACAGTCACACCCTCACCATCAGGACTCAAGCGTTCATTCCCATAGAATTCTAACATACAATAAGTATAGCTAGCAGAATAATGGTTTGAACGAGTCACCTGGTATACAGTTGGGTATTGGGATATTCCACCTGCCATCTCGGCATTTCATACTGCCCAGTTTCTGTATTGGAGAAAGCATGTGTCCTGTTTTACAGGTGAAGTGAACAGATGAACCACTGAGCATGTTCCTTCGGCAAGGGATGTTGCCTACCTCGGAAGAGTTACACGAGTAATCCAGTGTGTAGGACGAGTACAGAGTGCAGCTTTCTGGAAATGTAATCATTAATGAGACCAACAATAAATAAGGCATAACAATGTCTGTTGAAACATTAAGCTTTCCCCTCTTTCAGGCAACAATTCTATCGGCTTCCGGATTAACTATTGAGTAGGGAAGGCATTTGGCTGTTAGACCCGCTACAGTCAGAGGATTAGAGCAGCGTTTCCCAATTTTTTTTCGCCCCGGAACCCTTATCGATCATACTTTTCTAGGCGGAACCCTATTTTTATAAGAAAAAGATAAACTTGTTGTTTGAATACTTTCATGTTAAGCATGAAAAAAAGATCGAAAGTTTTGTGTAAAACTTAATTTAATGTGAAGAGTGATATCTTTTTACATTTTTTGTTAAAATAGCATTGAAATCAGGCTTTATGTCAGACAGCTGAATACGAAGATCTGTTTCTGTATTTGTTTTTTGTGTAAGCGTAAGCCAAAAAACCAGTTTCACATCGGTAAATGGTCACAAACGGTAACAAAACTGTGATAGCCTTCTCGACGACTTCTGGATATTCGTTTTTAAGTCCAATCCAAAACTAATCCAGATTAGTATTTTCTGAATTAAACTTTTGTTGTAAGGAAGAAGAACACATGATATCAATCAAAGCCTCGTTCTCTGTTGCTGTAAGAGTCGACGGTGTCCTGTGAACTAGGAATGGATTCTGAACCCAGTCAATGTCCTGCAGGTTTTTTTCGGGAAAATACTCTTCCAGAGATTTGTTGAGGGCCATCAAATGTTCGTAAATGCATTTTTCAACATCTGAGGTTACTTGCAACTAATTTTTTTCCAGAAACTCGTTTAAAAGAGTAAAACATTGGTACTGTTTCTGTTCAACACATTCTATCCAGAAGACAAGTTTCTTTCTAAGAGAAGAGATTTTGTCGTTTACTGTAAAAGTATTTGTGTTTCTTCCTTGCAATGACTTGCAAATTACATTCAGTTTATCAAATATGTCTGCCAAATACGCCAGTTTCATTAGCCATTGCTCGTCGTGAAATAGTTGAACAAGACCACTCAAAGATGAAGAAAGCGATTCTTTGGAAAAAATACCACTATTTCGTTGCGCAATTCAAACAATCTTGATGATACTTTTCCTTTGGAAAACCATCTTACTTCCGTGTGAAGAAGAAGTGATTGATGCTGACTTCCTATATCTTCACACATTTTTTTAAAAAAGTCTTAATTGGAGCGGACGTGATTTAACGTAATTCACAATTTGTACGGCTTGATCGAGAACTTCCTTTACCTCGTGTGGTATTTTTTTTACGACAAGGGCATGTCGATGTTAAACGCAGTGACTGCTGCTGCATTTAGGTGCAACATTCTTAATTCTTGTTACAGTACCTTTTATTTTGCCAGTCAAAGCGGCAGCTCCATCGCTACATACATCGACACATTTGTTCCAATGAATGTTATGTACATTCATGTAATTATCAATGACTTTGAAAATTTTATCTCCAGTTGTGTTGGTCTCCAAAGGAGCACAAATAAACAAATCCTCTTCAATAGATTCCCCAAAGGGGTATCTTACCAAAACAAGCAGTATTGATAGTCCAGCGACATCTGTACTTTCGTCGAGTTGCATTGCAAACATTTCACTACTTTTCAATCTACAAATCAATTCATCTTCAATGTGGTCAGATATTTTATGGATTCGATCAGAAATGACATTATTGGAACTCTGAACTGCTGCAACTTTCTTCGCTGCGTCTTCGCCAAGTACACACTTGACAATTTCTGTCATACAGGGTTTTAAGTCTCTACAATCGTGTATGGTTTGCCAGCACGAGCAATCCTGTAACTTAACAGGAATGATGCTTCAGTGGCATTCTCGTTATCAGTTTTAACATATTTATGTAAAGCAGCCACACTGGTTTTATGTGCATCTTTGTATCTTTTAAAAAAGTTTAAGCTTTTGTCTTTTAATTGCGGGTGATTGGTATTAAGATGTCGTTTTAGCTTTGCAGGTGCCAGAGAGCTATTACATATGATTTTGTTGCAGATAACGCATTGACCATCCGGATTCTCAAACATTCCTACAGAAATAAATCCAAAGGATAAGTAAGATTCGTCATATTTTCTCTTTTTTGAAGTAGTGTTGTCCTGAGATTGCCCAGCCCTTTTAGTCGTTAGTGTATTTTGACTATCCTGCTCAGGACAATATCCTTCAGTATTTACGATATCCTAGAATGAAATAAAAAACATTAGTAATGTGACGGCAAGATGCAGTTTGGTGTTGGCTAAAAAGAACAGTCCCACCCCAAATCTTCCTTTGGCACAGTCTGGAATTTGACCCCTTTTTCGGGCGTGATTCATTTATATCAAAATTAGATGGCATTTTCTGTTTAAAAGGCTAGAGTCGAACACCCATGCGTCAGTTATACTACATTAATGTAATTTGTCAGGGTTGTCACCAATCAAAATATGTTCATGAACTGGGCCTAAATGATTACTATTGCTAGGGAAGTATAATTTACTTACGGATAAATCAACAGCTTCTTCTGAAATACTTTCATTATTTGCGGAAGATGAACTTGATGAAACACTTATGCTACTTTGTAAGCGCCCTGTTTTGAGCCAGTTATCCATTTTTTTAATAAAGGCTGAAATAAAAAAATAAAATAACATGAATATGAATAAATCGTTTTTATTTGTTTTGGCACTATCTGCAATTGGTAACAAATAAAAAAAAAACTTACCTAAAAAGGATATCGTAAGTACAAGATTATAAGAACAGGAATAACAATATCACTGGAATGTCACCTTTGTAAGTTCACACGAATTAAAAAAGAACGAGAACACACACGTTCTCTCATGTCACATGGACTAGACTAAGCTTGCGGCGGGCGATTCGGGTCGCGGGTGGCGGGAGGAGGCGACGGCGGTCAAGCGCGCTGGATCTAGCTCCCGTGCCACTTATTGTTAAATACATACGTTCAATCCGGACGGAACGCGGAACCCTTGTGATGCTTCTACGGAACCCCAGGGTTCCGCGGAACACCTTTTGGGAAACGCTGGATTAGAGGATACCAATAGAAATAGAAATCACATGCAGACACTTCTTACTGTAGCATCCTGGACGAGCTGACCACTTGTTATTTCCTTCGCACACGGAGTAATTTCTGCTGGAACTGAGCTGTCTTGAGCCTGTACACGAGTAAATCAGAATGGTGAATGCTTCTATCAAATCTCCCGGTACAATGGTCTTATTGTAGTTTGGAATGGAGTATATTCCGTGGCGAGGAATGGGCGGCAGAGTACAACCGGAGCTGTGTAAAATAAAATATGGTATTATTGTTCAAATCTCTCATAAAATAATATCAAATGAAATATGTTAACCGGTATCGGCACAACCACGCTTTAGTCAGATAAAATAATTAGTTACAGCAACCATTGACACAGAAGATGTGATACATGTGAGGTGACTAAAAACTACAAGTTCTTTATCGGACGGCCAAAAACTTATAAATTGTTTTCAATTCTTTGGTCACCGGTGAAGAACGGCAAATTAAAGACTATCAAACTGACAATTGTGAGATTTAAGTTTAAAATTGTAAAGGAAAACCAATCTCACGTAAAAATCTCATCTCAAAACCACAAATTCTTAGACCATAGTTATATCCAGAGATGTGCAAAATGGGTACCCAAAACCATTTGAAATGCAAAATGGAAATAGGTCAAAACTTTTCCATTTGAAAATGCAAAATGCAAAATGGGTTTTAGAAAAGCATTTCAAATGCAAAATGCAAAATACCCATTTTCAAAATGCATTGAAAATGCAAAATGGTTTCTCAGGTCAAACAGTTAAAATAATTATAGAATTTTTAAACAATTTTGTCATTTAATAATGGACATCAATGTAGAACAAACACATTAAATGATGGTAAATCCAAAAACACCGCGACTACAGATTATGAAACCACAAAAAATTTGCGCAGGACTAATGTTGCCAACGTAAAAACATAGAAACTGCTATCTAACATTTAATATTAGGGCCCGTTCCACTGGCCACTGGCCCTGTTCACACCTCCGTTTTAAAAACGGACCCTACTCTACGAAAAAAAATAATTGTCGATTCAACCAAAACATTTTATTTGTTCATTCTTCAGTAGACGATCGTGCGCAACGGACGACGATGAAGCTCTTGTTGTCATGTGGTACTTATTAAAAAGAAGGAAAAAAGTGAAAAGATAATTTTGGGTACACCCAATCATAGCTGAAATATTTTCTGTAGGAATTTTCCAAGTGTTAATTGGTGAGTTGAGAAGTGATGAACTAAAGTTCTTTAATTATTTTAAAATGTCTATCACTTCCTTTAACCATCACATGTTTTCACCGTGAGAAAATCACCTCAAGGGCGCTTAATGGCTTAAAAATGTCTATCAATTCTTTTAACCATCTACTAGAACGAGTTTCAGAGAGCTTAACATTTCAAAATACAAAATTGAGAGAGTGCATTTGTCCTGAAGAAAGGCTATCGATATTTTAAAGTAAGAAAACAATAACAACTCAAATATTTTCTATTATGTGTTTATTGAACTAATTACGCTCTTCCGTGCATCGTGCATCTCATTTAAGCTTTAAAATTTGAAAAAAAGTAAACTTTAAAAAATAAAAAAATAAATTTTGAAACAATTTGATAATTTTAATCTAAAAAAGTTGTGTACAAGTGTTTTGTTTTTATTTAGTTAAAATAAAATATTGTAACAACTCTTTCTTCTACCAGTGGTATTAAATTTTAGGGATTTATTTCCTTATCCATTATTGTAGTTTTGATTTATTTACTTAAAAAAACAACCAAATACAAACACGCAGCGTGCCTGCTTCCTTGCGACTAGGAGCGGGCGGAGAGGGGTCGGGGTGTGGCGGGGACTCTGCCGGAACGACTAGACGACAAGTTGTGAACAGCTCCATACAAAACTATGAGCGAGCGAGTTCCGACACGATTTTAAAACGGACGCGCTGCGCTGGCGATCCATCCGACAAAAAAATGTCAGATCCGTTTTAAAATCGTGTCGGACAAGTGTGAACAGCTCCATACATCCACTACAGCCGCTAGGGCATCAGTTTTTAACGGGACCCGCCTCCGTTTTTAAAACGGAAGTGGGGACGGGCAGCGTGATGGCCCATGTTCAGTACCTGTTTGAATCAGTATTTTTTGTAATGGTATCACTCAATTGCCAGGGCTTCTACCAGGGAGCAACTTGACAAATGTAAATTATCTCTCCTAGCGAGGTTGAGGACCGACTGATATTTGGGGCTTATGAAAAAAATATGAGTGGAGATAGTAGGAAGAATGTTGCAAAAAAGCATTTAAAATGGAAAATACATTGAGAAAAGCATTTAAAATGCAAAATGCAAAATGGTTCTTAGAAAAGCATTTAAAATGCAAAATGGAAAATACCCATTTTGCATTTTGCATTTCCATTTGAAATGGATTTATTTGAAATAAAGCACATCTCTGGTTATATCATTCATCTTAAACCTTGTGATATGATTTACCTATTGATATTCTATTTACACCACTTCCCTATAACCCTTTCCGTCTTACTTATAATAGATAATATGGAGCATAGTTCCGGGTTAGTAGAAAACGTTACTCATAATCACGTGCATGCGTACTGCGTATACCGGCCGTAATACGACAGTATTAAAAGTTGACAGATTTTTAAACAATCCGACCCCTGGGTATAGAAACGTAATACGATCGTTGTAAGACGGAGATCGCGGACTTTGTTAACAATCTGGTTGATTTGACAAATATCGAACAGTCGTGTCATGAAACTGTAAGAAAGCAGTAATACCCATTTGCAGGTATATTTTAAATGGAAATATCGATTTATCAAAGCAAATACGGAATGTACAATCGAATTAGCCGAATTCCGAAGCAATTCAAAACAGACGGGACCAATGATATCGCAAATGTCATCTGATGAAACGTGAAGTTAGCAACAAAACGCGAAACGCAAAAATGACGGTGTTTCTGAGGATTGCAACAAAGTGGTGCCGGTCTAAAAAAAATCTTTCATGAATATTATTATATTATTATATGAGTAAAGATTTTAACCCGAGCAATATACGGCCCTCTTCACCGTAGAGCTATACCAACGCTGCAGCGGCGTATTAGGGAATATTTATAAGTAAGAGTAGGTATACCACTCACAGTGAATCATAGAAATACATATACCACTCACATGTGAACTGTCACACAGCTACATAGTTAAATCACTCACAACCAAGTCAACAATTTATTTAAAAGTTCTTACCTGAATTCAACCATAACAAAATAATATGATCATTATTTATATGAATATAACCATTAAAATTCCTATGTTAGACAAAACAAGATAAGGTTATTGGCAAACATACAGAAAAGTGGGACATAGTTAAGGCGAAGATTAATGCTAAATCACTATTTTAATTAATCTTTTTAACAAATTGGTGTACATTACGAATACCAAAAAATATACTTTAGATAAATTCAAGGTTTTTCTATCGTTTCGCTTGAGTAGAATACAAATAAAAAATAAACTACTCAATAAAAAATATAAATGTAAACTACTAAAAAATATATTTTTCAATAGAAATGAACGAACGCGTAAAGAAAGTAACTTTAAATAGAATTATAGCTAAGAATATCTGTGTCAGTTTCACTTGATTAACTTTTTTGCTTTCTCATAAAATTATTTACAAAATAAATAAAAACCAGTTTTGTGCTTGAAATCGAACTTTTCTAGACTCTCTTTGTCAAGCGATTTTAATGCCTATTACCTACAGTATAAGATATACCAAGAATGTACACATTTTTGGCTAGTAGCTTCCTCTTATTAGGCACATTTTATTTTAAATTCGATAACAATGATAACAGAAAATGTTCTACTTTTGGGATAGGAAATATTGAACGTAATTCATATTAATGAACAGTTATTTCATACAATGAGGATATACACGTACAACTAAAAATTACGTAAAATTATACATAATAACATATTTTCGAACATCTTGAGAGAAATCCAAAATTTGGTAAAGGGCGTGGAATGCTGCTCAAATAATATCGATAATTTGTAAAATAAACTAAAAAAAAAAATTAAAAAATAATGACATGAAAATGGAAGAAATGCAAAAAGCAATTATTTAAGTTAAATCGTCTGTCAACAATATTCAATAAAAGGAATAGCTGTGAAGAAAAATGATAAAGACAATGTTCAAGACATTGGACTGAACTGGCCTATTAAAAAGCAACTCCATAGTGAAGTATGACAACACAACAACCGGCTAAAAAAGTAATAAGTATTCAATTCACTTCATTTCAAAAGAATCCAAGGACAATTATTAAACGAACAAGGATTATAGCAGTCCGAATAAAATAAAGCATTACTCCACAGAGAAAATTAACATTAATGAAAAACCAACTAAAAAAATAAGCAACTACCTGGTCATAAGTCCATGAAATCTATTGGATATTTGGAAAAGGTAAACATGCAATTATACAGGCCAACGATGCTCAAGAATACAATTGCTGAAAAGTATGTATTTGTACAGTCTCGAACTAAGAACATTTGTTGAGAACTTTGTGTAAGTTAATATAAGTAAGCCCGGGAGATCCCAGTGAGGATATCATTATATCTTTTGGTTACAACAAAAAAGAAGAAAATAAAAAACTTAAACAAAACACCAATAAAGAAGGAATTTTGGTTTCCTGTTCGTTATAAAGATGTTTAGGATTACACTCCTGTTTTTTTTTTTTTTTTTACGCTTTATTGTTTGTAGCTTTTGAATCGGATAAAATTAAGTTTTTTTCTTTCTATTAATTATAATTATATTAAATATGTATGTACGTATACCAATTTTTCAATATTCTCCATAACAAGGTACCTTTATAACTGTAAAAAGCCTAAAATTAGAACTCACTTCATTTTCAATTTGTAAAAATTACAAATATATGTAGGTAAGCCATATTAAGTTTATTTTAACTGCTTTAAATTACAAGTACGAGAACCCACTCACTGGCTATGCCTGTATGGGATCTTAACTGCTTTAAAATCACAAGTTACCTCCATAGACCTCTATAGACCATACCGAGGGAAGCGGTGGTTGTTGGAAAAGTTACTCGTACCTCTATAGAACATAACAAGGGGAAGCGGTGGTTGCTGGAAAAGTTACTCGTAGGCCATAATCTTGTCCGATTTAACAGCGATGTCAACAAAGCGATGTTCTTTGCTGTATTATTATTACTATTGGGGATCACTTTGTATGGGGACATTTTCGCCAAAGTTTGAAGGTGGGTTTTTGTCACGTCCCACAACTATGATTGAATTTTCCATGTTTATGTTTTATAGAATATTGGACAGTTTTATACTTGAAACGGTCAGCTTTATTAATTTCTTGTTTTTAGTCAGTTAAATACTACTTTGGAACCTGTTCAAATATTTCATTAATTATTTAGATGGAAAGGTGGTGCATTTCAACCCCGTTCTACCACTAAATCCACATCAACGAATTCTGATTCGGTAATTAATTTTTGGAAAGTAAGATTAAATTTGTGTGTCTTAAATTGCTAAAGCCGTTTATTGAAAAATAAACATTTTGTTCGTAAATTTGGAAAAATATTGAAAAAACTCAAAATAAAAATTATAAATTCCACATGCCGTTAGCACGATTTAAGCATGACTGCCACAAATTACCAGAAATTATAAATTTGTATTTTTAAATATATCTATTTGAATTTATCTTTTGTGAATGGATACAAATCTTTGAAATGAAAATCAACCCACTTCCTGACATACGATTTAGCTGAAACTCGGCAGATAGAATAGTTGTGGGTTTCACAATGGTATGACACTAGCAAACGAATAGTTGTGGGTTTAATGAATGTCATTACATTAACCGCGTAGAATGAGAGAGTCGGGCGTCAGTTCCACTTACAGGGAATTCCCTTTTCCTATGGCACCTCGCATTGTGAATTGTCTTTTTTCATGTATAAAATGTTTATTTTCCTGGCTTTTTGATTTATAAAAAATTATGATTTTTAAAGTTTATTTCATTTTTTAATTATACATTGATTAAGAACTTACATGGAAACGGGATTTTTTGCCGCTTCCACTGAAACAAAAAAACACAATTAGAATACAACATTATTAAATTAAATAATTATTTTTACAGCAATGTGGGGAGGTTGGTATATCCTACACTACCCGAACATTACATATATTTACAAGCATAGTTAATAGAATAAAAATATAAAGGAAAAATTGTTAAAAATAGTGAAAAAAACATTAAATAAAATGTCCATGAATGTAAATGAACAAACAGTGAACAATGAAATCCGTATTAAAAAAAGAAGAAAAGTTCTCTTTCTACTACTAATGTGTTTGCAATGCAACTGGGACTAGAGAGGACCTATGGCACATATGCCCCTTTGTTTACATACAAAGGTGGTTCTCTGTGGATTATGTTATGAGAAAAGAAAAACTTCTATTGGATATGAGAAGATCAATCGACAACGGTACTTTGATAGATATTATTGCTTCCGGACTGCCAGAATTCATACTTAACAAGATTGATAAAGAAGATACTGTGGATTTGTTAAGTGAAGTAAACAGGTATGAACACATGGTCAACAAACAAGTTCGACAGATAAGGATTACAAGATACTGTGAATTTGTTTAGTGATATAAGCAAGTATAAACAAATTGTTATGAAAATAACATACGATTATTACACTAAGTAAGAACCTGTCAAATCTGTGATTTATCTTGTCTATTGTTTATGCTCTGGCAACAAGGAACTTTAACAGGAAGTGGAAAAAAAATTCAAGATGGCTTCACTTCCCGGCCGGACAGAGAGGAGAGAGAGCGTCCGGTCGGGGATCAATTATTTTTTCTGGAGGTCTGAGGATCTAATCGAAAGTTATTTCATGGATTTGTAATTAATACCGAAATGTTCAGTTTGTGCTTCGAGTTTAGAAGTCTAATAATATTTCCCGCGAGTGGAATTCGCCCCGAGTGGCGTGGTTAATAAAAACGTATTTCGTCATGTGCGGCCATGGGGGTAATCAGAGTTTATCCAAGCGATCGGTGGTTATTTCTGCCGATATACTGTTCTCGCCATGTGCATTTTGATTCGGAGCATTATTAAGTTCCACCTTGCCACCTGGAAGGGCAACTTACGGATTAACCGTGAAACCGGCACATGGCTGGACCACACTGGGCCGTTGGCCAGCCACATCCTGATGCTGCCGTCCTCTAGCTACTTGGCTGATTCATCTACTCCGCCATTCGCGGCACTCAGTGTTCGTTCCTCATAACTACGTACTTTCATATTATTTTAGACAGGGTAGATAGATTCTACGTTCTGGTCGATGGGGGTAAGTTTTCACCTTTTTGTGTTTCTCTGTGAAATTTATCAAAAATAACTTGTTACGGCCAGTCCAAAGTATAACCAAATTATTTTCATTCTGTAACCTTGCAACTTCCTTTCAAACATCATGTAGATGGGATATATTTTCCCCGCCCTGAATGGAGAATTATGCTCTACCGGCGGATGGTCGATTTGGCGAGTTCTTTGGAACTCTGGCGCGTTTGGTTCTTATAAGACCAACAAAGTCAAATTTGGCCACCCTCCTTTCATTCAACATAACAGTCAATAATGTACTTAAAATAACCAAACACAATAACAGCCGATTAACACAACTATGGGCTAAGTAAGTATCATAACATTGTGGCAAATACTTATTCATAACAAAATGGTCATCAAAAAAAACTTCTTAGCTAAGAGAAAATTTGGAAATGCAGGGACTAATAAAAATGAAGAAAAAAAAGTAAAATTTGTGATAAGATGAATAAGGTCACTCGTTACCACCCTGAAGACTTATGCTGGAGGATGAAAAATTTAATATAATTAACCATGTAAACAATTTAGTAATACGTAATTGTAAAAAGCATTCACTTTGTGGCTCATCATAATTTATAATAAAAACACATAAATTTGTTTTTGACCACGATAGTTTTATTTTCACTCTACCGGTTTCGGAAGATCCCTTCCTTCGTCAGGAGAATATTTAAAACTGAATATTTTAAATATTCTCCTGACGAAGGAAGGGATCTTCCGAAACCGGTAGAGTGAAAATAAAACTATCGTGGTCAAAAACAAATTTATGTGTTTTTATTATAATTTAGTAATAGACTTTATTAAATGAAAATGACAAAATAACGAATAGCAACACCATTAATAAAAGTCAAACTACTACTTAATGGTAAATTAGAAATATATGGAATTTATGATTCGGGTTCAAACGTTTCTCTAATGAATTCCAAGTTATTGAAACTAATAGGAAAAGGAAACAATTTGAATGAAGCAGATTTAGTAACGATCTAGACAGCGTCTTTTTTAGATAAACCTATCTTTTTTTTATGTGCGACATCTATTGACTTATGTCATGCATAAAGATAGTTGCCAATAAAAATGTGCAGTGAAAAAATGAAGACAATGTTGGTAGTTCTTATTCGAAGTATGATACAGTTAAAAGTGACCGAGGGGGATAGGGTCCCATTAGCTCAGTGGTAGAGCGGTGTCCCGGCAAGACAAGGGTCTTGGGTTCGAGTCCTAGATGTGACCGTATCCTTTTTTGATTTTTCTGTTTCAGATTTTCGTTTAGAAATCGCTAATATTGTCTTCAATAATTAAATATTACAATTTGAGGGTTTACTTAATAAAGTTATTCCGAAGAATAAATGTATAATAACTGTTCATTACTGTATTTTGCTAAGTATTAATATGAACAGTTATTAGAAAAAAAAAATGTAATTATATCGAGTATTAATTTGAACCTTATACTGAATTATACAGAGATATTTCTTATAGAAATATTTCAATGTGCAAAATCAACTAAACTTCGTATCAGCATCTTATTGTCCTAAATTCAACTACGAATTAAATGGCGCAGAATACATTTTCGTACATTAGTACATATATAATTTCGAAGATTGGATAAAAAAACAAAACACAAAAACTTCTGATAATCTTGTTTGTATTCAAATATAAGATCTACACAAAAATATTCGGATATATTGCATATAGGTATATTTATTTAATTGTTTGAAGCATATTGACCTTCTGATGCAATGTGAAACATCTATTCAAACTGAAAGTAAGTGTATGTACAATATTCCTGGATATAATGCATATAACTACTGCAGGACTGATAAGTCAGGAGGAGGTATTATATTGCATACAAAAAACAAATTTGAATTTAGACAAAAAACCTTACAATCAATACATTTTGAAAATATAACAGGAAAGCTCATACTCCAGGACAAAATTAAAGTCAATTTAATAGCTATCTATAGACCTTCTGATTTCAGTAAATCTTCATTTCTGACGGAATTATCATCATATCTTGAGACAATTAAAAGTAACGAAAATATTATCTTACTTGGAGATATAAATCTAAATTTGCTTAATGAACAAGATAATATTATAACTTCATATGAAAACTTAGTTACTAACCATTATTTAACTAAATGCATCAATGTAGTAACCAGAAAAGCTGTATTAAATGGAAAAATTACTCGCACGTGTGTTTACCATATATTTGCCAAATTTAGAGGCAAGAAAATAACTGCTTGCGTCTGTGAAAACAGTATTGCCGATCACTGCTATCACTGCTATCTATCACTGCTTCTATCACTGCTATTAATTTAAAATCTCATAAACGTCAGGCATACTCTGCTGATAAGTAAATTCAAATCATCACACAAAAGGATATTTTACAAGAGTAGTTCTAAAACGATAGTGCAAAAACCGAAAACACGTCCTTATGCAATAAATCAATGGGTAAGCAGTGAATTACTATGTCATATAAATAAAAGGGATAAACTATATAAAAAATGGAAAAGTACACCAACAAACAAAACATATGAAACAGAATACAAAAAGTCACGAAACCTTGTCAATAAACTTATAAATGAAGATAAAACTAACTACTATAATAATAAATTTAAAAACTGTTTTAATGATACAAAAAAAACTTGGTATGAAATAAATAGGACAGACAATAGAAACATTTTAGGACGTAAACCCAAAAACGATTGTGAAGAAACTATAACACGATATATGTTAAAAGATAGAACTGAGGATTCTGTGTCAAATGATTTTGTGAATTACTTCTCGGATAGCATCAGCAACATGTTACATAAATGCAATCACAAAGCTACAATTATTGTACTGAAAGAACTATCCCACAGTTTATTTATACCAAGAGCTACTATAACGGATATTTAAAACATTGTTAAAAAAATGAAAAACTCTAAAAGCACAGGTATTGACAATATAAGAATATTTGATTTAAAAAAGAAACATAAAATCTCTTGGGCCAATAATTACTCATTTAATCAATAAGATATTAAAGCAAGCAAAAATTAAACAAGAATTTAAATGTAGCATTACTAGACCAATATTTAAAGGTGGAAAACACATTGAACTGGGAAATTATAGGCCTATTAGTATACTACCTGCATTAGAAAAAATTCTCGAAAAATTTTTATCAAAAAAATTAAATAATAACATTGAAAAATTCGCTATGATAGATCCAAATCAACATGACTGCCAAAGAAAAAAAAACTGAAAAACTACTGCAAGTTTTTTCTAATTACATAAATAATCAATTAAATAATAAATTACATGTTTTGTTTTATTTATCGATAACTCTAAAGCTTTTGACACAATTAACTCTAAAAAAACTGCTAGAAACTCTAGAAAAAAAATTGTAATAATAGGAAACGTGTTTAATTTATTTAAAGATTATTTTAGAGATAATATTTAAATAAATTAGACTGAAAAATATGCATAAAAATAAATTATTCTTTTAGTAAAACAAAATAATATATCTGCAGGAGTTCCACAAGGTTCCATATTGGGACCTACACAGTATATAATTTATGTAACTATAATGAATTCTTTTTTTCTCTTTTGTTAAACATTTTGTATTCGCAGATGATACGGCATTGGTCTCACATAAAGATCTAAAAATTGCAACTGAACTCATGCAAATTGACTTTAATCAAATTTACATGTGAGGATGGAGACTGTAACGTTGTCCGAAACGTTGGCTAAAGAAGGAGTTAGAGCAACACCCAAAAACAAATAACAAAAATACTTTTGGCCGTGAAAATCTTAAATCATATTTAACATTAGGATTAAATTGAAATTTGGCATTAGGTGATCTTATATGCATTACTTTGGTTGGTTTTCATATATTTACCCCACAGCATAGAGAAATTAGTACATAAATACAGCACTAGATTCACGCGCAATGACGGGTTAATAGTTCCGAAATTTAATAATAAGTACGGACAGAGAACGTTTAAATAAAACAAACCGAAGATATTTAATTTATTACTTGACACTATAAAGCAATGTAAGTCTATGAATAAGGTTAAATATATGTAACTAAACTTTAAACACCTGTTGACAAGCCAATTCAATTGGCTTAGCAGGACTTGTTTGTTGATGTGTATTAATAATTCATTCAATAAAAAAATAGAAATAAAAATAGAAAAACACAGAATTTATTTTAACGAAAATGTTAAAGAAGAAGATTTTAAAATAACAATAAATCATTTAAATAGTGATAAACAGAAATAAATTAACTTTCATATATAGCAAACACTTTGTGGATATACTCATACATCATTGTAATAATTAGAATAAATTAACTTTGTTTTAACACCACTTTATTGTATATTTTCGTTGTATCAAACCAACCGGTTTCGGTTCGCCCTAAAATATTAGAGTATCGTTACACCGTTACTAGTATTTAGCCGCGAGTGAGGAGGCTGCGGTCATTAAACCCAACGTGCTGCAATAATACAGAATATTAAACTTGAAAGCTCTAATATTTCTACCAAACATCAAACTTCTAGAATAAAAATGGATGCACGAAAAAACTTCATTTCAAAACGAGATCGTTTCTCTGCAAACCAAACTTAATAGAAAAATTAGAAAAAAAAATTGAATATTTGAGTTATATGGAAAAAAAACCTATGAAAGTCGACTAAAAGAAATCCCGGAATCGAAATATTCATTGATTATTAAAAGTGAAAATACGAATATGACATCAGACGAAATGACGATGAAATTAACAAAACTCTCAAAAAATATGGTTGCGGAAGAACTAGAAAAGAAAAACCCCAACATTTTCGTAAGAAATCTACAGGCAGATCAGACAGAAGAAAACATAATCGAGGCTTTAAAAACCCAAAATGATGGTATCAAAGATCTATTGAAAATGATACAAAAAACACTGTAAAAATAATAAAAAATGTTTAATCCTAAATTACAAAATTAAGGATCACGAATGGAAGGAATGCCCAAACAAAACACTTCTTTTAAGATGACACTTAAGGCGATGCACTACGTCGTGTAGTATTTTAAATTGAGCTGCTATCAATAACAACCCTTACGTAGATGGCGATAAGGTTTAAATTCCCGCTTAACACCATCCGCCTGTTTTGATTTATGCAAGAAAAAAACATGGCCAATAAGTGCCTTTTATTTTATTTTTTGGATGTTCAGGCATAAATACTTAATTTTTTTCCGATCATTTTATAAATAACTTAATTTGCCACATTATACAATAAAATAATAACCGAAAATGGGTTCGTAAGTAGGAGATTTTGAACTTTAAAGCAGTTTTCATAGGCCTATACATTATTTTTTTCTTGGCTTATAAAAAGACTTATCTAAAAAATACTCGATTTTTTCAAAGGCCAAGATGTATTCTACTCGCAGTTTTTAATTAAAGCATCTGAAACTGTTCTAGGCGACCAAATTTTCAAATCAAAAACACATGATTTTGCATTACTACAGATGGCATCGCCTTAACAATAATCATAAAGCAAACAACACAAACTGCACTTACTTTAAAGAGATGATGCATATCGCGCAAAGTCGCATAAACTATGAATTGGTATATTTATATGTATTATTATTCTAAAAAATCAATGCTTTTAGCCAACACTGTATTTAAATACTTAACATCTTCTTCTGATAAGCACAATAATGTATATCTTTTACTTCCGAAATATGAGTATCTCATATCCTTGAAATTTGTTTATTCTTTAAATATATTATATTCTAATTTATTATCCGGTAACTACAGTGTTAACACGGGAGTATTGAAATGTATTTTGATGTTAGTTTATCCTGGGTATAGTCATACATGTAGAATAAATATTTATTGTTTCAATTATTTAACCAACAACTTTCTGAACAAAGCAAAAATCTAACTAGGAATATATTGGTAATATTTACTTCTGTAAAAATATTTAAACAATTTATTTGCATTGATAAATCCTCACACTTGTTTAAATACTATTGCCGCCTATTAAAATATTATTCAATATGGGTGATTTGAACGTAGATTTTGACACCTCAGAAATTGATAATGAAAGTACTCACAATTTTGAAAACTGGTCCAATAAACATGTATTAGGAAATAATAATATAACTGCCATTTACCTAAATATTCGATCCTTATCAAAATATTGAGATACTTTCCTCCTAATTATTTCTAGTTCCTTGCAAAATATTGACATAATCACGCTATGTGAAACGTCGATAAATGAAAATAATCTAAATCTCTACAAAATATCGGCTTTTAACTCTCACTACTTTTGTCGTACTAAAATAAGGCGGAATTATTGTATACGTGAAGGATCATCTTAAATTTGAAAAAATAAATATAGAAACAACTAAATTTGAATGCGTTTACGGAACTATTTCTGTCTACAAACATAAACGGATACATCTATTGGCAATGTATAGACCACCAAACACAAATAAAAAATGATTTCTCCATGAGCTGGAAACTATATTGGGCAATATTGACATTAAAGAATCCATTTTAACACTTGGTGATATGAACATAAACATATTAAATGAACTCGAAGCGATAGTAATCCAATATGAAAACCTAATGGCTCATTTCGGAATGGTTAAAACTATAAACGATGCGACATGAGAAGCAGTATTGTCAAACGGCTACTTGTCTACATCATATCTGTATAAGAGAGAGGGAGACCATTGAAATCAGTTCATGCGTATGTGAATCAATAATAGCTGACCACTACCTAATTGATTTATTTCTCTACCTACGATAAACACACTTCAGACAAATCGCACGCTGACTACTATACTGCACTCTCCGAAAAAAAGGTTGAACTATTTTTCTCAATCACCGACTGGAATGAAATGAAGAAATTAAATCAAAATTTTAAAAAAATTATGAAATAAGTAGCTTCACAAAATTAAAAACTAATAACCATCGGAATTACCAAAACATGGATGAATGAGAGCCTCATTGAAAATATACAAACACGAGATACTCTTTGGAGGAAATGGAAAACTCTCCTAACACAAAGTATGAAATCGATTTCAAGAAATACAGAAATAAATGAAATAAACTAATATTAAACACAAAAAAAATATACCATAACAATAAATTTAATCACTGTTTCAAAGACATTAAAAAAAACATGGAATGAAATTAATAAAATTTTAGGAAGGAAAGATAAATCCGGTTGTGATGAAGTCATATGTAAATATTTCTTAAAGTCTAATTCGACAGATGTGGTGGCAGAAAATTTTGCAGACTTCTTTAATGAGGGAGTAAATAAGTTACTACATGAATGTAATGTCCGAGTGTCTGAATACGTGCAGGAATATTTACCTCATTCAATGTACCTACCAAGAGCAAATGCAAAGCAAATTGAATTAATTATCGGAGGTATGAAAAATTCCAAGACACCAGGCGTACATTTAATTCGTATGTATGATTTAAAAAAGTATGTACTTATTCCTGTAATTACCCACTTAATAAACAGAATAATTGATACGAGCCACATTCCTGATGAATTAAAATATAGCATTGTAAGGCCTATCATTAGAAAATGGAAATCACTCCTTAATAAATAATTACAGGTCGATTTCTATAATACCTGCATTAGAAATTTTTTTTTAAAAGAAAGACAAACATTCCCGGGTTACGAATAACCTGACAATATTTGAAAATCTCCTACTACCACCACAGTAAGCTGAAAATGTTGCTTGTACTGTGATGGAGGACTTAGCCAGCCGAGGAATTAAACACACTACGCCTGGGTGGGACCCAAACGCGATGTCAACTCGGCCACCGACCGGTATATCTATAAATTTAGATAAATATTTAAAAAATCTGAGTATTATTGATGAATGCCAGTATGGTTTTCAAAAAAAACGTTGCGATAAATTGCTTGAAAAATTTTCTAATTATATAAATTCACAACTTAACTCTAAACAACTGTACTGGTACTTGAAATTATAGGAATCCGGGGTAAACTCCTCTTATTCTTCAAAAATTATTTTTCAAATAGAAAAAATGAGTGTGAAGATTTTAAATATAATTAGTAAATCAAGATATATCAAATCAGGAGTACAGCAAGGGTCAATTCTAGGTCCAAAATTATATATTAAATTGTTATTGCTTTGTGTGAGATTTTCAAAAAAAGCTCGTAGATTCGTTTTTGCTGATGATACTGCTCTTGTAGTATCCAATGAAAACCCCTTAATAGTAATACAAGAATTACAAAGAGACTTTAACGAGCTTCTCAAATGGACCCATGATGTTGGACAAAAAAAAAACTAAATGCATGTATATATGATCACCGAGATTGAAAATGTGGAATATACCTAAAATAACCGCTCATAGTTTTGACTGTATACATAGAAAAATTTTTAATATTTGCGACTGTGAAAAAATTGATTTCATAAATGAATATACTTATTTGGGAATAATTGTTTTAAGTGGGATAAACAAGTGGCAACAATCTGTAACAAGCTCAGATCCTTAGCTTGTAACTTTTACAATTTAAAAGTTAGTTTGCCTCATTGCACTCTCAAACTCTTATATTTTTCTATGGTCGAATCCATCCTTAGATACGGAATTCAAACTTGGGGACACGCAAGCACTATTTACATTAAATATATTCAAAATTTACAAACTGCCATAGTAAAAAATATTATCACATCTAATATTTACAATCAAAGACATAACTTAAAAGTGCTAAATGGATCAGAGAGTCTACTTACAATAAAATGTTTCCTTTGGTTCACTATTATTATGGATAACATGGGGAAAGCTAATACAAACACCCACTGGTACACAAACATACCACAAGATTTAAAGAAGGAAAGGGTCTAAAAACTCCTCGAATATTAAATAAAGATGGAAGCTGTACTCTTGAATATATAATTCCAGTGATTTTCAATAAAATCAATAAAAATCTTAAATTTGAAAAAAATGACTATGCCCTAAAATGGTAAAGCTGTGGCTAATGTATGAAAATTTCATGTATCCTTGAATTTTGTTGATATATCTACCTATATAACTTGTTTAACTTGTTTTTAGTAGAATGTTTAATTGGTAGAACCTACAGACAAGCTGCCATATAACAGCTTTATGGGACTACCCTAAATTTGTACAAATTGTTTCTATTTACTCAATAAATATAAAAAAATAAAAGAAAATAACAGAGTAACAATGTATATTTATAGGTGAGATAGAAAAGGGAGATTGAACATCAACTTTGTGGGGGGGGGGTAGGGGTGAAAGTGGGCAGAGGGGAGGGGAATATGACTATTTGTCTAATTGTTTATTGAGGAAATTGCTTTTTTTTTTATTTTTAGGGATTTTTTATTTCCATAGCTTCTAGATTGTCCTAGATGTTTACCGTATCTATTTATGATTTTTCTGTTTCAAATTATCGTTAAAGAATCCCTAATATTGTCTTCAATATTACAATTTGAGATTTTACTAATTCATGAATTATTCATCGAAATGAATAATTAATATTTCGCGCAGCTATCGTGACAATCGGTTTAACTTTAAAAATTATTTATTTTTTTATGAACGAGATAAAAGTACAGGAACAGTTTTCTTTCAAATTTCCCAAATAAAACGAACGTGTTTGCGAAATATCGACTTCTTTCAATTTTTCTTTGGTTGGAGTAAAAAATTAAGTACAAATCTGGTTAGCATTTTTGACAACATTTTTCACATTTGATATTAAAATTGTATTATTTAGAAAAGTTACGATTATTTTAAATGCATACACCGGAAATATAATTTTATCTAGTTTCTAAAACAGTATTTGTTTTAACGGAAAATTTAAAAATAAGATGTATAAAGCGCATTTGAAATACACAGAAAACATTATAAACTTGAATGCTGTTTTATTAAATTTTTGTACATAACTGAACTGCCTGCCCCCCAGCAACAGCCTTTTTACATTTACTAAGTGATACATTGAAGAATCCACATTATTACCTTATATTATTATTCTAGACAATAATTATAACATGGTATAGTAATAATTCCGACTTTTAGTAATCTATTAAAGGTGAAAACTTTAAATTAACGTAAAAGTACCGCAATGTAATGATGTCCCTTTACGTCGAACATAAATGTTTTAAATATTTTCCAGCAATATGTTTATACACAGCACGATAGTGGGAAAACCGAAGAATGTATTTATATATCTATCTCCGGCTAAATAAACGAAGAGTTGGAAAAATTAAAGTACACAAATTTTTCTCTTCCACAACTAAATGCATCACCCGTGACGTCACGACCTGCTAACTTAGGCCGGCTAGAGTAGTTGTCCTTGGTGTTTGTTAACTTTTGTGATCAACAATAAATACGGTACATGTACATACACGAGTGTAAAATGTGAGGGAGTAAGTACACCCTTATACACGGTGTCCGGAAACACGTAGAAAATCCTAGCGCCGCAGCTCGTATTCATTCCGCGATGATTCAAATACGCCCTTCGTTGCGTATAAAAATATGCATAAAAACACTTTGTGAAAAAGACAATAATGAAAAGTGAGTATTTCAGTTCCAGAAAATGTAAAATGATTAATTTTAGTAGCTATGACATACAAGAATGCTGTAGATTGAATTTTTATATGAAGAGATAGGAACAAGTCTGTCAAATGCTGTTGATTGAATTTATGTAGAAATAAATAGAACCTTAAAGACTGTAAAATGATCTAGATTGAATTTATGTATAAAGAAATAGGACATACAAGTCTGTCGAATGCTGCAGATTATAAAGTGATAGGACTTAAAAGTCTGTCGAATATAAGAATCGGAATTCGAATATAGTAAGTAATAATTATCCACATTCACAACACAGGTCTGTGAAGTCTTAAAATAAAGTTTATTGCTTTCCTGGAGGACCCAGATGGACAACTGTATTTCACAGATGTAAATATATACGTCATTAAGACTAAGTCATAAGTCACTAGAAGTCTTAGATATAAGTTACTAGTTTAAAGTGAGTAATTATAAGCCTTTGTCGTAAGTCACTAGTAATTATGAATCTTAGTTGAAAGCCAGTTTATATTTATTATTCAATACATATATTTGTACAGCACCCTTGAGGTGATTTTTAGTGAAAACGGCGATACATAAATCAGCCATACATTATAATTATTATTCAGTTTAAAAACATATTTGTACTTTGAAAAAATCATTATTTTCGAGACCTTAAGTAATTCATAAACTACGAAATATAAAAAGATCATATGTAAATGTAGAAAATAATATATTTAATAAAAGCGAAAATATGAATTACATATAAAAAAATCAATAAAAACGATACGAACCTTCGAAATCAACCAAAAAACTATCAAAATTTAAATTAATTCATATAGAGTAAAGTTTGATTCACGGCTATGTCCAAGTCAGTTGCTGTGTAATTATTATTACGCGTGACAGCTGTTTCGCCCTCTGAAGGCATTATCAAACTGTGGGTAGCCCACTTACAGACGATACATTTATATTATTTCTAGGTAGGTATTTTAATTTCAATTACTGATTTCTTAATTGATTTCTGAGTAAAATATTAGAAATTATTAATGGTTCCCCAGCAAAGTTTCCCCAATTAGTGTAATATTTGACTGAATTTCTTTATGTTAGTTATTCCCAAACGATGACTCATAGGGTTATTTTAATAGCATAATTAAGTACTTCATAGTGCACTCATATTTGCACTAGGTTTGAAGATATCTAGTAGGGGTAAACGAATTATATTTGTTTGTTCATTTAGAATAGCTTTCGGATTATTATAGTTTTTGTTAATTTCTAACTGCTCTAAAAGATTCAGTTTACGGCCTTTATTTTGTACGTGTAACGGAGTTGGTTTATTATTATCATTAAGTGAGTGATTTACATCTAGGAGATGTTTGGCAAATTGAGATTGCATTTTATTATTATTTTTAAAAGATCTTATATGTTCTTTGAACCTAGTGTTAAAGGACCGGCCCGTTTGTCCAACATAAACAGCGTTGCATTCGTCACACTGGAGTTTATAAATGCCTCTATTTTGTAATTTGAGTACCTTACTTTTTGTAAAAATATTTTTTTTTTAATTTAAAAAAAAAATTAAAATAATTTTTTTAAATTTTTTATAAAAAATTAAAATAGTTTTTTATAAAAACTCAAAAAGTAAGGTACTCAAATTACAAAATAGTGGCATTTATAAACTCCAGTGTGACGAATGCAACGCTGTTTATGTTGGACAAACGGGCCGGTCCTTTAACACTAGGTTCAAAGAACATATAAGATCTTTTAAAAATAATAATAAAATGCAATCTCAATTTGCCAAACATCTCCTAGATGTAAATCACTCACTTAATGATAATAATAAACCAACTCCGTTACACGTACAAAATAAAGGCCGTAAACTGAATTTTTTAGAGCAGTTAGAAATTAACAAAAACTCTAATAATCCGAAAGCTATTCTATTTAATGAACAAACAAATATAATTCGTTCACCCCTACTAGATATCTTCAAACCTAGTGCAAATATGAGTGCACTATGAAGTACTTAATTATGCTATTAAAATAATCCTATCAGTCATCGTTTGGGAATAACTAACATAAAGACTTTCAGTCAAATTTAAACATTACACTAATTGGGGAAACTTTTCTGGGGTAATAACCATTAATAATTTTTAATATTTTACTCAGAAATCAATTAAGAAATCAGTAATTGAAATTAAAATACCTACCCAGAAATAATATAAATGTATCGTCTTTAAGTGGGCTACCCACAGTTTGATAACGCCTTCAGAGAGCGAAACAGCTGTCACGCGTAATAATAATTACACAGCAGAACTTGTTTAAAAATAAAAAAATTTTATAAACCCAATAACAATATTATTGAATATATAAAAAAATGGAGTTCTACAAATTAAACTTAATAACAATAAATAAACAAGTCAGTTGCATTGAAAAAAATGCATTTGAATCAAATAATCCTCAAAGGGTATTTTAAATTATAAAAAGTGCATACATTTCACTATACTGTCAAAATTTACGATGTCCCAGCGGTTATATGGGATGAAGACACCGGTTAATTGTATCAGTTTTAAATTAAATATATAGTTTTAAAATTCTAACCTTTCGTTTGACGTTCATTCCAAATTAACACTGAAACTAACACTATGAAACATATTTCTGGTAAATAACGCATTTTTCAATTGTTTAAAGAAGAAAATAATAATTTTATACGGTGAACTTCTTCAGACTAAGCGCTGACTAGAAATGAACACCAAATATTCGAAAATACTGAATACTGGTATTTTTATACTCAATTATTGGCGTCCCGCCAAGTTTTCCGGGAGACCTTACATGTTCTTGAAAATAATATATTTTTAAATGTGCTTGGAATGTTGTTATTGTCAGAGAAATGTATTTTTATATTTTAACAATATACAGAATCCCAGACTGACCTCAATGAAAAATTGAATCGTATGATGTTCTGTGGCCAAATTTTCTTATATTTTTTTTATTTTTATTAAAGAAATAAGGTAAGTTCGTATTATGAGATTTGAATACTAATCTTCCCCTTGGAAGCGTTAGCTCGTTATTGTAGTTATTTATACGTAATTAATATTATGATCTGTGCATTGCTGTAGAAAGTATATTGCAGTGAGAAAGTAAAAATATAAAATAATTCCTACTTGAACCACTCTGTAAACTGCCATTTTAACACAGGCGTTTCACATCTAGTGAGATGGGAAATACGTCATTAATGTAATTAAATTTAATTAAATATAAAATCAAATGTAAGTACTTAAAACTTTAATAAAATAATGTAATTGGTAATGAAAAATTACATTATGTATATATTTGGAGAATAAAATATCACTCATGGAAAATGAGTGAGATATAGTTCACAGCTATTATAAAGTAAAAGTAAAATTAGTAAGGCAGTTGAATATACAATAAATTACAGGCATTGTTAATGACAAAAGTTCACAACAAATGCGCAAAACTAGAATAGGTGCCGGTGAACACCAGAACATCCTTTGGACAAAAGAATTTATTTTTTAATATCCGTTACGTTATAATATGATTAGTGAAAATATAAAAAAAATAAAGGTACTTTAAAGGTATTCAAGAAAATAATCAAAAATTCCATACTAGCTGAGTGTTGATTTTGGATTATAGGTTGTCGTTTTGTAAAAGGTCATCGCGGACCCCCTATATTCGGCATTATATTATATCAAACAGACGTAGTGTACACCGACTTTAATAAGGTTTTGATAAAGTCTCACATTAAATTTTAATTAAAAAATGGGGAATATTTTGAGACGGTTTGAAAGCACAAAATCTGCACAAAAGAAAAATTTCTGTTAAACTCGATGGCAAGTCTTCACCGGCGTTCCACAGGGGTCTCATTTGGGACCAATATCGTATTCCTTGTATATCAACGACATAACTCCCGTTTACGATGGAGTTATGATACTCCTATTTGCTGATGATCTTAAAATTTACAAAAATATATCTCATCTCAATGACTGTTATGTATTACAATTAGTTCTTGCGAGATTACAGGAGTGGTGCACAAGTAGTGAACTATTCCTAAATATTGAATAATGTCAAACGTTAACTTTTGGCCGTGTCAAAAATCCTATTATGCATCAATATACCATCAATAACAATATTCTAAAAAGAATAGAGCAAATTAAGGACCTTGGTATTATTTTTGATAGTATATTATCTTTCGTTCCTCATATAAACGAAATAACAAACAAGGAAATGATATGTTTGGGGTTTATTTTGAGGACGGTGAAAGATTTTGGAATGATTCATCTAAATTACTATTCACTGGGTTGGTAAGAAGCAATCTAGAGTATATAATCTGGGCTCCATTGTATAAGATTCATTAACTGAAAATCAATAGACTGCAGCATAAATTTCTAAGATTTATTAATTATAAACTAGGAATTCTAGTCGAAGATCTTGAAGTACACCTTTTTAGGACTTACTTGAACTTGACCGACTTATCATCAAGGCGTATAATGACTGATTTAATTTTTCTTTTCAAAATAGCGAATGGCAGACTGGACGCCATGGATTTAACGATTCTTATTACTTATCGTTTACCCACGCGTAAGACAAGACAGACTGCTCTCTATAATGTTCCAAAGTCTGGTAATGATTATTTTAAAACACGCCAATCAGGAGCTAGATAATAATAGTTTTATCAATGTTTACCGCCACCGCTCAGTGACCAAACTAATAAACAACATATTTCTAATATTATTAGAATTTTTGTATCTTATCCATAAAGTGTATTTTTTCTTACTTGCACATTTTATCTTTATATAAAAATGATAATAAAACACCACCGGGCGTAATATTTAATATAAATTTATCATTATATAAGAAATTCCTGAATGATGTTTTCGTATTATTATTTAGGAATATCGCGAAGGAGCGTTTTTTTTCACGTTTATTTAATGTAAATTACGTATTACCAACCTGTTCTACTAATTTATATTATTTTTATGCAATCTGCACTTTTAAAACTGTTTTTTTTTCTTTTCTTATATTATGTACATCTAAATGGAAAATTTACAATTGTCAACATTAATATTAAGTTGAATATAATCTTTAAGGCGAAGCTTAATGCCAAATCATTATTTTGATTCATCTTTATAACGAATTGGTGTAAATTATGAAAACCAAAAAATATGTTTTAAATAAATTGAAGGTTTTTCTATCGTTTCGCTTGAGTAGAATACAAATTAAATAATAAACTACTCAATAAAAAATATAAATGTAAACAGCTAAAAAAAAAATATTTTTTTCAATAGAAATGTATGAACGCGTAGAGGAAACAACTTAAAAAAATACAGTATTATAGCTAAGAATATCAGTGATAGTTTCACTTGATTAACTTTTTTGCTTTCTTATAAAATTATTTACAAAATAAATAAAAACCAGTTTTGAGCTTGAAATCAAATGTTTCTAGACTCCGTTTGTCAAGTGATTTTAATGCCTATTACCTACAATATAAGGTAATCCAAAAATATACCATTTTTGGCTTGTAGCTTCCTCTGAAATCTGTGAATTTCAATACATTTAATTCTTTCATAATTTTATGCTTCCGATTTTGTTGTCCGGGTTAAATCTTCCCCATAGGAAAAACTAAACCCTTCCACTCACTTTTCCACAAATGATCATCTAGTCAATCAACACTATGTAAGTGCATTATATAAGTAAAATAAATACAAGAACAACAACACGTCAACTCACCAGATATCAAATGGGAAAAAAAATTCACCGACTCCAGATATTTTCATTTCAGAAGGTTCGGCTCGGTAGAACTTCTAACAGGGCCTATAAATCCTACTGATCCCTCAACATAAATATTTAAAAAATCTTTTGTTATCCTACATGTATTCAAAATGACCGACTTTTGCATTTTTATATATAAATTTTTTGATAGATCTAATACGCCTAAATTTTTAATGAGAGAGCTAGGTATAATGCCAGTAGCCGAAATAACAAATGGTAATAATTTTATAGTCTGAGAATGCCAAATTCTTTTTATTTCATTTCCTAAATCTGTGTATTTTCTTATTTTTTCGCTGACAGATTTTTGAATATTGCAGGAATTTGGTATAGCGACATCAATGATATAGGTTATTTTTTTTTAATTTTGTCATGTAAAACTATATCGGGTCTATTATGACTAATCGCTCGGTATGTTAGTATAGTTTTATCATAATATATTTTATAAAATTCGTTTTCTAAAAATGAATTTGGTTCGTATTCATAATATGGTACTATATTACGGCAGTCAATCAAGTTATGTTTAATTACCAAATTTTGGTGAATTATTTTTAAAACTTGATTGTGCCTAAATGTATACTCGGAGGGTGCTAATATAGAACATCCCGATATAATATGTTCTATAGTTTCCGGAAAAGCCAAACATTTTCTACACAAATCATCAATTTGATTTGTATCTTTGATTATATGCTTTCTATAATTTTTAATGAATAATTTTTAATTAATGACTCTATCCTGAATGGCAAGCATAAATCCTTCTATTTCTGCGCTCAACTCTCCAATACTCAACCATTTGTTTGACGAAAATTTGTCAACATACGTTTGGTTGAGATAATTGAAGTGTTTTGCGTGTAAAATTTTAGTATGTTTATGCTTTCAGTGGGAATACCGAGTTTAAAATTAAAATGTTTTTGGAATGAAAATTTGATCACCTATAATTTTTATTTATACATTAGCTCCACCCAAGAGGCCCTGAGGAAAATAATTTCCTTCAGGGCCTCTGTCATCTTTGGATATGCTATGTTGGGGTTTTTTTGTAAGGAAAGGTAAAATCTGGAAAGGAAAAAGGTACGAGGGGTTGGTAGGAATCTGGGGATTAGTGTAACCAGGAGTAACCGACGTTTGAATTCATCCCTCCCAGTGCGGAGCAAGGCGATAGGTCGAGAGAGTCCTGCTGGAGAGGTAAAAAGATCTCCCTCAACGAGTCTCACCAAATCCGACCCGCCACACAGTACGACAAACCTCATACCATGAACCTGGGCACCCCTGCCAAGTCACCTAACGTAGCTTGCCAATTGGGGTGACCTGTGGCAGAAGTGTTGCTTATGAAAATTTACCATCGAGACTTTTAGCGGAGTCAAACCAGTTACTGCTTAATTAAAATAAATCATTAAGTATTTGTCTCTCTTTTAACGATAAGAGTCGCAATGTTTATAATAGAAAATCACAATTAATGTCGTTCGCAGGAATTCCTAATTTAAAATTAATTGATCGGAGAAATTTTCGTTGGATCCTCGCAATGGTATTTATATGGATGTTGTAGGACGGGTTCCATATAGGGGAGTTGTATTCTAAGTGGCTTCAAACAAGACTTGTATAAAGCATTTTGAACATAATGTTTTTGTAATCTTTAGATATTTTTAAGGCGATGCACTACGTCGTGTAATATTTAAATCGTTCCGCTATCAATAACACATGGCCTAAAAGTGTCTTTTATTTTATTTTTTGGATGTTCAGGCATAAATATTTAATGTTTTCCGATCATTTTATAAATAACTTAATTTGCCACATTTTACAATAAAATCATATTCGAAAAAGGGTTCGTAAGTAGGAGATTTTGAACTTTAAAGCAGTTTTCACAGGCCTCATACATTATTTTTTTCTGGGATATATTTTCTGTAGGCCTTTTTAGGATTTAATTTTTTAATTCCGTGATACATTATTTTGATGTATCTCACAAGGTTTAGCCAGCGTTAGCAATGTAGTGCCAGAAAATACAATAATATTAAAAAAATGCATTATTGATGTTGTAGCTGAAAACAATTTTTTATTTCGAAAATTCAATTTTTTGTATTAAGATTTTCAGGAAATTTCACTTTATCCGCAGGGATTCAGGGATCATGCAAAAAATTGAATTTTCGAAAAAAAAATTGTTTTCAGCTACAACAACATCAATGTTTTGTAATATTACTTTAACCATGTTTTGTAATATTACTTTAACCATGTTTTGTAATATTAGCACTCTAGTATATCCAAAAGTCACGAGCCCCCAGTGTTTGTAAAGCAACTACGGAAATTAATTATTATGCAATATACTGAAAAGTATTTATAGAAGAATTATGTATTTCTAAATTTTAAATTACGTGTCATCGGTTTTGTATTAATTATAAATATTTTTTTTATTTATAATATGAAGTAGGTACCTATTTAAAAAGTGAACATATATTTTTAAAATTCTTACCTTCCAGCTGTCCTAGAACAGAAGTTAACACAAGCACAACGGATACAATCACTAGAAGATAACTCATTATGATTTCTTTTTCAACATTGAATTTACAAAAGGTTTAGTAAGTTTCACTGCAGTTCTTATTTGAAAGCACAATGGGATGCGTAGACCTCAACTATCATATTTATTCAAAAGTTTTATCAGTTTATTTGGCTTTTGGGGTCACACAAAAGATAACGAATTTGCGTCAGAAAAAAATAGCAGGAAATAGGACACAGTAAATGATTTTCACATTTTTGTAATTATTGGCAATAAATATAGAAAAATAAATAGTGTTTACAATTTTTCATTTATATCTAACTAGCTGATGTATACCCGGTGTTATCCCTAGGAGGACTTTTCTGTAGGCCTTTTTAAGATAAAAAGCCTACAGAAAAGTCCTGCCAGAAAAAAAGCCAGCGTTAGCATTGTAAGTGCTCGAAAGTATTTTTTTTACTTAATTACAAAAAATCGACTTTTCTCTACTTTCTATAAAAATAATATGCTTGTTTATATATATAAACCTTCCGGAAGAAATTCTCTGAATGATATTGAAAATCCTAGCGAAATTCGTTGCGTGGTTTAGAAGATCTAAGCGCAGAAACAGACAGACGCGGAAAGCGACTTTATTTTATATTATTTAGAGATTAGACCTCCTACATTTGACATTGTTCACAGTAGTGAACATTTAAACTTAGATGCTAGATTACGTAACTTTTCCTGTGTTCACAGTGGTAAACATTGTTTTTTTTTTTTTGAAATTCTGAAAATATCAGTTTTTTTTTCCATTTTTCCTCGACTTATTTTGACAATTCATTATCATAACAGACACAGATATGAAATGCCTACACTAATACTGAAGGAACATATGTTAGAAATGAAGGTAAACTTGTGTAAAAAGAAATCGATAAGATTTTATTCAAGTAAAAAGGATAACGAATCAAAGAAAAGTCCAGATGAAAAAAAACATTCAAGTTTTGAGAACTCAATTCCAGTTGTAGGATCTCATCTATTGAATGCAAAAAAAACTGAATTAATATTATTAAAAGGCCTGTATTAATATTATTTTAAAAAAAATGCGGTGAAAACTTGACGGTGATCCATTTTCATATTTTTTTGTAATTAGAAAAATTAATAAATACAAACGTATTCTAGGAATGTGTTATCACAATAATAAACACGTACAATAAAAAGATTTCTTCCAGATTCATGCCTTAATAGTGTTGGTATCAGCACTCTGTTGTGGACTTCTATTAACTATAGTATTCTATCCTTCATTAATTGAGTTGTCTACAATCTCTCGTGAATTCAAACCACAAGGAAAAACTTCCATGGAAGAGTAGTGTTATCAATCCTATTACATAAAATGTACTTAAATTTCTAGTAAAATCAAAGTTAATTTGTTGTAATTTCACCATCAATTCCCACACATTTTTACATTGTGAGTATCACATTGGTGTTCCTTCCAATAATATTTTATATTGTTCTAGCTGGCTTTGCTCGGGGACTTATCTCATCTCATTACAAAACTTCGACTTTTATATACTTTCTATTAATACAATATGCATGTTTTATATATATAAACCTTCCGGAAGAAAATCTCTAGATAGTGAGAACCCTCTAAAAATCCGTTGGGTAATTTTGATAAACTAAGCGCACAAACATTAGCAACTTTATTTTATGCTATTTAGAGAAGTATCACTTGATCTTTACTCTGGAAACTGGAATTTGACTAGTTTAGAAAACAAAGATTTAATTTTAATTTTCAGATCTAAGTTCTGTATTTAAATTTTACTAGTAAACAATTAGTTAATTTTAATTAAGTGTTAATCTCAAGTAACCTATCAGGCAAGTATGGTACTGATCTCAATATATACAGGGTTTTCCAATAAGAGGTGTTATTTTGATTTTCAAAGAAACTTTTCCCGTAAAAGATCAATGGTTTCGTTGCTTGTGTGGCACGTAGCGCCGTCTTGTTTAAAGTAAACGTTGTCCAGATCGATACCATCCAATTCCGGCCATAAAAAATCATTAATAATCTCTCGATAGCGCAATCCATTCACCATAACTGTTGCTCCAGCCTCATTTTAGAAAAAGTAAGGTCCAATGACTCCGCCGGACCATAAACCGCACCAAAAAGTCACACGTTGAGGATAGAGAGGCTCTTCAACAATAACTCTTGGGTTTTCCGAGCCCCAGATGCGACAATTTTGCTTGTTGAGGTGGAAATGGGCCTTATCACTCAAGTGAATTTTAATAATTTCAGTGCGTTGTTGAAGCGTGTATCGTTCCATTTTTATTAATGGAGTAGTTTCTACTTGTCAAATGTCAAAAAATGACAGCTTTAAAAGTAACATCTACCGAAATAGCGGGCTATTCGAAATAACACCTCTTATTGGAAAACTCTGTAGTTGGTGATAACATGGAACATTGTAGAAATGTATTAGGTACATATTTGTACAGCGCCCCGAGGTGTTTTTGCACAAAAACGGCGCTTTACAAGTCATTAAAATATTATTATTATTATTCTGTATTGAAGAGAAGTTGTCTTGTACAGATTGCATAAAACTTTATTTTCTTGCGCATGGTTTTGTGTCAGTCACCTCTCTGACCTCGAACTCTGGGCCCGAGACAAGGAGGTTATCACTCATCTTATATTCGCATTGAAATAGCAATGTTTATGCTCACATAATTTATGACATCATTTCGTAAGATGTTAAAATAATAATAAGACACTTATCGGCAAAGTGTTTATTCTTAAATGGGAAAACCAATGCCATGTTATATCTTTTTCAACACAGTCATATTTATCTCATTCTAACTCAGGGCTTCCCAAACACTTTTTTCAACTGTGACGCCCTTGGGAAGTTGCCATATTTTTATTACCATCATTACACTAAAAATCTAAGCCCCCCTCCGCTCATTTGTACCAAGCGTAGTATTTTGAAGCCCCCCCCCCCTGAACGGGTCACGCGGTATGGGTACGTTACCTAATAACAATTTGTCAGAAAAACTCCAAATAGTATCTAAATTTTTTATTAGAAAATAAAGAACACAACATAAAAACAAAAATGGAAGCAAACAAAAAAGATAAAAAAGCAATTTTTTCTTTGGTATTAATGAGAAGGATGTGCTTGCTTTTCTGAGCATAGTTTTTCAAAACGAGGTTGAAGTTTAGAAATCACCACTCTAGTCTCTGCCTCTAAATTTATTTTTGATCTGTACTTATTCTTAATGACTGCAACTGCAAAGAAACCTGTCTCACACAAGTATGATTTCGCAAACGGTAATAAAACCCTTAACGCTGCAGTGCTGATGGAACGATATTCTCGCTATAAAGATTGCCCCACGACGCCCCTGGGATGATCCCTCACGCGACTCACAGTTAGGGAAGCCCTGGTCTAACTAATAAACTAGTGCCAAGTTATCAGGCAAATTGGATTAATTCAAAATACAAAATGGACTAATACACACAAACAAAGGCGGGGAGGTGCCTGGCTGTTAAGATCTGGTCGCCAAACACGGTCAAAGCCGTTTCAAGCATCGTTTCAAATCTGAATGGTAATTTAAAAAAGCAATTTATGAAATAACACAAATTAATCAAATGAAATTTACTTGCAGTGCCAGGATTTTACCCTGCGACCTCCAGCTTGCTAGTCGAGAGCTTTGCCCCTCGACCACGGAGCAGTGGTGGCTCGTAACTTTTGGGTGTACTAGAACTAAACAACATCAATAATGTAATTAATTAATCAACATCAATAAAGATAAATTAATTTAATAAATTTTTTTTAAAAATTAAATGCTCTATTATAATAGCTTCTCTTAATAACAAAATTTCTCTCTTATCAAAAAAATATTGCACTCTTAATATTTTACTTTCTAACATAAAGTAACAGTTACACCTTGAAAGTTTTTAACCTGAATATTTCTAAAATAAAATCAAAATAAATCACATTACACACCAGTCAGTCTCAATTATTACTAATACGAGTAGTGACTAGTCATGAAGTAAATTGTCATAATAATAACGATAGTCTCCAGGTAAAATACTTTTTAAATATTGCAAGTCTTCAAACTTCCTTTTTGTAATTTTTATTTTTGTTTGAAAGTGATTTCTAAGGGAATCAAAAGGCTATGCATTTACAGTCGGCGATTTTCTTTGCAGTAGTATTTTCCATACATCAGTGAATCTCAATTTAAAAAATACGTCACCGTTTGGAGTGTACTGAAGAGCTCTAATATCAGTAACTTTAGCGTCACCTCTACCACTTCCAGGACAAATGCTTTTTAAAAATTTACTTCATCAAAGCTTTTGAAAAAAGTATGGTTTAAGTAAGTTACATCATAAGGTCTAGGGTTTTTCCTTGCCGACCTGCAAATAGATATATACTCCGCAGGAACATTGATGTTTTTAATTTTTCGAAGAAAACTTCTTCGGAAAGGTTTTCACTTTGTGATTGTGATCATTATTTATTTTAGTAAAAAGACAAATAACTTACATCACTTTATTTGTACACAATCAAATAATCAAACTACTTTATTTGTACACAATCAACGAAACATTTTGATTGTGTACAAATAAAGTGATGTAAACAAAGTTATTTGTCTTTTTATTAAAATTGATGTTTTTGTCTTTAAGAGGAATGTATGCTGTCCGCTTCCATCTGTGTGTGCCCAACTTCTAGAAACTTTTGTTCTATGATTATGTTGTGGTTTATAGCAGACAATAGCAATGCATTAGACGTTACACAATTCCTGTTTTGATACGTGCAACCATCGCTATAAACAATGATTTTATTTGGTTTTGCTTGTTCATTTTGTCGTAAAACCTTGTTCTCAATTAAATTGACCCATATACCTACTTGCAAACTCTTTCGAGTTTAAACCTCCTTCGGTTTCATTCCATAATTAGCAATTGCCATCTTTGTTCTTTAAATTAAGGCAAGATTGTGTATTTGGAGCTTTGTTCTATAGTATAAACTACAATTTTTTTATTTGGGAGCCATCAGAACCGCCTGCAAGTCAACCGCAAACACACTTTCTTCAGCTTTATCTTTTTCTTTTTCTGCTCGAACTTCTTCTTTTAAAAAAAATACATACCTTTGCAATATCTCAATCCTCAAACCTCCGTTTGCACAAGTAACACCGACATTATGTCATTATTTGTAAGAGCATGCGTGCTGTCATCGAAAACTCTATACAGAATGGCGGTTAAGATGGACTTAGCAGCAGACTTTTGACGCCATGGATTTGGCAGTTTTACTTATCACGCGTTTTTGTCAATTTACAGCCAAAACTGACACTAGCTGTTTTTCCTAGCTTGTGTATTTTTTTTTCTCTTTTGAATGGTATAATAAACGTAAAAACAGTCAAAATGGATTTAGCAGGTTTACACTCTAAGCCGACGAAATATTTAAATTTTTTACGATTTTTTTATAAATAACTGAATTTGACACATTATACAATAAAATCATAACCGAAAATAGGTTCGAAAGTAGGAGATTTTGAACTTTGAAGCAGTTTTCATAGTCCTTTACATTATTTTTTTCTGGGCTTATAAAAAGACTTATCTAAAAAATACTCCATTATTTCAAAGGCCAAGATGTATTCTACTCGCAGTATTTAATTAAAGCATCTGAAACATTTCTAGGTGACCAAATTTTCAAACCAAAAACACATGATTTTGCATCACTACGTATGGCATCGCCTTAAATGAAAAAACAGTTATACCGTTAACAACACACAAAAAAATAACAAGAAACATAAATACTAATTAAGAAAAAAAAAAGGATTTCCCAGGGACAGGAAACACATCCTTCTGCTCAATAAAGCAACTACTAAACCAATACTGAATTTAACTATAAAAAATAAATGAATTTCAAATGCAAAAGTAGAGAGCACTCGGCATGAGAAAACCATTTACTACAAATTAACAAACTACATATTCTTTTGGAGCGAGACAAAAGAACGAAAACAAATTTAATAAGCAAGCCCACTTTATCGTTCCGGAATCGATGAATTAAACTTAGAATTGCCCTATTTAAACGGTTGATTATAAAATGTTGAATAATTATTTAATTGGTGAAAAATTAAAAGGTTAGTAAAAATAGTTCAAGATTAAAGTTGCAAGCAGTACACGTAGATATTTAAGTGTTGAAAATACGGTAATTATAAAAGGTTGGAAAAAATACAATTATTCAATGAAATTAATTCCTCATTTAAAAACTATTAAAGGCTTACACTCCAAAATGCTACAAAATATTATGATAGTTAAATAGGTAAGCGCAGATTTTCAAAGATGGCGGTAGTATTATTTTAATTATTAAATTAAATAATGAATGTTGTAAAATTAATTCCGCAAAACTAAAACAACTACAGTGAAGAAATTTAGAACACTAGCGCGGGTAATAATTCTCTAAACAACACTAAATGTGACTGAAATAAAACCATAAGGGGGTATTTGCAAAAACCGAAATAATATTTCGGGGTGGAGAGGAATGAAGTAAGTTGGAACGGGGAACACGCTACGCACGCTATTCAACTCAGTTCGAAGTCAGATCAGCGATGAAATCCACTAGATGGTACCCACGAGTAAGGTTTGAACATGAAATGCTTAATAATGATTCTTATCAGATTTCTATCAAACTTGTTTAGTTAGTCGATACCATCACCTACACTGCTAGACGGTAGGCAGTAACTTATGACTCGTAACCGACGTGTTCTTCATTGACATATGTCAAAACAATACAGTATTCAATCACGCATCATTTTCATAATATCTGATCATAATTATATCTCAATATATTGGCAAGGTAAATAAAATATCGGTCATTTTAATTATTTATTATTATTGTTTACAAAAAGTTACATAAAACAAATAATTATGTAATGTAAATAGCATAAGATTCGAATTAAGTTAGGAATAGTAAAAATAATTTAATATTAAAAAACGAAAATAATTATTCAATCAACTAGCATTATGTCGAAATCTAAATGACGCTTTCCCAATTGATGTTCTTTACATACAATTTGTAGGCTTTTTAAGACAGTTAAAATTCCACATTCTATTATACCACCGATCAGCACTAACAATGGGAGATTGGACTATAGCAGATACTAGTAAAAGGGATCACGAAACAAAGCATCAGGGACAACATTCTCCTTCACTCTCCTGTGTTCAATAATGAAGTTAAATTGCTGAAGTCTGACTACCCACCGTGCTAATTTAAACATGTTCTATCGTGCCAATTTAAATATGTTCTACCAATCCAGTTCTACCGTGCCAATTTAAACATGTTCTATCCAAAATTACTCCTATAACTGGTGTTTTATATAGACTTCGCGGGTTACTTCCTCCCTCTCTATTAAAATAGATTTTCCATGCTATGATTCACTCACATCTAATATATCTCGCCGGAATCTGAGGATTTGCTACAAAAAAAAATGATTTCAGAAGTCCAAGTCGTCGAAAATAGAGCCCTGCGAAATATTTTCAGTTTACCTTGGGACACACATGTCAAAGACATCTACAGAAACACCCAAATACTTCCTTTTGATACCATTCCCACTTTTGAAATAACGAAAACTATATTACAAGTAATTCAACACTCGGCACATTCCAACACTACACTCTATTACAATTACGACGTACACCAACACAACACAAGAAATAACAACAAACTACATATACCAAAAATCAAATCAACAAAATATGGACTAAGATCCCTAGAATACATAGCTCACACAAAATATAATCAACTACCCAACGAGATCAAATGTGCAAGTCAATGTAAAAAGACCCAAACTAACATGCTCTAACTTCATCTTATTAATGACTATCTGAAATAATAATGTTGTGTATGTCCCATCATATGTACATTTAATACATACAGCTATATGTTTCATGTAATGCGTATCATTCCCGCAATGAGTTTATTAACTCCTGGGAGTACAATGCTTTATATAATATACTATATTCTGTATTGTATACTCTTAATAAAAAAAAAAAAATAATAATCTTCCAGAAGGTGATTTTATATTTACTAGCCACTTTAGGCCATAATGATATCTGATAACTTTAACAGGAATGGATGAACCTTCAATATAACCCATAAGATTTTACAACATAAAAGTTACTGGTAAAGTCATTTTTGATACACAAATAACAGAATGCCCCGTCGCAGAAATTAGAGAAAAAGTACTATTGAGTTTCGTCAATCTAACACCTAAATCAGAGGTTCCCAAAGTGGTCTATATGGATCCCCAGGGATCGATATCGGCTTGCTAGGGGGCTTTATGTACCTATAAAATAGATTAGGCTTCTAGGGTTAAAAACGTTTGCCTGAAAACAGTAAGATAGCGGTAATGTAAATCTTCGTTATAAAAGTTATGAATTTCAGTTACCAGATGGCACTATTTTTTTTGTATTATTTATGTTTTTATTTATTATATTTATTAATTAGTTTATACTACGTTAGAATATAAACGAATATATACAAGGTAACATTTATGATTTAAGATTTTCACGGCCAAAAGTATTTTTGTTATTTGTTTTTGGGGTGTTATGCCGTGTTGCGCTAACTCCTTCTTTAGCCAACGTTTCGGACAGCATTGCAGTGTCCATCATCAGGGCAATAATAACACATCTGCCCTGATGATGGACACTGCAATGCTGTCCGAAACGTTGGCTAAAGAAGGAGTTAGCGCAACACGGCATAACACCCCAAAAACAAATAACAAAAAAGGTAACATTTAATTTAATTGTATGTATTTTAATATTTTTACAGAAAGCCTGACATTTCATTTTATATTATTATTATTTCTTCATATATCTTTAGTCCTGATTTTCCATATTATGACATGTATGATGATGTATGTGCCAATTTCTTAATTATGTATATCTCTATTAAAAACATTTTGGCATTTGGTTTTACATAGTATTTTTATAGTGAATAGCTCACAAGAGTCCCAACTGCTCCGGTCTGGAGCCAGTGAGACTATGGCATCCCCAATTGGGGTATGTTGTTTGGCTGAAGGTAAGTGGGTAAGGGAAGGAGATGGGGAAGAGGAAGGTGGGGAAGTACCTGGCCATTTAGATCTAGTCACTAAGCACGGCTAAAGCCATTTGGAGAAACGTTTCAATTCTGAATGGTGGTCTTACACCAAGGCGATACTGGGAGTATCTTCCACTCTGGAACGTGCCGCATATATAGTATTTATTATTTTAATTAATCAATTGTGAAATAACACAAATCAATCAAATAAAATTTATTTGCGTACACAGGGTTCGAACCCGCGACCTTCGGAATGGGAGTCCAAAGCCTTACCACCCGGACTACGCCGGCCGGCATTGTAAAAAATATACCTACATCTGGTCAAAAAACAGAGAACCTGTGTTCTTTCTCCCTCGGTCAACAAAACCGTTATAAATAACATTATTGTTTTCTAAGGCCCACAGAAATAAAAAAAAACATTGCGGCTCCGACCGAATGTTTCAGTTTGTAGTATGTAGACCTCAGAACAGGTATAAAACTTATTGAGGACTATGGAAATGGAACAAAAATAAATACAAATAAACTTTTTCAAAGTAATATATTTTAAAAAAAGAATCGGAATGTGGCCTGAAACGGCTTTAGCCGTATTAGGTGACCGAATCTGTATAGCCAGGTATTTTCCCATATTCCTCTTCCTAGCATCCCATATTTGTATTGACATAAAAAGATTTAGGAAATGAGTTCAAAAGAATTTGACATTCTCAGACTATAAAAATATTACCATTTGTAATTTCGGCTACTGGCATTATACCTAGCTCTCTTATAAAAAATTTAGGCGTATTAGATCTATCAAAAAATTTATATATAAAAATGCAAAAGTCAGTCATTTTAAATACATGTAGGATTACAAAATATTATCATATTATTAATATTTAATTTTTAAAAATATGGTATAATATCATATAATTTAATAATAATAATATTTTAATATATTTTAATTATAATATATATTTTTATAATTATCATATAATTTAATAAATAATAACTTAATAATATAATCGGTTTGAAAAATAAACAATAACCAAGACTCCGACCATGATAGCGCCATCTGTTGGGATATTTAAAAGAAGCTTTTAGTTCGATGTTCTACCATATTAAAATTTTCAAATAGGCGCCACCAGACGGCCTACTTTAAAAGTAATTTAAAAATCTAAGTTTTCTTTCTTAAATTATAGTATAAAAAATAATAAATGAACTTTAAAAAATGGAAAAATATAATACCAATAATTTATCGTTTAGTTTTGTTAAATAAACGTATCCAAAGTTTTATAATCTGCATTTTAAAAACAAGAACAATTATTTTTTATGAAAAAAATAAACTACGAACCTATTTTATTTATTTTTTAGATTTTTTTTTCGTACGTTTAAAGAAAACCCCTTCAGGTATTTTTTGACGATATTAAGCCTTTAATAGTATTTTTTAAAACGCACGTATTACGGTCTGAAAAAGGTCATATTTTCGATTTGATTTTGATAATTACTAAGCCTATGTTAATTTAAAAAATGTATAAAAAAAATTTTACTTGTTGAAAACACTATCATTATCGATTTGCTTAATAATATTATCATTATTTTAAATTAATAAAAAACTACACTCGGCCTTAAGGGGGTGACAAAATGGGGCCATACAAAAAGCCCGAAGATATCGATCTAGAGAGTGGTTTATTTATGATCATGGCTGACTGATTTTGGTTGACTACCGGTGTATATACTGTTTATCGTGTTTGTGAAATAATTTCAACGAAATTCAAATTTGAAGTGTTTATTTTTGGTTTTCCCCAACATTTATACTAACTTTTACTAATAATAAAAATAAATTCAAGTCTTAATTCAAAGTAAACATTCCATATATACCGTGAAGCGGAATTCATAACCTTTACCCAAATATTGACGACCTCTAGTGACGTTACCATTTCTTTGTGCAGAGGCATATAACTCCGGTCTGTCCTTGAAACCCATTTGATACCGACATTAATAACTCCGTTTTCTTATAGAAAAAAATATTGTGGCAGAAAGCTCAGATCTCATTGGCTTAGAGTTTGACATCTCGCTCGAGGCCACGCGTGACATGGGGGGTATTACTCCGAGAAAAAAGTGGGTCAGAAAAAAAAGACACGGTAATCTCTATGGGTGACTTGTGACGTATATTTTCCACATTCCAGTACGAACTTCATGCATGTTTATAGGCCGCTGTCATTGGCCGATTTTAGGCTAGCCAATGGGTTGGCTCCGAATGAGAATTATATTGGCTATGGTTACGCCTTTTTTATAGTTTCTATCCTAGTCGATGGTGAGTATGTGTAGTAGTGACGTATATTTTTCAGTTACAGACTTTTATCTATGGCAAACATTAGGACCCTTGGGCTCAGTACTAAAAACCCGAAGATATTAATCTAGTGAGTGATTCATTTATGGACATGACGCAGATGTGTGATGGCGTGAGTTACTATCATTTCGTGTCTAAAATTTAGCTAGTTAAAGTTATTTGTGATGAAAATATAATCCGTGTAGTGTTAGCGAGTTAAAAATATATATTCAACCCAACCTACATGTACTCCCTACGTAAGTTCAAGTTCAAAATGAATTGTCAGTTTTTAGGTTATTACGTGTCATCATTTTGCAATCGCAAAATACGTTAAATGGCTTGTTAAAAGTGCTTCTTACCTAATTATTTACATTATGACATATGCCTTCTGGCAAATATGTCTACCTTCACAGCGTATAAAGGGTATCGATTTCATTGATTCACTTATTCATAATAAAATTTAAAAAAGTATTAGGATGAATTGTACAGCGCCGTCTTTTGTGCAAAAACCTTTCAAGGGCGCTGTTTATCAATGATTATCACGTTTTATCTTATTGTTTTAGTGACATTCAAAAATATTAAACATGTGACCGTGAGTTAATTTATTTTTCTTTTCAAAATAAGCAGATAAGCACAATCATGTTTGTTTTTCAGTGTTCTTTTCGTTTTTCATTTATTCAAGTTTTTTGTTACTTTTGGGTTTTTTGTCTCAGATTAACAAGTGTCCACTGACAAAGTTTCCTCTTGATAACACGAGCCCTGATAGTTAATTTTCTTAGAACAATGTTTTGTCAGGTGAACTTTGCCGTCGGGTAACATTTTGATATTTTTCTGCTTCAAAGACGTTTTTAATTTTAAAATTGTTTTTGGGCCAAAGAATGAATGGCTGAGCGCAATATTATTGTCTACGGTCGCACATTTTTTATATGGCTTTGATTTTTTCTGCCTTGCATATCATCAACGCTCCGTCGGCTATATCTGTGGTTAAGAAGTGTGCTAACTTTTCCCATACAAAAAGCCCGAAAGTGACCTAGTGAGTGGTTTATTTACGTCTTCGTGCATCTTTCTTAGTAACACAATACCATCCATTGTTGTTCATTTTTTCTGAAATAGTGTTGTATTCTGCATAGTATTTGTGTTCCTTTTATACAGTTTTGTATCACTTCAGTGAACATCACATTTTTTATTCCGAAGTAAATCACATTCTTGCACTTCTAATTTTCTAGTGACATTTCTTCAACACATTCGAACTGTTGCCTTGTACTCGTGTAAGTAGGTTAATGTTATATTGAATAAGAAAGACCTGAGCAACCTTATTGATGTATGTTAATTATAAGAATATATCAGTTTTACATCATTCGCTTTATAATATATTGAGTTACCCAACACCAACCAGGTTAACGCGCGACAGACGGTACATGGGGTTGTTTATATCTTTACACTAAGTGGAAAACGTAAGCTTATTCTAATTAGTCAATTCCACTAGAAGTTACATTACATATATTGTCTTGCGTTTACTCATTGTCAGTAATAGACATCACCAAGTTTGTTTTACTTAGCACCCTGAAATTGAAACTAATATCAAACATTTTGCTTTATACCAAATCTGGTCGCAAAAACGGCTTAAGCCATTTAAATAAACCTTTCTAATCTGTATAAAGATTCAGGGTGATACTAAGAGTATCTAGCACTCAGATACCATTGTAGCAACTGGTTCAACTCTTGCAAAACTCAACTCTAATAACGTATTTACATCGGTTATATTAATCCAGTCAAATATATTTACTGCCAGTCATGTTTGTAAAGTCAGCGCCGCTTTTAATTCTCTGAATGTTCTGTCTCTGTTGCACTGTCGTGTTATTGGTGAAAACGGATATTTAAAATTTATGAAAATTAAATGTTTAATGTTTTAATTTTTTTAAACATGAATCGAGTTTAAATTTAAAGCACAGTGGCAAGTGTATCCATGAAATATATTTCTTTTGATTTTGTTTAATTCCATGTTAGACTTATATACTAAGCGTAATTAACAAACTGTCAACTGGACACTTGTGATATAAATAAGTTTCCTTGAAAGCATTCTTAACTTTATGCGATAAAAAATTACCTTAATCGCATAGCAGGCAAAATTTTTAGACATCTGCTCTCCACATTGATATTGGACATCTTTGATGCTAAAGGTCAAAAAACGCTCCATATTATTTATTGTATGTGGTCCATTTCACCTTTGAGGTTTTGAGTATTTCGTTCCAACTGAAGGTGATCACTTTAAACTAATTATAACCCTCGTAAATATGATTAATTATTAATATTCATTAATATTCCGTTTCAGCTCTAACATATTTTGAGTTTGGACCATTTACCAAAAGGCCATGGATCTTCTTAACACAGAGAGTGTTTCCATCAAGGTGGAACCAGGGTCGCAGGATGAGGACGGAGGTGAAATGCCGTATACCGAAATAGATATCTACCTCCCCAACGTAAAGAAGGAATGTTTGGCGAGTAGTAATTTGCATTGTAATGGATAGGTTTTCTAGAAACTGCGCGTATTGTACAGGGCTAGCAGATTCTTCTATACAGATTCTTCAATGGTGACCATCTGCAAACCCTATAGAGATCTCAATTATGCCGAAATACTTGATTAACCTACATGACTGCAAATGAGACAATCCATTATTACGTTTGGAGTTTCGGGGAATACGGAGAATATCTACCAATCAGATTATATATAATACTATTTACTGCCAGTCATGTTTGTGAAGTCAACATCGTACTGAGTTCTCTTTAGGGGCTGAGCGGTCTCTCTTCTGCCGTATTATTGGTTAAAGCGGCCGTGATATTTATTTATTTATTAATTTTCAACGCCCTGATGGGCTTTTACATGACAAGTTCATAATACAGAGACGGTTTTATAAATAAAAAAAGTGGGTGTGTCAAGCCTACGCAAGACAGAAGTGAAACTTCTAGTATTCCTCTCTCTCTATTTTCATTTCATCATCTCTATTTTCTCTCTTAGGTTAGTTTGAAAATTAGAGGTTAAATAATTCAACGACGAAGCATGAATTTGCTTTTTCTAATATTTTCTTATAGATGAATGACGTTCGATTAATGTATAGTTCCAAAAATTTTCAATTTATTCACAAGTATACAATATTACATAAATAACAATATTACAATTAAAAATTACAAAGAAATTACAATGACAATTTACCAATCATGTGCCATTTTCATTGTCAATTTCATGAATATCATTTCCTAATGTCGTGATAATTGGGTTATGGTAACTAAAGTGCGAGATATATACATGAGCACTTAAATCCTTAATGAATCGTGCAAAAACTGCATCGATTGTTGTCCCGTGTCTAGTCGTGCTAGTGTTCCTATCATTAACAATATCCAAATTGAGGGTGTTTTTGAAAAAGTTCAATAACTCTACAGATTCTTCCCTCGCAAAATTAACATTAAAATCTCCCGAAATGATCATAGGAATTTCGTGATAATTCTTATTCAATAGCCTCGAACCACCCTCTGTGTATGGCAGAAGCACATGGTGGATAAAATCTTTGATATCAGTAATCGATTTACCTGGTGAGATATAAATTGACACCATAATAATTTTTTCCCCATTAGCCAGAGAGCATTCTGCAGCACACAAATCCCCAACGGAGGATGTATGACTAGAAACGAATTCATGGTTACGGGCATGAACGTCATTATGTTTTACCACAACATGTTGGAGTCTATTTACATTTTGATATATACCGACACCACCCGCTCTAACACTGGGTCTCTTGTATTGTACAATGCAATCAAAATTTTCAACATTAACATGCCTGTCATCGTCAAGCCAAGTTTCGGAAAGCATCAATATGTCCGAATTTTTTAGAACATTACCTCGTAAATCTGTTGCATGTTTGTTAATACTTTGACAATTGAATGAGAATATCGTCATATCTCCTTTCTCAATATTTTCTAACAGTACTAGATCGAGAGTTTTTAAACGAACCGTAGAAAGTCTGTCAAATTCTCTTCTCAATTGAGCTACTGATGTGTCTTCGCGTCGTCCGTGATGGAATAAAACCTGATTTTCTGCAGGCACAATATAGAGACCTTGAGGACTTGTAACTCTTGATAAAGCTACATAAACCAAGGATTGCGAATGTTTCTTGCTATACGTATACACAACACTATCGTACGTTCCTCCTTGCGACTTGTGAATAGTCATTGCGCATGCTGGCTTAAGTGGAAAATGGTTTCTCTTTGCTTGGATTTTACTGTGTGATTTAGTTTTGTATAATGGGAAAGTCGCTGACCTACGACTTATCGGAGTTGCGTCATTACTTATTCCTAGTCGAGTAGCATATTGAGCTGTTTTACTACGTGTCCGTCTTCCTACACCTTTTGGAAAAATTAGCCAAACTCTGATAATTTTGTGGCTTTGATCATCTAACTCAACATAGACCAATTTACCGACTGCTCCATTTGCTAATCCATCTGTTACATCGATATTCGTTGTGATTAAATATGGTTTGTTCAAAGCAAAAACGATTTGGTACGGGAGGCCACCAGTATCAATTGATGACAGTTGATGTAGTTTGAGTCTTGCATCTCGTTCTTTTTGAAAATCATTACCCCAACCGATTATTTCGTCGTCAGCGATAGAATCTTTCTTATTCTCACATGAGTTCAATACAGAAAGATTGTAAGTATCGGCAGAATAATTATCATAGTATAATCTAACTCCATTGGGACAAAGATTATAGGCATCCTCATTCGTAACGAACCTTGATTCAATGAGTTCCAGTTGTTGTCTGGTCAAAATTTCCCCGTTACCAATTTTCGTTAAGGCTGATGAGAAACATTCATTTTCTTGTCTCATAACCTCTGTCAGTTCATAAAATTTAATACTCCTCCATAACTGATTACCACCTATTCTTTGTATTTTTTGCTTATAAATAGGAGTTGCTCTCACTGGTGGCAATTGTCTCAAATCTCCGATAAAGATCATATTCATACCACCGAATAAGGAATCATAATGACCTGTTATCTCTCTCAGTCTTAAATCTATTCGTTCTAACATCTCAGCACCAATCATACTCACTTCATCGATAACTATTACTTTCACGTACTTGAAAAGTTTTCTATATAAAAATTTCAGTTCATTTGATAGTGGAATTCGATTCGCCGGTGATATTTTGAAAGCCGTATGAACTGTTGTGCCCCCAATAGCTACTGCTGCCTTTCCTGTTGATGCGCAAGCAATATAAGCGTTTAAATACCCATCAGTATTAGAAAATCGGTTGAAAATCTCCATTAATAATTTGATGGTGAATGTTTTTCCACATCCTGCTGGCCCGGTTAAGAATAAGTGTAAGGGTAATGCGTTTTCTGTTTGATTTAAATGTATACAGTGTTGTAACAATTCGAATTGCTTCTCATTTGTTAATCTCATTAAATCATTAAACTTGTCATTCTCCATAATGTTATCTTTTTTCCTGGCAATTGCACCAAGTTTGTTCAATGATGCTTGCCGCAAATCAAGATTGGCAATTGAATGGGGATCATTCAGGAGTTGTTCATACGGATCAGGCTCTTGATGGACATTCACTTGATTTCGGTCGTCATCATAAAGAAGTTCTTCACGACATAACTGAGCGCATATTTCCATAGTTTTAGCAATGTCTAAATTTGACTCGAATTCTTTTCTACGTTCCATTATTAATGCCTCATTCTGTTCAAATAATTGTAGAAATTGCATGTCTGCTAAAACATCTGTTTCTTCAACTCTAAACTTGAGGTGTAAAGTAACCATCTCCCTCATATAGTCTGCCAAGTCTTTTCCCATGTCGTAATTTCTATACCTAATTATTCGTGGTATTCTCCTTTCAGAAATTTTTCCTTTGGGACCTACATTATATTTCGAAACAAATTGTGCTAACGTTACGTCTTCGAGTTCTTCCGGCCTCTTCTCATATTTGTCAAACCAATTTTGTTTCCAAATGTCAGTGCAATCGTAACCAAGTTCTTCAAGTTCTTTATTTGTTTTCCTAATTCGTTCACGCTCTTGTGGCCAGAGTGTTGGTATGTAAACGACTGCTACTGACGTTTTAGACATTGGCAACCGCAATAAAAACCAAGCGGCCTCTTGACTTGTCATTTCAACACTATTGAGCACGTTAACACTAAGTTTTCTGAGTGCCTCAACGATATCAAAGTCCGGATTTTCGTCAATAACCTCTACAATTTGTCGCTGCAAATTGCTGATGCCTCTATTAGTTTTGTTGACATATTCTACAACGTATTGTGCGCACGAATACTCTTCAATAATATATTGAAAGTCCATGTTAGATCCTAATACATTTAACAAGAAAGGATTGAAGAAATTATACCATTTTTCCGAAGGAAGTCGTTTAACAAATACTCGTGGTCTCATTATGCCGGCTCGTATAATGTTAATGTACTCTTCATCCGAAGTAATTAAGTTGCAGTCATAAAAATGATTAATGCTGTCATAATCAATGTCTTCTAGATTTTTCCTGATTAATTTATAACGATTCTTTAGCTCTCGAATTTGTGGATGATCTATCTCCAATGGTGTGAGAATGACAGTTTTACGCATGGGCATAAAAGGTGCATCAAAGCGGCAAGTGGGAGAGTGATTCGGTTGGTTATTTTTGTAGCACGTAAATGTATGTTTGTGAGTTTGAAGTCTAATATTTTCTGAAGCTTCAGCTGGAGAGACTGACATTAGAGTATCTATGAGGGATACAGTAGCCTCGTAATCTGCGCCTAGTGGATCGTTCGGAGCATTGTCTAACCATATAAGTGAATGAACATGTGGACTACCTCGGTGCTGAAATTCGATGCGCTTGAAGAAATTGATGACTCTATATTTTCCAAATGGACTACATTTTTTCGATTGTAAAATTGAAAAGATAACGTTAATTAATTTATCGAAATGGAGTGCGCAACTAACTGCATCTTCATTAATCAAAGTTGTTTTATCAAAGTAATTTAAATTTTCTAGTTGCTCTTCTGTCAATTTTACACGTTCTTTCAAGAAATGCAAAGTCTGTAACAATTTTTTCCAACCGATTTCATTTGCACTCATTGTTAAAAACATTGTAGGTCTCCCTAACTGACGCATCATTGCAAATAGATTCCGCTTGCGCTCAGACCAATATGCAGCTGAATTTGGAATCGGTTTTAAAAAAGCTAAGTTCTTATCTAAGCAGTTGTTAATGTAGTCCGGAGACATAATAGTCTCTTTACTTATATTTGTATTTGTCCCAATGTGTTTGAAAGTAATCTTTAGAGACTCGCTGACCCTCAAACGCATAATTTTTGCCGCAACGTAAAGAAGTTTATTAGGCGTAACTCCTCTCCTGTCAGAACGCCGTAATTCACTCGTGGCAATCATGAAAGGCGTAACACTAATCTCTGGGTTGAACTCTCTAAATTGTCCGAGGTAGATCGAAGGGAAAGAAAGTTCTTCTGCGTGTTTATCGAATAACAAACTTTTCGGTACGTTTCTTTCACCCGGTGCGATTTGTAAGAATTTGTCTTCGTTCCAGAGCAAAGTATGCTGCTGCGCGACAAGACTTTCTTCGATTGGGATATGTTCGCTCAATTCCTCAATGTTAACCACTTGAGGAGCATTCCTATGATCAAACATCTGAGGAGAGACATTCTCATCACTGTTAAACGTTGTATTGCTAGATTCTCGTACAGGCGTGTAGTCTATTTGAATATCTTGCTCAATATTCCCGAGAAAAGAGTTATTTATGGATATTTTATAAAATTTATACATTGGTTGATCAACTAGATACCGTAACCAAGCTTTAATTTCACCTTTTTTCACCAACCCTTGCAAATAACTCGACTTATGGATTAATTTCTTTTTAATGTGTACGTTGATGCAAAAATCGTCATCCACATGTCTTGGCAAAACGCTCACCATATTATCTACCGAGACAGGAACATTGATGATCTGGCCACTTATGCAGAACTGACCGTTAACGTGTCTTATTCGCCGTATTTGCATGAATGGTAGTCTAGGCGAAATTAATCTTTCAGCAATGAGGTTGAGTTGAGGCAAATAGGCTGGTCTTTCCGGATATTTGAAGCCATTGAAGGTCGCTAGCGTTGGAATTTTCTTATTCTGCATACTCCTTTTGCATGTAGTACATAGTTTTGCATCAGCAATGTTCGCAAGAGCCTGGAAAATATGTTAACCATTAATTTCAAACATTGATAAGAGTTACGACATTAAGAAAATTATGATAATATCCACATTATGCTTTAAACATACCGTTATTTTTTTAAGCATCGTTTCATCAGCGGATGTCGCCTTTTTTAAATCCTTTTCGAACCAAAGCCGATCGCAAACGCTACAAGCATAGCCGAAAGGATTTTCCACAAACATTTTTTGAAATTGTTTATGTGCAAATTTGTGATTCACATAGCCACTATAGGGAGGCACAAAGTCATTATCAAATTCTATCGGTGGCCCATCGAAATGCTCTCCAATATCCATGTCGGAATCAACATCACTCAGTGATTCTCTATTCGGGAGTTCATGGTCATCGTGTACATTCTGTTAACAGAAAATATAATTTACTGGAAAACTCATTCGAAATCAATTTTTTCATCTATAATGCAATTTTTCAGAAATTGATACGTACAATATTGGCATTATTCGCATCATCATCATTCGGTTGTGTAGTTATGGCTTCTTGGACAGGAGCCTCTTGTATCTCATCAAAATCCTGGAAAAATTAATACATATTGAATGTAAATTTCCAAATTTAATTCAATGTTAATTAATAAATAAATTTATTCGAACAATGTAATCATGGCATATCAACTTACAATTTCGGAGGCATTAGTTTTTTTTTGCAAATTTTTATTTTGCTGCTGCCTTATTGAATTCTGGTGAATATTGTCGGGTTTTGGCATGGAATGTTGGTTATGTATTTGTGCTGCATGTAGGACGTATTCTGGACCATCATTGGGACTCAATAAATTCGCAGTACACGTAGAATTTGGAACGATTTTCCGTTTTTTTGATGGAACTGGAGCAGGTGTTATAGCTTCAGCTACCGCAGATTGCCGAAGTTTTTGACGGTCTCTGTATGCTTTACAACGTTCTGCTGCCGTTTTAGCTTGAGGTTTGGGAGGCTTTAATTCTTTTTTCCGCTGTCTGTACCGCCTGTTGGCCATTGCTTTGATTGTAACGACATTCCTACATCATATTTCACTGTTAATATAATCTCGCCAATATATTAAACAATCCTATTCCAACAATACTACTATATTGTGAAATATTTATCAACTCTTATAGGTTATATTTACCTTATGTTAATGTCATCACTGTGTGAATCAGACTCTCCTCTTCTTTGGTGATTCTCAGGGGATATTTCCTCTTGTGCCACTGATGTGTTCATCACCTCTATCTCGTCACTACTCATTTTTAACACTGAAATTCTGTACCAAACCGTATGAACCACAATCAATTACGTATTTCACTCGTATTACACTCACGACGCAGTATACTAACCAAGCAGCTGATGCTTGGCGTGGCGCAGTTCGCTGGTGTCTGAGAGAGAGGAAAGAAGAGAAGAGAGAGAACGTTCGTGAGCGGCTCCCCCACCTCAACAAGCGCATATGGTGAGAGAGGGACAGTGAACGGTGAGCGGTGGTGGGGGTACCCGCATTTTCGTGTCGATCCTGACTCGGTTTTACTCCGTCCCCGAAAATCCATTACGCGCCTAAAGAAGTTTCACTTCAAAAAGATAACTATAAAAATATAACTAGTAAGCATCATATGAAAGGTATACAGATAAATTTAAGCAAAGATAGTGCACAATAAAAGAGAAAGATTCTAAGTTGTAAATGGCATAGAAATAAACTAGTATGTATGTTAGTAATTACAAAATTTACAGGTGACTAATTAAATGTGATGAATAATAGGGACAAAATGCAAGATACATAAACAGAAAACGGTAATAGGTTTTTACATTGTAGATTAATATAGAAATACACAAATATGTATATGCAATAGACCCTATGTGATGCTCCATAGATATCAAAATATTCTACGTAAAAATATTGTTCAGATATTTCTTGAATAAAGGTAAACTTGTATTAAATACATCAATGTTTGAGGTGAATTTGTTCCCTAGTGTGTGTAGTCGTGAAATTGGTGCATGTGTGTGATAGTTGGTTACAGAATTATTGTTGCAGAATAATATGTTTTGCCTTGTTTCTCGAGTAGGTACTTTAAAATCAATGAGATTCAGGAGTTCGCAACAATCTAATTCGGAGTGAATAATTTTAAACAAAAAAGTTAGATCGTTTATTTTTCTTCTGTTTTCTAGGGAGTGCAATTTAAGTGTATTTAGTAAAGATGTGTAGTTAATGTGTTGAATAGGTATGTGTAACTTGAAGTTAATAAATCTTAAAAATTTGTGCTGCACTCTTTCAATATTTCTTATATGAATTTGATAATATGGAGACCAAACTATGGAATTGTATTCCAGCAAGCTGCGTACGAGTGACAAATATACGATTTTTATAACTTCCAGCGAATCGAAGTCTTTGATTGTTCTGATTATAAATCCAGATATATTTTAATCATAAATCTAAATTTTATTGCGCACTGATTTTTGCCGCACGGTTATTGATTGTAAACATTATTTTAGTTTAAATTTAAATCACGATGTCAAGTAAATCCATAAAATATAATGCGTTCGATTTAGTTTAATTCCAAGTATGCCTAATATGATAGGAACCACAATAAACAAACTGTCAACTGGACAATGATTATTAAATTTTTTTTACAATAATCATTTTTAGCTTTATGCGATAACATTATAACTTCTTGTATAAAATACTGTATAATTTTATGTACCTGCTCTCCATCTTGATATTTGACATCTTTGATGCACGAGGTCAAATAATCGTCCGTGATATTTACTTTAGGTGGTCCAGCTTACATCCGACATCTTACATATTTCTTTCCAACTGAATGTGATCATTATGCTATTTATTTCTAGCTGGGACCATTTACCAGAAGGCAATGGGTCTTCCCAACAGTGTTTCCATCAAGGTGGAACCAGGGTCCCAGGAAGAGGTCGGATGTGAAATGTCGTATACAGATATAGATATCTACCTCCCGGACGTGAAGACTGAGTGTTTGCAGTATGCGGAGAGTACTCCGACAACCTCCAAGTTGGGTTACAAAGGTATGTTGGTTTCAGATGTTCGGAATTCCTGCCCGTTTCGAAGACAGGGCGTATATTCTTGTTAATTAAGTCCTTGCCATTCATTAGTTATTCTGTTCTCAAAAGACCTCTTCTTTTATATGATTTAAATTACATACATATTTATTATGTGCTAGCTATATCCCGCCACGCATTGCTGTGGCTCATTCTGTCTGTGCAGATAGTGAAACATTAGCGCGTGTTTCTTTTACGTCCAACAGATAGCACTACTAATAAAACAAGTTTTTCTAACAGACGGCGCTGGTTTTCAAAAAAATGTTTTTACCTGTCACAGGTGACATCTATAGGGTTTTCCAATAAGAGGTGTTATTTTGATATTCTATCGTAAAAGATCAATGGTTTCGTTGCTTGTGTGGCACGTAGCGCCGCTTCTTGAAAGTAAACGTTGTCCAGATCAATACCATCCATTTTCGGCCATAAGAAATCATTAATCATCTCTCAATAGCGCAATCCATTCACCGTAACTGTTGCTCCAGCCTCATTTTCTAAAAAGTAATGTCCAATGACTCTATTTATACATTTTGTATCACTTCAGTGAACATCATATTTTTTATTCCGAAGTAAATCACATTCTTGCACTTCTAATTTTCTAGTGACATTTTTTCTAGTAACATTTTGTCCAGATCAATACCATCCAATTCCGGCCATAAAAAATCATTAATCATCTCTCGATAGCGCAATCCATTCACCGTAACTGTTGCTCCAGCCTCATTTTCGAAAAAGTAAAGTCCAATGACTCCGCCGGACCATAAACCGCACCAAACAGTCACACGTTGAGGATAGATAGGCTTTTCAACAATAACTCTTGGGTTTTCCGAGCCCCAGATGCGACAATTTTGCTTGTTGACGAAGCCACCGAGGTGGAAATGGGCCTCATCATTCAAGATGATTTGCATTTGATTCACTCAAGTGAATTTTAATCATTCGTTCCATTTTTATTAATGGTGTAGTTTCTACTTGTCAAATGTCAAAAAAGGACACCTTCAAAAGTAACGAAATAGCGGTCTATTCAAAATAACAACTCCTACTGGAAAACGCTGTATATAAAATGGGTATATAAAAACACACGAGTATTCGAATGCAAAGTTGTGTCAATATTTTAAAGCTATCGGTGAAGAACTTTCGGGGATTTGAGATTTTAAACAAACGATCCATTAACATTTTTATTTTTATAGATTGTTACATATAGCGCTGTGAAAAAATCAAACAGACCGCCGACACATCCGATTTTTGTTTGTTAAAGATAACCATTTATGCGTATCTTGTTTAAAAATATATATATATATTTACTGTACTTCACTAATTAAGCTTTTTTCCAATTCTTTTCAGACTTATTAGCGAACCCTAAGACGCATCCTGGTGAAAAACGATACTATTGTCCCCTTTGTAACTATTCTTGCATTCGAAATTCATCGTTAAAACAACACTTTCGCATCCATACTGAAAAGGAAAAAGAAAAACCCTTTTCATGTTCCGAATGCCGTTATACGTGTTTTCAAAGGAGGGTTTTAAAAATTCATATGTTTACACACGGTGGAGAAAAACCTTTTTCATGTTCCGACTGCAACTATTCATTTTCAACAAAGACACATCTAAAATATCACCTGTTTACCCACAGTGGAGAAAAACCTTTTTCATGTCCCGACTGCAACTATTCATGTTCAAAAAAGGGACGGCTAAAAGATCACATGTTCACCCACAGTGGAGAAAAACCTTTTTCATGTCCCAACTGCAACTATTCATGTTCAACAAATAGACAACTAAAAATTCACATGTTTTCCCACAGTGGAGTAAAACCTTATTCATGTTCCGACTGCAACTATCAATGTTCTATAAAGTGGAATCTTAAAATTCACATGCTTACCCACAGTGGAGAAAAACCTTTTTTATGTCCCGATTGCAACCATTCATTTTCAACAAAGGGACGGCTAAAAGTTCACATGTTCACCCACAGTGGAGAATATCCTTTTTCATGTCCCGACTGCAACTATTCATGTTCAACAAAGGGACGACTAAAAGTTCACATGTTCACCCACAGTGGAGAAAAACCTTTTTCATGTCCCAACTGCAACTATTCATGTTCAACAAAGAGACAACTAAAAATTCACATGATTTCCCACAGTGGTAAAAAACCTTTTTCATGTCCCGACTGCAAACATTCATGTTCGACAAAGGGACTGCTAAAAGTTCACATGTTCACCCACAGTGGAGAAAAACCTTTTTCATGTCCCGACTGCACCCATACATATTCAACAAAGGGACATCTAAAAGATCACATGCTTACCCACAGTGAAGAAAAACCTTTTTCATGTCCCAACTGCAACTATTCATGTTCAACAAAGCGACAGCTAAAAGTTCACATGTTTACCCACAGTGGAGAAAAACGTTTTTCATGTAATTACTGCAACTATTCAAGTTTTCAAAAGGGAAATTTAAATACTCACATACGCAAAGTTCATCAGATTCGGTTCTAGGGGCCCGGAGTAATAGTTGTTTGAAAACTGTATGAGCGACATGTAAACGATATCGAGAGACCATCCTCAGCTCAGGGAATATTCACTGTCGTTTAGCTATTCAATTGATCCAGATGCTCCTTCTCTACCTCGATTCCGTAGTTTAATCTTGCTTCACCGTTGCTTCGTTATGTATTCCAACGTATTAATTCAATGTTGAATTATTGTTAAACTTGAACTTTATTCAAGTTCTTGACGTATAATGTAATTCATAATCAAAATAAATGTACTAAAATAGCTTGAGACCTATTGAACGTTTTGAAAACCATTCATAAAAAGATCTAGCCATTTATTGTATGAATTTTATGTTTTTAGTGGGGCAATTCAATTAATTTACTGTTTATCAAGTTTTTTTTTTTTTTACAACGTATATCTTTAAAAGTATAACTAATCTTGGGAACAACATGGAAAACTAACGTTTTCTTATCGATGATAAGAAAACGTAAGTTTCCCATGTTGAAATTATTACGAATAAAGCACTTACATGTCTGACATCGTACAAAGATGTGATGTATAAATTCTCAAATATTGTTATTTCTCACTCTGGTCACCTTTATACAACATCCATTTTTTTATTTTATTTTTATATATTAACATTCAAAACCTGCTAAACAACTAATGTAGTTTGTGAGCAGGTACATAATGACAACATTTTTTGCAATAACATGGTACAATGGTAAACAGTATGTAGGTATATATAATGTTGATAATAAATTAACAATAAAGATAAGTTGGTTAAATTACAGAATTGTTTAAATATAAATATGTAAAAAGCAGTATAAGCCTCATATAGCAAACAAGCACAAATGAGTTTAGTATGAACAAATTAATGTAATCAACAAGTACTTCTATTATTAATATACATAAGGTAATACAAATTTATAACGATTTTCCATTTCCTTAGAATGTGAATTCCAATTAGGAAAACAAAGTCTTCAGTAGGGCATCAATATAAATCCTCAGTATCTAATAGCCATTTCCTTAGATTATATTTGACTTTATCTGTAAAAACGTTTATATTTTTAATTGTCATTGGTAGTTTATTAAATAATCTGAGTACAATAAAGTTTAGGGTTCTTTCACCGTATTTATTGGTACATTTCGGAACCACGAATCCTTCATTTTGAGTGAATCTTGTATTATGTTTATGGAAAACTCTTTTCCTATACAAGGAATCAAACAATATAAGATGTTGACTTACAATATTATAAAACAATAATCCTCTGACAGGTAAAACATTCAGAGACTTGTATATTAATTTGGTGTCGCTTCTGTGTGCATTTATGGATTAACAATTTTGTGAGGGAGTTTTTTAATGTTAGGATATAACTTATATTAGTTTTACAAGAATGTGCCCAAGAAGTGATTCCATAACGGATTGTGGATTCAGCCAGAGATAGGTAGATTAATTTTAAAGTATTTATAGACACAAAATATTTTATTTTATAAATTCTACCCACAATAGACCGTAGACCATTACAAACATTAGTAATGTGTACATCCCATTTCAATATACATATTCTTTGACAAAATCAATGGTTTCACATGAACAGGGCTGTGCAACATTTCTGTGTAAGCAGTCAAAAGTATGTGTATATAACGAAGGGATTAAATTGTATCTGGCGTGTGGTGATCTTATGTGCATAGTTTTAGTTTTTTTGGCATTTATTATGAGACCAGCGTCATGAGACCATTTTAGGAGAGCAATAAAATCAAGCTGCATAAGGTTCATTGGAGTAATCAAATCCTCGTGTGATATTACGAGTGCCGTATCGTCTGCGTACACAAAATGTTCAACGAAAGAAAACAATTTACTCATAATTGAGATGAATATAATATACAGGGTTTGCCCTAAAATTGACCCCTGTGCAACACCTGTTGAAATATATTTTCTTTTGCTAATTTTTTTTAGAATTTTTACTGTTATTTGTCGATCCGATAATATTTTTTTTAACAAAACTAGTAGCTTTCCTCGTATTCCTATTGCATCAATTGTTTCTAAAAGTTTATTTTTATCAATGGTATAAACGCCTCCGAGTTATCTATGAATAAAACCAACGTTTTTACGTGATTTGAAAATTCCTGAAGCAACATTTTTGTACTTTTTTTCTTTTGAAAACCATACTGGTTGGGATCTAGCAAAGAGAAGGATTCTAAATATTTGTAAAGTTTTATAGAAATGTATTTTTCAATTATTTTTTCTAGGGTTTGCAATTCATAAAGTTAAAAAAAAAATACAGCATTTATTTTAAAGGTATATAAATTACTTAATTTTATTATTCTGATTACTACCTTTGATTACAGTGATTTAGTTGAGTTAGTTAAACTACCCGAATTGTCAAAGCTAAAAAATAATTATTTTTTTATTATAATTATTTATGATAACTAACGGACTTTAGGATAATTGCTTCATTTAAAAATCAATTAAACTTATATTCATTTATAATTCCTGTACCAGTTTTTCATTTTGATTGTACGGTACGTTACAAACGCCGATAGAATTGGTGAAACAAAGTGTCTTTTTCTAATTATATTAAACATTAAAGCTGTATGTGGCATTTTTTTTCTATTTCCCGTATCCATTGTTTTTTTCAACAGGCTCCTTCAAAAACGAGGAATAGATGTTTCATTATGTTCATATATCGATGGCCCAGTATTAAACATAAGCAAGTACTAAAATGAGGAATAGATGTTTCATTATGTTCATATATCGATGGCCCAGTATTAAACATAAGCAAGTACTAAAACGAGGAATAGATGTTTCATTATGTTCATATATCGATGGCCCAGTATTAAACTTAAGCAAGTACTAAAACGAGGAATAGATGTTTCATTGTGTTCATATATCGATGGCAAAGTATTAAACATAAGCAAGTACTAAAACGAGGAATAGATGTTTCATTATGTTCATATATCGATGGCCCAGTATTAAACATAAGCAAGTACTAAAACGAGGAATAGATGTTTCATTATGTTCATATATCGATGGCCCAGTATTAAACATAAGCAAGTACTAAAACGAGGAATAGATGTTTCATTATGTTCATATATCGATGGCCCAGTATTAAACATAAGCAAGTACTAAAACGAGGAATAGATGTTTCATTATGTTCATATATCGATGGCCCAGTATTAAACGTAAGCAAGTACTAAAACGAGGAATAGATGTTTCATTATGTTCATATATCGATGGCCCAGTATTAAACATAAGCAAGTACTGAAACGAGGAATAGATGTTTCATTGTGTTCATATATCGATGGCCCAGTATTAAACATAAGCAAGTACTAAAACGAGGAATAGATGTTTCATTGTGTTCATATATCGATGGCCCAGTATTTAACATAAGCAAGTACTAAAACGAGGAATAGATGTTTCATTGTGTTCATATATCGATGGCCCAGTATTAAACATAAGCAAGTACTAAAACGAGGAATAGATGTTTCATTATGTTCATATATCGATGGCCCAGTATTAAACATAAGCAAGTACTAAAACGAGGAATAGATGTTTCATTATGTTCATATATCGATGGCCCAGTATTAAACATAAGCAAGTACTAAAACGAGGAATAGATGTTTCATTATGTTCATATATCGATGGCCCAGTATTAAACATAAGCAAGTACTAAAACGAGGAATAGATGTTTCATTATGTTCATATATCGATGGCCCAGTATTAAACATAAGCAAGTACTAAAACGAGGAATAGATGTTTCATTATGTTCATATATCGATGGCCCAGTATTAAACATAAGCAAGTACTAAAACGAGGAATAGATGTTTCATTATGTTCATATATCGATGGCCCAGTATTAAACATAAGCAAGTACTAAAACGAGGAATAGATGTTTCATTATGTTCATATATCGATGGCCCAGTATTAAACATAAGCAAGTACTAAAAAAAATAAATTGGGATATGGGTATCAAAAGATTCTCCAAAATGAGTTTTTCTATGTTTTAAACAGCAACAATATGTATAAAATGTTTGACTTCTGAAGAGTCGAAAACATGTTTGCAAATATCCAAATAATTAGATGGAGCCAGTTTTATTCAAATCTATTTTCAATCATTTAAAACTGACGTCAATATTATAATAAGATATTTGGTTTTAGTGACATGTGACATGATGATTCGAAAAATATTTATTTTAAAATTTTAGCCATTCCCGCGTCTATTATTTTGCACTATAAACGAAGCTATTGAAATGCTTCAATTGAAATTGAAATCCGTTAAAACCAATGATATATAACACCCATAGTGGACTAGATCGCCAATCACCCTACCTCCCGTATAGCAGCGCCCGTAGTGATTTGAAGAGCCGATCTGCCATCTTGTAAAGGTCAGCCAGCGTGATTTGCCTGCTTGTGTACAATGGAGAATTGGTTTATCAAGTTTAATTAAATATTTAGGATTGGAGACCTGTTGTCAAGCGGACCACCATGTTGCCGGCAAAGCTGGACCAGATGTAGCCGCAAACATCGGTGTCGGTCAAGAAGCGCCTAGTGCCTAGGTGCTGGCTGCAAAGCCGCCTTTGATTTTATTCAAAGGATTTCATTTTGAAAATTGTCTGCTCTGAACAAGTCTTTATGAAGCAAATGTAGGTCTATGTGCAAATTCACCTCTTTTAATATAATCGGGTTCCAATTGCTTAGGTAATATTGCCTACAATTTTTTATCTAAATTGATTTGTTTATATTTATAACATACGTCGGTATACTGATAAAACCCACTAAGTGCATGATTGACGATTTTGAGAAAAATCGATTTGAAAGTTTGACTGTGTAAAAGTCATATTCGCATTCTAAATTTTCAATTCTGTAAAATGCTGTTATATTTATAGTTTAATTAACTTATAATTTTCATAAATCATTTCAACTTAATAAATTGTTTTAACCCCAAAAAAAATTTCTAAAGATAAAATGGTGGGATTTTAACTGGTTTTATCAGTACACGATATAAGCCAGTACTTTGAATTTAATGCTCAAGAAAACGTTAAATAGCTTCAGAGAATTTAATTTGTAGAGGAATTAAACCATTATTCAGAGAATTTTATTGTGTATTAAAACAAAATGTTAAAATAAATATATAATGGCATTTTTAATTATGTAAATCATAAAAAGCGTTCAAAGAAAAAATAAAATAATGAAACTATTTCGATATTTAAAGGTAACATTAATTAAGGCAAGAATGAATTATTCTTGAGTACTATTATCTTCAAGCTCACATTCATCATTAGCGGGCTCCGGAACTCGATCCTTCAGATCGATATTAGTGCGGAGTCCATTGTACCATCCATGTAATTCTTCAGGGATAGTTCCCTTTTGACACAGTTTCAGTAGGTCATTTTTCTTGGCCTGACTTATCGCCAGTGGTTCAGCATAGAGTGGTTTTAAGTCTCCTTTAAGTGGGCCAGGTGAATTAAGAGAAGATCTTGCAATTAATTTTCTGTGTCAGACATGTCATAATTGAAGAAGATTTTTTTCCGTTTCTCCTTTCACATACCTCAATCTTTTTATTTTTAAACATCTAAAGCTGGGTCCAGACATGTTCTTTTGTCCGTACCGTACCTCCGTTTCGTACCAGCGTCGCGATCCAAAAACTCTGGACGCATCATCTTTTCTCCGTACCGTACCTCCGTTTCGTATCCGCGTCGCGATCAAGAGCCCGTATCTCCGTAACGTCGCTGCGATCATCGCGTGTTAATTTCCTCCCAATATTTTTATTGTAATAATTCCTGTTTCCGGGATCCCACAGAACTTCCCTGGCCCTATATCCATCGATAAGCTTCACAATATTATAGTTATCCCACTGCATTTTTCACGCTGATTCGGGTAGTGACAGAGAACACGACCAATGCACGCCGCGAACACGTCCAGACTGGCGCAGACCCGTACCGTATCGCCTTTGAACGGGTCGAAAAACCGACTCGCGATGGATCGGAGCGTACCTCTATCCGTATCCAGACGCCGTACCACCGTACCGTACCGAACGGGCGTCCAAACTAGCGTTCTTGATCGCGACGCTGATACGAAACGGAGGTACGGTACGGAGAAAAGAACATGTCTGGACCCAGCTTTACTTGGTTGCCTTGGTCATCCTTCGTTCTGTTTATCATAACCTTGTCAGCGAGGTCTTTCAAGTCGAGGAATTTATCATGTTTGAACTCTTTAACTTTGTATGGCTTGACGGTAACTATTTTTTGGTCAATTTTGCGTTTTTTTGTGATCTAGCTCGTTCGAAGATATTAACCCAATCATGCATAGTATACACAGAAGAGTTTTTCTTAAAATGTTCTATGCTACTATGCATTGAATCTGCTTCCATATGTGTGTGACCAGATTCTAGAAATTTCTGCTCAATTGTGTTGATGTGCTCAATGTGTTGAACGGCCCAAAGTAGTATTACTGCTACATATTGGTTTAGATTCTACCCTCCGCTTGTGTCGGAGAACAAGCTTATTTCATTAATATTGTCCGGTAAGTAATTTTTGAGGTAGTAGTACAGGATAGAGCCTATTTTGCAACTCCCACGTTTTCCATTTATTTCGGACCATGGAAAACAGTACGCATTGTTGGGGGCATGTGCCTCATATAATGTAAGATTATACACACATAATTTTCTTGTATAGTAGAGAAGGCCGACTTTTCCGCTTGGGATTTGTAAAACTGCCTGTAGATCGAATGTTAGCGTCATGAAGTTGTTTTCATTGTTTGAACAAATTAGGCACTGATCCTTCTTTGGTAAGAAGAAACTTAGATTGTAATTCTTTGAAAATATTCGTCGGTAGGTTATTTTTGTAACAGGTTCGGTAATTTCCGTTTCTTTGCAATGCTCCACGTATAAAGCATGCCTTTTTCTTATGGACAGAAAAAGAGTTATCTGTCCAAATACTTACGATTTGACGATTTTCTCACGTAGTGAGACTCCATGCTTGGAAATGATTCAATGTGTGATTTCACATGATTAAAGATGTCCACCTTAGTTTTATGTGAAGGCTCTTTTTGACCTCTCTTGTCATCTTGAGTGTAAAATCCCTGTGCATTTTTATTCTTGATTGCAAGTTTTATAACTTCTGGTGATATGCAGAGAGTTTTGGTCATGAAATTTCGGCAAACTGCTATCTTGTCATTCCCTTTGGAAAAAAAAACATTTGTTTGCATACAATCTTTGTTTTTTGGGTCTGATAGCCAGAATGGGAAATTTTTGGGTCTGATAGCGTGATGGTTCTTGAATGTGCAAATTTGTTAAGAAGAAATTTTTCTTGCCTTTGAAGTCAAGCTGCCAGTAGTGTCTACAAAGTATATTACGTTCATCCGAAGTAAAGTTCTTGTTGCATCTGTACTGGCATTTATCACAATTAGATTTTTTTGTGTCACATATGTTAAACCTTCAGCCCTTCTCATTTTGACTCGATTCACAGCGGAGATTCATTCAGATTCATTCTGTTGGATACAAAAAGCCCGAAGATATCGATCTAGAGAGTGGTATATTTATGGGGATCTCTGTTTTACTTCAACTTTCGAGGTTGATGGATTCCTCGAGAGGTGTAAATGTTTTCTCCGAAGATTTACAATAAGACGAAACTAGTAAACGCAAAATCTCACAACCAACAAATTAGTGACAACTAGTTGGCGACGGGCTTTACCAAAGAAATTACAGAATCAAGGTAATAATTTTGTGTTTGAGATGAAATCTCAGTGTTGCAATTTCAATTAATTAACCAACGTCCACGTAAAGGAAAATATTAATATTGGGAGATTGAATGCGATAGGGCCAAAATATTATTTTCCCCGTGAAAGAGAATTGGTTCTATTCTGTCATAAAATGGTAAGTTTACCCGCCCAATTAGAAAACAATTTATTTGTTTTATTAACCTGTAACCAAAGTTTCGAATCTTCCAATACTTATTATATGAATCAGGTACATAACGGAATCGCGTTTCTTTCCTACAAATGTTCCTATTACATGCACACTAGATCACAGCCGGTCTGTTTTAACCTACGACAGGCAATGGCTGGAACCAACCACCCTCAATTAATTGCATAATGAATGCATTTATTAGCCGCCAAAGAGGAATAATGAATGAACCCGTGGGTAATTTTTTTCATCCTAAAGGCCCGTTTATAATAGGAATAAGCGGTAAGAATAGGCCGGTGCCGTAATCCGTAATATTTTAGATCGTCGTTTATAATTGAAATAGGAATAGAATAGAATACGTCCATAGAAGTGACTATGCCGCTGTCACTTGTCTACGTCAACCATCTGTCAACCATCTGTCAACCGAGAGTATATTCTTCTTCCATCTTATAAAAGTAATAAATATTGAAACGATGGATTCATCCGATATTGTTGCATGTGGAATGTTTTTGTCAATTCTGGGGCTAGCATACGCTGCAATAGGAGACACACAGTTGACGAAAAAAATAAGGAAAAAACGACGTTGGAGTGTGCGTCCCATTAATCATAAAAGGAAGAAAACAGGACATTTCCATAATTTGTTTAAAGACATGGCGACAGTAGACAACGATCAATTTAAGAAATATACAAGAATGTCGCAGACCAATTTCTATAAATTGTTAGGACTTCTACAACACAAATATTATTGTTCGATTGTCAAATACATAAATAAACCACTCTTGTCAAATAGTAGATACCATAGAGTATCGATCGAAAATACATAAATCTCGGTATATATCTCAGCTTTCTGTAATCCGTAACCGCAAAAGATAAAGTTGGACCATCTTTTCGGTAATGGAAAAAAATAAGACATTATTGCCATCTATTATAAACGGATACACAGGTTTCCTATCTTCCAACTTCTACGGCCTAGGGCTTTACGGCTTTATTCTTACCGCTTATTCCTATTATAAACGGGCCTTTAGGCATATGGTTAAAATTAGTTAAGGCAATTCAGCAAATGGAACAGTACTTGTCTACGACATTATTATTGTCTATGTAAAACTAAATTACTTTATATTTTTTTGACACATCGCCTTTTGACTTTTTCATCGCCAGCCGTTTCAACATGTTTCTATTTAATATTCCTTTAACTGTTTTACCCACGCAGTTAAATTTATCATGAAAGGCTTGTGATAGTTACTGGTAAGAACTGATGCTTATATTAATTCCTATAATCATTTTGATAGCGGCCGTTATTCCAAATCGAACACTGTTCTTTAACTTTGGCTACGGGATTTGGCTATCGAATGCGAGCAATCTTAACATACGCCCATCGGTGCATCTATGTTATGGACTCCATTGGCATTTTATTTGAGGAATGTTTAAACTATCAGTTAGACCTCAACCTTTTTAAAAAAAGTTTTACGAAACCATTTAAATTATCGTATAAATCAACAGAAATGAAGTGTCAACTTCAAGGTCAAGATAGTCACAATATGTATCACTTATTTCAAATGTCAGTTTCATATAAGATATCATTGTTTTGACAGAATATTCCAAGCAAACAAAATATTTAGCTCATTGGATTACGTCACAACTATGTTTGTTTCAGGTATATATATGTTTGGTCGTTTACCAATTACCAAACCCTGCGACAGCGGTGCCATGGATCTAGTAAATCCAGAAACTGTTTCTATCAAAACGGAACCAGGTCCCCAGGAAGAAGGCGGAGATGAAATGCCGTACACGTATATGGATTTCGACCTCCCAAATGTAAAGAAGGAATGTTTGCAATATGCGGAGAGTACTCAGACAGCCAGTGAGTTGCATTGCTTATGTTAAATAAATTGTATGTTAATCCAAGTCCATTTTGGATTGCCATGGCGACAGTGTTTATTAACGCTGTCGCCATGTGTTTATTAACGCTGTCCTCTTTAGCGGTAGTTATTTTAGTTTTCATCATTATATATCTTTGCCAGAAACCGCCAAACTATAACATTAGATAAACTTATTAATTTTTATTTACTTTTGTGAATACCCCACACGTGTCCCAACTCTTGAACTCTCAACCTCTTGGCGTAAATTTATGTTGTGTGGATGAAGTATAAAGGACGGGATGGATATAGGGAGGTGAAAGGTGGGAAGTGCCCGGCTGTTCAGATCTCGTCATTTCAATCAATGTTTAAATGATGAATTCTTTATATTACACCAAGTTGAAACCGAGAGTATCTCCCACCCAGGGACGTGCCATAAGAATATATTGTGAATTACCATGAATCAATTTAATAAAATTTGCTTGGGCACGCTGGGATTTTATCCCGGGACCTCCAAATTTCTAGTCGAGAACCATTTATTTTTTTATTGGGACAATATCTTACATTTCTTAATACAATTTAGCAATGATGGCCTCACTGGGTGGCTAACCCGTGCTGAGGCCTCCATTTTATAATACAAAATAATATTCATAATACATTTAAGGAAAATGTATAAAATGTTGGTGAAGAAAAAAAACATAAGATAAGATAAATTTAAACTAAAAAAAATTGATTTAATATTCAAGTAAATTTAAATGAAATAAAGTAAAAAATTGGTTTATTTATATTATATGTTGTGTGTTTGTGAGTGATGTGTGTTTAATGTTAGTTCTGTTTGTTAGGTACAGTTTTTATTATTTTATGTTATGAAATTTTGGTAATTATGTCTTTTTTGTTCTGAAATCCATTTTTTAATTTTGTGTCTGAATTTATTTTTGTTTACCTCAATTTTATTTTCAAGTGTTAGACTGTTGAAAGATTTTATAGCATGGTATTGATAGTGTATTTGTCCAAATTTTTATTTACCGTCGGAGTTCTTGTGTTTTCTTTGTACGCTTGTCTAACTGGTCTGTTAGCGAAATTTTGTGCATGTTGAAATTTGATTTTTTGGTCAAAAATGTAGTTTAGTAGTGTTTTAACGTAGGCGTTTATCTAGTACGTTGTGACAACTGTTGAATATTTGGTCTGTATCAGTCAGTCTATGTTTTTTTACTATTACCTTTAAGATCGTTTTCCGTGCGATTTCTAACGAATCGATGGCCGAGTTTTTTGCTCCTCCCCAAGCAATAATTCCATATTCTATAAATTATTGGCAAAGTGCAAAGTTTATTTTTTTCAATTGTTTTATTTTATATATGTTTTTTCATGTTTAGGAAAATGTGTATTGTTTTGAGGAGTTTATTTGTGATTGGTTTGATGTGACCATACCCTACGATCACAGAAACCGTGCTTACAATAAGTGCTCGATTCCTCAAGTTTTCACCTCATCCTCATAGGTTAAAAATACATATTGATGGAATAAAACTCCCTTAAATTAAAACAACAACTCTATACTGAAGGTGCTCAAGAGCAAATGCTTTTTCCTTCTGAAGCGGACATCTGGGGTCATTCTCATTAATTTTCTTAAATCAACATTGAACTCTCTTCACCTATTTCTCACTTCTGCAGGGTTGATCAATTATGTATTTTATCTTTTCTATTTTAAGCTTCTTTTAAATGTGTTTTACATCTATGATTAATGTAGGTACATGTTGTTTTATAGCTTGCATTAATGTGGAGACTATTACCGTCAAAGAGGAACTCGGACGCCGAGAAGATAATGATGGTGGATTCTCTTGTATAGAAATTGACATTGACCTGCAGGATGTAAAAAAGGAATGCTTAGAACGCTTTGAAAGAATTGACCAGTACGGTAAAAATAATTTATTATTGTTTATAATGTCTGCCTTCTTATTTTTTATACATTTTTATCAATTTTCTGTGCTTTCTTATGCTTAGTGTTGATATTAAGTCGTGTTGAGTCTTTATAATCGTATTTCTTTATTTTTCTCTACAGATCTGAAGACGCATCCTATAGAAAAACAATTACTTTGTCCTCATTGCACCTATTCCAATTCTCATAAGTCGATTTTCAAAAGGTTTTTAAGCACCCATACAGGAAAAAAACATTTGTCATGTTCGGTGTGCAACAATTTATACTCTCGAAAGGGCAATCTGATGAAACACATGCTGACTCACAGACGAGAAAAACCTTTTTCATGTGCCGAGTGCAATTATTCATGTTCTAAAAAAAGCAAACTGACGAGACACATGCTGACTCACAGTGGAGAAAAACCTTTTTCATGTTCCGAATGCAACTATTCATGTTCTCGAAAGGGCCAACTGACGATCCACATGCTGACTCACAGTGAAGAAAAACCTTTTTCATGTTCCGAGTGCAACTATTCATGTTCTCGAAAGGGCCAACTGACGATCCACATGCTGACTCACAGTGGAGAAAAAGCTTTTTCATGTTCTGAGTGCAACTATTCATGTTCTCTTAAATGCAATCTGAAGCGCCACATGCTGACTCACAGTGGAGAAAAACCTTTTTCATGTTCCGAGTGCAAATACTCATGTTATCAAAAGGGCTCTCTGACGATCCACATGCTGACTCACAGTGGTGAAAAACCTTTTTCATGTTCCGAGTGCAAATACTCATGTTCTCAAAAGGGCTCTCTGACGATCCACATGCTGACTCACAGTGGAGAAAAACCTTTTTCATGTTCCGAGTGCAACTATTCATGTTCTCGAAAGGGCAATCTAACGATGCACATGCTAACTCACAGTGGAAAAAAACCTTTTTCATGTTCTGAGTGCAACTATGCATTTTCTCAAAGGGGCACTCTGATGAACCACATGCTGACTCACAGTGGTGAAAAACCTTTTTCATGTTCCGAGTGCAACTATTCATGTTCTCGAAAGGGCCAACTGACGATCCACATGCTGACTCACAGTGGAGAAAAAGCTTTTTCATGTTCTGAGTGCAACTATTCATGTTCTCTTAAATGCAATCTGAAGCGCCACATGCTGACTCACAGTGGAGAAAAACCTTTTTCATGTTCCGAGTGCAAATACTCATGTTCTCAAAAGGGCTCTCTGACGATCCACATGCTGACTCACAGTGGTGAAAAACCTTTTTCATGTTCCGAGTGCAACTATTCATGTTCTCGAAAGACTAATCTGACAAGCCACATGCTAACTCACAGTGGAGAAAAACGTTTTTCATGTTCCGAGTGCAACTATGCATTTTCTCAAAGGGGCACTCTGATGAACCACATGCTGACTCATAGTGGTGAAAAACCTTTTTCATATTCCGAGTGGAACTATTCATGTTCTCAAAAGGGCCATCTGACGAGACACATACTGACTCACAGTGGTGAAAAACCTTTTTCATGTTCGGAGTGCAACTATTCATGTTCTCTAAAAGGCCAACTGACGATCCACATGCTGACTCACAGTGGTGAAAAACCTTTTTCATGTTTCGAGTGCAACTATTCATGTTCTCGAAAGACTAATCTGACAAGCCACCTGCTAACTCACAGTGGAGAAAAACCTTTTTCTTGTTCCAAGTGCAACTATTCATGTTCTCGAAAGAACCATCTGACAAGCCACATGCTGACTCACAGTGGAGAAAAACCTTTTTCATGTTCGGAGTGCAACTATTCATGTTCTCTAAAAGGCCAACTGACGATCCACATGCTGACTCACAGTGGTGAAAAACCTTTTTCATGTTCCGAGTGCTACTATTCATGTTCTCTAAAGAACAATCTGACAAGCCACATGCTAACTCACAGTGGAGAAAAACCTTTTTCATGTTCCGAGTGCAACTATTAATGTTCTCGAAAGGGCCAACTGACGATCCACATGCTGACTCACAGTGGTGAAAAACCTTTTTCATGTTTCGAGTGCAACTATTCATGTTCTCGAAAGACTAATCTGACAAGCCACCTGCTAACTCACAGTGGAGAAAAACCTTTTTCTTGTTCCAAGTGCAACTATTCATGTTCTCGAAAGGGACAACTGACGATCCACATGCTGACTCACAGTTGTGAAAAACCTTTTTCATGTTCTGAGTGTAATTATTCATTTTCTTGGAAGGGCCATCTAAAGAGGCACATGCTGACCCACAGTGGAGAAAAACCTTTTTCATGTTCTGAGTGCAACTATTCATGTTCTCTTAAATGCAATCTAAAGCGCCACATGCTGACTCAGTGGAGAAAAACCTTTTTCGTGTTCCGAGTGCAACTATTCATTTTCTGGGAAGGCCCATCTAAAGAGGCACATGCTGACTCACAGTGAAGAAAAACCTTTTTCATGTTCCGAGTGCAAATATACATTTTCTCGGAAGAGCTATCTGACAAGACACATGCTAACCCACCTTTAAAGAAAACCTTTGTCTCGTCTCGAGTGAATATAATAATTATCTTTTGTGACGAGCCACATGCTGACTTACAATTAAATTTAATCGCTCGTCACGGAACCCCGGGCAGCATCACCTCGGACCATGGTCGTCAGTTCGAGAGTTGTCTCTTCAAAAAACTTGCAGAAAAGTTTGGCATCAAACACAACAGAACTACTTCGTATCACCTACAGGCGAACGGGATAATAGAGAGATGGCATCGCACACTCAAGGCATCCCTCATGACATGTGATGACCGGAACTGGATCCAAAATCTCCCCCTCATATTGCTCGGGTTGAGAGCGACTGTTCGTGAAGAACTAAAAAGGTTCGCCTGCTGAACTCACCTATGGCGGAACACTAAGGCTACCTTGCGATTTCTTCACTGAAACCCCCCGTGAGGAACCCGACACGTACGTAGGACGTCTACAAAGGAAGTTCGAGCATATTAAATCGACTCCTGCCAGCAAACACAGTACTAGAATTTTTTTCGTACACAAAGACCTACCTGTCACCACGCAAGTATTCCTGAGAACGGATAGTGTAAGAAAACCTCTTCAGAGTCCATATGAAGGTCTTTATAAGGTAGAAGAGCGCAACGACAAAACATTTGTCATTTCAATAAGAGGCAAACCTAAACGCGTCTCCATAGACAGACTCAAGCCTGCTTCCGTTCCGGTCGAAGAAAATGTCACTATGGACACACTTGTCGCTGTCACACCTGTAACCAAGACGACAACTCGCTCAGGTCGGCAAGTACATTTTCCAAAGCTATTTGGATCGGAATAAGCACGAAAAGACATTTCTATTTGGCATTTTTTCTATAACTCATGATAGAAATTAATTTCTTAATTTTGCCTAGCTTTCTCTTGCAAACCATATTCTTAAAGTATACATCTTTTTTTCTTAAAAAATACTGCAAATCAAACATTATTAAATTTACACATTTTTGATGGAATTTTGACTTTGTTATCAAATGATAGAATCTAAAACTTAAGTTAGATAATTATTATGTATTCACGAGTGTGAAACATTTTCTATACGATGAACACAAATCATCATGTAAACCGCATAATTCATGCACCTTAAAACGTATAACAATTATGAAATAACTCTACGTTCGCATGAAAACTTTTCACCGCTTTATAGCATTTATATATGCAATGCTACTCGATTAATAGCATCAACCGTCATCACAAGTGTGATCGACTACCAATATAATGAGCATGGTTTTTTTAATATTTTTTTTTAACCACGTAACAAGGTACTTTTGTGTACTTTCAAATATGCTTCTCTGGACGTATAAGGCACTATTTTTTTATTTTATGTGACACCTCACAAGAGTGTCCCTGCCTGTGCAGTGCACAGACAGGGGAACTATGTCACCACCCGGTAGGGCGGCGTTGTGAGGCGGAGTAAGGTAGGGGCTGTAGGAAGGGATTTGTTAATGCGGGCCTTGAACTCGGATTATAGGAGGGAGGAAAAACAGATGCCGGTAGCTCGTTCCACATACGAGCCGACTTACACAAAAACGAGTCGCAAAAACGGCCCGTTCTCATGAAGCCAACGTCAACCGTGAACGGGTGTTCAGTTCGTGTCCGTCGAGTTTCGCGCACGTGCACCGGTGCATCAGGAATCAATGCTGCTAGCTCCTTGGAGCAGGCTCCATTGAAATACCTGTAGAATAGACACAGCATGCCTACATTGCGACTATGCATTAGAGAAGGCAATCGGTCTGTTAACAACGGATTGTCAATCAGACGGATCGCTCTCCTTTGCACAGATTCAAGCAGGTTTATCAAGTATTTTGGGGCACCAGCCCAAAGGTGGCTCCCAAATTCAATAGTTGCGCGGACTTGAGACTTGTACAGGGTCAGCAGCTGGTCACTGTTGAAGAATCTCCTAGCCCTGTACAAGACGCCCAACTTTTTGGAGGCCTGATTTACTCGGGCTTCTATGGATCCCCGATACTTGAGCTGGTCTGATATAGTAACTCCAAGCATTTCAATGGAGTCTTTATTGGGGAGAGTGCTCCCATCAAATTGCACCAGACAGTCATTGATCTCCCTCTTTGCCGAAATCAGACACGCTTGGGTTTTTGAGACGTTGAAACTGACCAAGTTGGCCTTACCCCAGGCACGAACCATCTCTAGGTGGTGGTCAATTTTTCGCTTCAAAACTTCCCGAGCTGTTCGGACATCATAGGTGGAAGGGGGCCTGTCAAAAAGATAACCCTCGTGAACGGTGCTTTCATCAGCGTAGCAGTGAATTGGTGCACATTCAACGAGATCGTTGATGTGCAATAAAAACAGCGTCGGAGACAGCACAGATCCTTGTGGCACCCCCGCATTGATTTGGTGCGGTGAGGAAGAAGAGCCGTCAACCACGGTTTGAATTGTTCTTCCCCTCAGAAAGTCCGCAATCCAACTATGCAGGGTTGGGTGGAGTTGGGTTTACTTCTAGAGAACCATATAATCGAAAACTTCTTTTATTTAATATCTCTTTATTATTTTTTTCATGCAATAACAGTAAACAGCTGATGATGTATCACTTTCCTAACTAAGGAACATTAACCCACTTTGTCATACGTATGTAAATAAACAAGGTTATTCGACTTTTTGTCTTCAAAAAACACATATTTACATACCGATGACAGACGTGTTGCATAGTTAATTTAAAATTACCAATTCACCGCTACAGATTAGCGTAACACATTATGTTTCTAATACCATAATGAACACCTTACTTAGGTTACCTTATACATGTACTTCTTTAATTAAGACAACTGTATTATTTATGCTTATATTGCTCTAAACATTTCATACTCTAGTTATAGCTCACTATACATTTATATTTTAAGTCAAACAAATATTTCTCTAAACGCAGAAATGTTTCCTAAGCTAATTATGACTAAATATTTTCGATTCAATTATCATGTACAATGCTAATTTCAAGTTTACCATAAATGATAGGATTAAATATTTTTATATTCTATTATATAATAATTTCATGACCAGCGCTACATAGTACGCACTCTGCGTAAAAATAATGCAGTTGCACTGAACATAGTTCAGCTTAGAAAAATTTCACGATTTATACAGTGATCTAAACCACAAACTGGAATCAAACTTTGATTTCCATGCACCACAAAATAATAAACAAATGCTTCAAGCAATTAGTTCGTCGATGCACCTGACACCGCAAAACGCGGAATATTAGCAAACTTTTAGTTTAAAGCTATTTTGTAAATAATTTAAAACTACAAAAGACTTATTATAATCAAACTTAGCAATAATACCTATAGTTGTTATAAGAAAGCTAATACTAGTAAACAAAACGTTATGTTTCCATTTCATCACATATTATAAATATTGTATTAGAATTAAGTACTCTTGCTGACCATCTATCTTCTAATAATTGTTAAGCCAACAATTCCTTCCAATGTGTTCCCGAAAACGTTGCAACTTTAAACGCTTAAAAAACAATTTGTCATTTTACCAAGTCCAATCATAACTTCTCTGAACATTTCTTACTCTCCTGGACACATTGGAGGCTGCTCACATTCTGACTGAAGGTGCCTCAGTCAGGGTATGACCAATATATATATATATATATATATATATATATATATATTTATCCCCTCTCGTACTATGTTGATCTCGCGCGACGGTACGCCAGGTATATGTTGATCCGTTTGCATTTGTTGATCCACCCCGGATATGTTGATCCACTACCCAAGCTGGCATACATATGTAAATCCCTACAGATCAACTTGTGTCATCGAGATTTTGCTGTAAGCCACGCCCATTTTTCGGTCGCATATACATTTTACACGATTTATTTTGTTGATCTATATATTTCTGACAAACTTGACCGCTTGCATGTGTTGTAACTTTTAAACGCCAATTTCGCGCGCGTTGTGGTACTTTTTAGATTCCGTTAGAACATCCATATTCTATGAAAATGACTCTGTACTTAAAGAGGATAGACTGCCTCACGCGTATTTATATTGAAATGGAACTTTCAAAAACGTCAAATCCATGCTTAAAAATCTTTTGAACTTGATTAAACAAAAATGTAACTTTAATGCATCATTTACTACGTTTCGTGACTTAGCAGGGGTGCCCGGGTTCATGGGGTGAGATTTGTCTAAGTCATTTTATAAGAGAAATTTTGAACATTGATTGAATAAAATTTTATTTTAATGTATCTTTTACCATCTCTCCTGACGTAAGTTTCTTGTAATGATTAAGTTGAAACAAAGCGTAATATCCATAATATGTGCCTATTAAAATTGCGGTGATAAGATTGGTGAGAATTTAATTTTTCAAATTTTAAATTGAAATTGCTGAAAAATTTATTCCAATTTGTTTTTTACTAAACATGGCTAAAGTCATTTCAAGCACCGATTCCAACCAACGATGTTTTAGTATATGTTCGTCAATCAACAGGAGCCATAATGTCTGTACATCAGAGCCCTCGAGAATTATTACAATTATGTGTACCGCCGCCCCGGGAGACATTTATTGGATAACCAATACACCGACCATTAGTCACCGCCAACGATTCAGCGAGATAGTTGTTTATTTTTTGTATTTTTTTACATCGTCTCCACACAGGAGGCCCTAAGGAAAATCGTAACCCTCAAGGCCTATGTCATCTTTGTGAATGCTGTGTTGGGGGTATTTTGAAAGAAAGGAAGGTCAGTGAGTTCTGGGAAGGAAATCGGAATGGATGGGTGGGTAGTATTCTGGGGGTCAGTGTGTTCGAGTGATAAACATAAGATTCCAACTCTCCTACTGCGTTGCAAGGCGATGCGTTGAAAGAGGATTAATCGATCCGGCCCACCACGCATTTGGTAGGCAAGCGCATCCGCCGCCAAGAACCGAACAAACCTCACCCCATAAACCCGGGCACTCCTGCTAAGTCACCAAACATATCAAACTACTTGAGGTGGCTCTCGACTAGCAATCCGAAGGTCGCGGGTTCAAATAAATTTTATTAAAATTAATTTGCACTATTTTACAATTAGTGTTTGGTTATATCTGAATAGCCAGGTACTCTCCCACCTTCCTCCTCGTCATCTCCTTTGAGGTCTCCTTTGAGGATGCCATAGTCTCACTGGCTCCAGACGGAAGTTTTTGTAAGTCTCCATATTCAAATTCGGCGGTATGATTTTTTTATGTGACACCTCTCACTAGAGCGCCCCTGTCTTTACACGTTAAATACATAGAAACTATGTCGCCAACCGGTTGGGCAGCGTTATGAGGCGGGTTAAGGTAGGGGCTGTAGGAATGAATTTATTAATGCTGGTCTTAAAGAGGCGCGAATTATATGGACGAGGAAAAACAGATGCTGATAGCTCGTTCCACATGCGAGCCGACTTACGGTAAAACGAGTCGGAGAAACGACCCGTTCATACATAGATAACATCAACTTTACTGTGAACCTGTGTTCCGCTCGTGTCCGTCGAGTATCACGCACGTGCACGGTGCACCGGGGATCAATGCTGCTAGCTTCTTTTAACAGGCTCTTATAAAATACCTGTAGAATAGACACAGCATACGCACATTTCGTCATACATGATTTTACTGCACATATGCCTCAGGGATTTCATTTCTACAGTATTCTGTCTACTTTCAGCCTTCTTCTGCCAATTCCATGCCTCATTTCCATATATTAGGATAGGTACCAGCACTCCATTGTGGACTGCTAGCTTCGCTTCTTTGGACAGTTTTTAGTTAGCTCCAACCGCGTCCAATCATCCATTAATTACCCATTATAACCAAGAACCCGGCCTCAGTAATCAGGAGAGATGGTAAAAGATACAGGTTCAAAATTTCCTACATAACATTATACCTTTTGCCGCCATTTTGGATTTTTATGGTCGAAAGGTATCCCTCAACCAGTTTATTTCGATCCGGCCCGCCACGCAGTAGATGGGAAAACGCATCCGCCGCCAGGACCTAGACAAACCTCACCCTGTGAACCCGTGTACCCCTGCTAAGTTATGATTTTTTTATGGATATGTTTTTGCGAAATTTTCGTTTCGATCTAAATACGCATACATTTCTTATAAAAAATTCAAGCAACACACGTCATTTTGATTTGAAACGGTACCATTTCACAGTCATTTCATGCGATATTCGACTCTAGAGACTAATACTTTGAGTTCAATATCACAAAAGATTACGGAATCACATAAAACCTTGTGATGAACAGTCCACCGATTGCCCCTTGATTGGTTCATTTAGTAAAACCATATATAGGGACACAGATCAACTTTGTCTAATAACTTCTTACCTGGATCAACATACTACGGGAATAGATCAATATATATGAGATCAACATAAGTATGCCAATTTGGGTAGATCAACATACTACGGGAATAGATCAATATATATGAGATCAACATAAGTATGCCAATTTGGGTAGATCAACATACTACGGGAATAGATCAATATATATGAGATCAACATAAGTATGCCAATTTGGGTAGATCAACATAAATTATGCATCCGATTTCCAGACAAATTTTGAAAATTTTACTAACAGTATATCAAATGGTTTTTCTGGCAAACTGGCAACATTGATAATTATTGTACCACTGTTGTCAATTCATTCAGATGTATTCCATAATAGCCAAGTTATATGGTGTTAAAGGTGGATCAACTTAGTCTAACAACTTCTTACTGGATCAACATAATACGGGAAGAGGACTATATATATATATATATATATATATATATATCTCAACTCCTGTAGTATGTCGTGGATACTGGAGGGCAGGCTGTCGTGATCTAGTAAAGCACCCCAATATATTGCTAATTATTCAGAAGATGGTCACCCGTTACAAAATGACAACACCGGCCGCTCGAGTCACCGAGGGTCCCAGCGGACACGCCGGCGACCGAAGCGCCATTCTGTTCTTGAGCGTCGTATAACCAACACGTTGTTATTCATTCAAGTCACTTTCGCTCTAAAATGTTATTCGTAACCTTCTGATTAATTTATTTATTTATTTTAGGAACATAAACAGTCTTAGTAATATAATATACATAAGAGAATAACAAAAAACAGACCAATTTTTAATGTTCACAGATATATATAGAAACATAAAACTAACCTGTAAACGATAAGCCTATAATATGCCTACCATAAACAGCAATAAATAAAAGTGATTTTAACTATACTTAAATAGACTTGGGTTGGAACGGGAAAGGGGAGGAGAGGGATAAGGAAAAGTTGCCACGCAAGTAATATTAAAATATTAGGTACAATCATTTTAACAGTGGTTAATATGAGTTAGAATGTGATACAATGAAATTCTGTAGTGATAGTAACTAGCAGTGAATATGTCAGCACGGGTGTCTATATTTGCAAATTTATTATTATAGTAGTTACTTGTCCTTTGCATAAATTCATTTTGGTTGGAATTGGTATTGCATCTATCAATGTAGAAAAGGGTATTTTGTCTGCTGTATCGAATTGGCGCATGGAAATTTATTTTGTTCAGCAACTCCGGGCAGTCAACTTTAGAGTTAATAATTTTATACAAGAGCATCTGATCAGCGACAATCCTCCTGTTGAGTAGTTTCGTGATTCGAAAATGTTTCTCGATTTCGTCGTAAGAGTTGTATATATGTAAAATGATTTAAAATTGAGGAATTTGAGAAATCGTTCCTGAACTCTTTCTAACCTGTTAACATAAACAATATAGCGCGGGTTCCAAACCGGTGAACAGTACTCCAGGTGAGGACGAACATGTGAATTGTAGAGTCAGATATATCTTAGTATTTTTGAAAAATTTGCATGTTCTCAGTACAAAACCTAGACTTTTTGATGCTTTGGTGACAATGTTATCAACGTGTTTATTAAAGGTAAGTTTAGAGTCCAAGAAAACCCCGAGATCACGCACATAGTCTTTATTTGTTAAAATCGATCCAGAAATGGTGTAATCATGCAGTATTTTCACACGGTTACGTGTGAATGTGACTTTGCAACATTTAGAAATATTGATAAAAAGCTTATTTCTGAGACAGTAATCCTCCAGTCAATCAAGATCTGCTTGTAAACGCGCAGGACAGTCCGGGGAGCTTATAGGAAGGTATATCTTCATATCGTCAGCAAATAGTAAAATTTGTGCGTTGTGAAAACATGTCGTAATATCATTAATATAGATAAAGAAAAGCAAAGGACCCAAAATGGACCCCTGAGGCACACCGGAAGTAATGATTTTCCAGACCGAGGAAAATCCACCCACTGTCACAGCCTGGGACCTGTTTATTACGAATTAATAAATTATTAAACGTGGAAATTTCTTTCATTATTCCGAATCAATGACCCCGCAGCACCGTGTAAGTATTCTGGCGAACCACGACTCCTGCAACATAGAAACCCTCCACAAATGTATAAACAATCAAATATATACGGCCACCTGCGGCGACCCATAAACCAAAACTGACCTAATTACGATTTAACAGAAATGGGACATCTGCTTATCGTGCGTCTCTTTCCTTCATATGTTACTTGAACTCAGCATTCTAGAGAAAGCTATATTTTGCGAATATGTCAGAGATTAAAACAACAGATGTTTTAGCCCTGCAAAGCAGAAACATTTTATGGTTACACCGCATTAAATGAAGGGTGATTTCAAAATATGCGTTAAATCCGGGTTTCTTTATTTGTTTTACTTTTAAATAGTTTTAATTAGTTGGGTTCTTTGACTTCTGACTCGATTTACTCGAAAACGAAATCACAAATCAAAAAAAAATAAACTACAAAATCGACTCCAAATGTGATGTAGATTCACCAGTTTCCCGCTTGTACTACGAGTTTCCGGACACCGTGTATAATGCAGAGAGGTTTTGCGAGTGTTTCGGCACAATTAGCTACAAAGCATGATGGAATGTCATCACACCCCGCGCTCGTGTTTATTTCAAGAGCTTTTATTTCTTCTAAGACTATTTCTCGTGTGAATTTAACCATTGGATCTTCCAGAATGCGACTTTTACAAATTGCTCAGTAAAATTTAGCCTTCAGGCCCGTTCCCACAGTTCGTATTTTAAGTTAGCGTAGTTTCGCAAATTTGCACATTTGACCCTACAATAAAACAATTCATTGGCTTGGTATTTTTATAAAAATATTGTCTTGTTTATGTATCATTTATGATTTAAGAATTCGTGACATTTTACTTCAAGCGGCGGTGGATTTCACCCAAGAGCTGTTCGCCCCATTTCATGATCACCCTAGTTAAACCATTATGCCTAAAAATATTTGCCAATACCTTTCCCACCCCTGTCCCATAATAATAAAAACTCCAAAAAGCCCCTATGGGCGTATAACAACAATAAATAAATCATTCCTCGTAAGGCTTAAAAAAAAAAAAAAAAAAAAAAAAAAAAAAAAAAAAAAAAAAAAAAAAAAAATAAAGTTTCATCTCCCTTAAAATAATCCCTTTAAAATATTTGTATCGTTTGAGTCACGTCTGTATTATTTAGGATAGTAAAGTGCATTACATTTTATGTTTAAGAATGTTGTTTGCCGACGAGCGGGTGGAACGACTTTATTTTTGTAATATGTCCGTTAGAATTTAGTTTAAATACAGATATCTCCCAGAAAAGAGGCAGGATTGATATAACTGGTAGGTACAGGCGTACCTATGCAGGAGGGCAGTATTGAAATAACTGGTAGGTACATGCGTACCTATGCAGTCAGTCGTGAGATAATTACTAGGTTTATGTAAACCTAGAGAAAACTGAAGAATAAAGGTAACTAGACCTTTATTTCTTTCAATTTAAGTTTGAGCAGAGGAAAATAAGATCCTCTGCAAATATATTGTGAATTAATAAATTTATATGTCAAGAAGAAGAAGTGTTTTCCTACATTCCATCTGACGGCGTGTTCTCGTACCACGATAGCAGAAACAACCATGGTTATATTTATGTTATTTGTGTTTTCTGGTATGTCGAATGTAGGTAGGTTATTATCGTTTATGTAAACTGATTGGAAATATTCCATGAAAATATTACATATGTCTTGGCCATTTTCTGCTTTTTTATCATCTAGGTGCATCGTCCTTGGAAGAGACGATTGTGTTTTTTATGTTATTGAAATGATTCCAGAAGAGTTTAGGATTACCATTCATGTTACTTTCAGCAGTATGTATATAATTAATGTAGAGTTGTTGTGCAATTCGTTTCTGTCTAGATCTTAAGAGTGAAAACGTTTGGTAGTCACGTGTATTTTGAATTTTTTTATGATATTTATTTTTTTCTTTAATTATTTTTATAAGAGATTGTATAATTTTCAGAGTCATTATGTACCACTAGTGACTCCTATGAAGGTTAGATTATATTGTTTCTGAAAGGTTCTCGCCTCTGCTATATGTTTGTGATTAAATTGTGTCCGCAAAGACGATCCCTGTTTTGCGGCCCTTTTGAATTTGAAGGTTGTCAACAGTCTTTTGTCGTATAAGGTTGGGTTTCCTTAAAAACGCTCTCTTGCTCAAAAACAACCAAAGGTTTCACCTTTCCTAAAGAACCACAGGAACTAGCCTGTATCCAGAGAATTTACTGTAAAAAGTGCCTAGTCATATCATGTGATAGTGGATATTTATTGTTAAATAAAGTGATTCAGTTTGCTCTCAATAACGGAGTTTAATTCCAAGGACCCTAATTTATAACAGAGATAATGTATACTATGGTGGATAATTACAACTTTTTGCCGGTTTAGTTGGTACATAATTTATTTTAATATTGTTCAAAATGTTGTAGAATACGTCACTTGCGTGTTGAGTATTCAAATGGGTCAGTTTATGATCCCAATCAATTTCGCTAAGTTTTGTGTTTATTACTGAATAATCCGCTTTCCTGAATTGTAATATTTGCTTTGTGTTAGATGTTATTTATTTTTTTTGGTAAGAATCGAGATTAGCAGTATTTTACGATAAATATCTTCTGGTACTAATGAAATATTGTTATGCGCAATTTTCAATAGTATGTTGCTAACAGCTAAGTCAAGAATGCGATTATTTATACAATTACTTTGAGAGTTATATTGTTTCAAATTATTAAAAGATTGACAAATCACAAATTTGCTTTATAACAAACCGTTCTTGTTAATTCCTATACTAAAGCTATGTTCTGTATAATACCCAATCTGGCATTATAAAGATTTGCGAAATACTAACATACTCAACTTCCTTCATGTGGCCTATAAGAAACCAAGGAGGAGTAGAGAGGAGAGATGAGGCCGTCTTCCCTCGTGGGGCCCTCAGGGAACCAAGGGGGAGTTGACTATTTCGTCGTGGGGCCTTCGGGGAACCAACGGGGAGTAGACTCTTCCCCCACGGGGTCTTCGGGGAACGAAGGAGGAGTGGAGAGGAGAAATGAGGCCCTCTTCCCTCGTAGGACTTTTACGGAACCAAAGAGGAGTGGAGAGAAGATATGAAGCCACCTTCGCAAACTCTTCCTTTGTGGGGCCTTCACGCAACCGAAGGAGAATGGAGAGGAGAGATGAGGCTCTCTTCCCTTGTGGGGCCTTCAGGGAACCAAAAGGGATTGGAGAGGAGAGACGAGACCTAGGATGACACATTGGAAAACCAGAAGACATGGCCACTTATCCAATGACAACCCTGGTGAACTTTATGAAAGAGACCGTTGAACAGTTAAGGAATAAAAATTAAACAGTTAAGGAATGAGGTAAAATGGGAAATAGCATGTTATTCACAACGCACTCTTTTCAGGGTGAAATGCCTAAAACCAAAAAAAAAATCTTTACGTGGGGGAGTTTAATATTAACACTATGCATGCAAAATTAAAGGAGGAACGAGTAAAATAAAGAAGTTACTTAGTTACAAACGCAATATTTTTAAACATTTGTTAAAATAAAGTTTATAAGGTTGAGTGTTAGTTTAAATCTAGGCTTAATACTATTCTTAATTCTAATTCTTAACTTAATTGTCCTTTTACTTAATCCTAAATTATTGTTCATTCAATATCTTGGGTGACGTTACGAAATAAACATACAAAAATTGTTTAGGCACTTCCCTTTACGATGATTCTGTAACCGCGGATCTCCACGTTCGCACTTATCTCTGATAACACAAGCGGCAACTTGGGCTGGTTCCCAAGGGGGGAATCAGTTCAGCCTGAGCCAAGGCTCCGAAGGGCGGAGTAGGCAGGCAGCGACTCCTGAGAGGGCAGCTTCCTGGGCGGAAGTCTGGCGACCACTCTGGCTTCCTGGGTGGAAGTTAGCGGGGTTACGGGAAGAGCCTCAGCGACTGCTCCAAGGGGTAGGGCAGGAGGTTCCTCAGCGGAGGCGCGATGGTAACTGTCGGTTGCTGAATCATCTGTCTTCAGCCGCGTGATCCGGCGACCGTAGCACGCCTATGGTGGGGTGCTGGAACTATAGTGGTTCCGCTTTACACCACTTCGGTGCGTTGGCTGAGTCCGTGGCGCTGGCATCGCCATTCTCACCGCTAGATTGCGCTGGCTGGCTGATTCTGATTAACTTAAGGTTCAAAATCTTAATATATATTAGGTATCTTAATATTATGCATGCATACACTTATTCGATATCTGATTGCAATTAAATTTCTAATCTAAGTTGACAATTACTCTTACATCTAGATTTATACTTAATGTTCAATATTTTATTTCAAATGAATTTTTTACAATACGACCTCCAAATAATTGCCATATTGCCGAGCGCCTTGAAAACAGGGCAACAGGGACGCGCTTAATATGCACATTTTATTTTTAAAATACTGTACATTAATCATAATGTTTGGATAATTTATATGGCGCCGTTTTCAAGAGGGCTGTACAAATATATTTATTTATTTATTTCACGCCTATTAAGGCTTTTACATACATATATATAAAAAATATTTACGAAATTATACATGAAAATAGTGCAGGAAACGACTATTAAAACAATTGCAGAAAAATAAATATAAAGTCAAAATATCACTCAACTTGATTTGATCTACTCAGAATGCAGGCACAACATATAAAAAATCCAAAATATTTTTTTCTATTTCAGTTGACAAAATTATTATATGTTAGTCAAATCAAATTAAATACCTTTATTCAAATATTCCACTACTCGATGAAAAAAAAAACTTCAATAGGGTATGCTTATATATTGAAATTGATGTACTAAATATATCAACAACATCTGAGTATTTGTTTCCTAGCTGTTGAATCCGTCGCATAGGAGTATGATATTGGGACGTTGACATAGAATTGCTACAATAATATGGTAGGTACTGTCTTGAAACCGACCTGCTTGGAGTATGAAAAGAGATTACATATAATAAATCAGGGGTATCAAACATTGAATTAATGATTTTATACAAACAGGTTAAATCGGAAATAATTCTGCGATCAGATAATTTTATTAAATTTAATGAACAAAGTAAGTTAACGTAATTTAGGTTTTCTCTAGGAATGCCCATTTTGAAATTTACATATCTTAAAAATTTATTTTGGATTCTTTCAATCGCATGTGAATGACCCTCATAATTTGGGGACCAAACCGTGGAATTGTATTCTACATGACTCCTTACTAGTGACATATATAATGTTTTTACAGTATTTACATTATTGAAATCACTAGATACCCTTAAAATAAATCCCAACATTTTCAAAGCTTTATTGGTTATTATTTCAATATGCTTGATAAAGTTAAGTTTCGTGTCAAACCAAATACCTAAGTCATTAATTTCCGAAACAGATACTAACGACATGTTGTTAATGGAATAATCAAAAAATATTGGATACTTTATTCGATGAAACCTCATAATTTGACATTTGCTTATGTTAAGTTGCAAGCTGTTATCACGACACCATATAATTAATCTTGACAAGTTATTTGACAATATATGGCAATCGTTAATGTTTCTGATTGCTTTGAATAATTTCAGGTCGTCTGCAAACATTAACACTTTAACATCATTGAAAATATACAATACATCATTGACAAATAATAAAAACAGGATTGGTCCTAAGTGTGATCCCTGGGGAACACCACTCGTAGCAGTGAATTTGTATGAAAATGTGCCATCAATTTTAACAGCCAGTAATCTGTCGGTCAAGTAACTATTAAACCACTTATATAGTGAACCACCTATACCGAATTTATGGAGTTTATTCAGCAATAACTCATGATTGACTTTATCGAACGCCTTGCTAAAATCGGTATAAATAGAGTCAACTTGACATTTACTAGACATGGAATCAGATATATAGTTTTGATAGGTTAACAAGTTAGTAAGGGTAGATTTTCCAGTAGAGAAACCATGTTGCTTAGGAGAAATGACGTGGTTTAATCGGAAAATAACTTTTTTAAGAAGAATTTTTTCAAAAACTTTAGGAATTGTTGATAAAAGGCACACCGGTCTGTAATTAATCACCTCGTGTTTATCGCCTTTTTTAAAAATAGGCGTAAGAAAGCTGAATTTCCATTTAGTAGGAAAACATCCTGTTCGTAAAGACTGATTAAACAGCAAATATAAAGGATACGCCAGATTGGTAGCACAATTATTCAAAAATACAGGAGGTATTTTATCTGGTCCACCACTTTTGCTTTGATCTAGTAATTTTAGTTCAGTCAATATATCATTATATTCTATGTGGATAAAAGATAAATTAAGATTATGATCAGTAGTAAAATTTGATACTGTACTAGCAGAAACTGGTGTCTCACATTCATAAACGCTTTTAAAAAAATTAGCAAAAAGGTCAGCGATACTTTGAGTGTCTTTGGCCTTTTTACCTGCATATTCCAAGTTGGCGGGTTTACCAAAGTTGTTATTTTTCATTGATTTTGCATAGTTCCAAAAATACTTTACATTATGATTTATTGAAGATTCAACATTATTAATAAAAGAATTGTAGCACATTTTTGATAAGATTTTACAATCTTTTCTAACGTTTTTAAATTCAATATAATTTGATAAAGACCTGTCTTCTTTATATTTCTTATGTAAAACTTTTTTAAGGGCAGTTAATTGAACAAGTTCTTTGTTGAACCATCTCGGATATTTTGATTCTTTAAAATGAATGAGTGGGATGAGATCTGTAATAATTTTATCCAGCAAGTAATAAAAAGATTCAATATTTTGATTAATATCGCCTTCCCTAAGAAATGACCAATCTTCCTATTTATTAACCCTAGAAGCCTAATCTCTTTCATAGGTACATAAAGCCTTAACATACGTCTCAGAGGCGTGCACATGTAAATGACAGCCTGTAGGCCAAAATATACCTACTTGTGCCCTATTCTTTGATAGAATGTTGAGGTTGGTATATAAACTAATAATAAAACACAGTTTTATCAATGAAAACTACTATCACAGGTATTTAATACAACAAATCAAATCACTGTGCTTATATTCAAACAAAAAAATCATCTTCTTAAAAATCAACTTGTACCTACATATGTTTTTTTTAAATAAACTTATATTTTTTTAACATTTATTTTTTATTCATAGGGCAAACATTAAAGTAATAGACAGACATCAACTTTGTGCTCAGAAAATACTGACTTTTTGCACTTACAGCACTCTTATTTCGACATTCTATTTTTTTTTGCAGCAAAAAGCTCAGTATTTATGTTTGTTTGATCTCTGGTTCTCGTGCCTGAAGTTTGTTACCTGAATCAGTAGGTTTTGCTAGAATTCGGCTTATATTTTGCCTTTTTGTCTATATTCGGAGTATAAGATCGGATATATAAGTCGGAGTTTCAAGTCTCATCTCCATCCAAGGCTAAACCGAATCTGTGCTGAGTTGTTTAATGAATTCTCTTTTGTTTGATGGTTTATTTGATCATTTTGTGGCCATAAATTACAGCAGAATTGACAAAAGCCATGTTCAAAATGCCATAGAATACAGTCATTGACCATCTATTAGTTTTGCGGCTGCACCATATTGGGGAACACATTTGATCAAATTTATCTACTCCTCCTTTTGTTTGGTTCTAGAAATGAATCATGTCTGGTTTGCCACATGAATTATAAATTATTGCATTTTCATCCCAAGATAAAAGGTATACCATATTTGCTGGTGGTTTGTACGATAGAAGTGTCAGAGGGCCATCAAAACAAAACGTAGAATTTCAAACAGGTCGAGATCTCGAGTTTTTCAAATTTTCGTGAATTTCCCGCTTATTTGATCGAATAGTGCCCCGTAGATTTAATTTGTAATTTGAGCTAGTCCTCGAGAGGTGCGGACTTCATTCATAGCTGAAGTTCTGTGAGATGATTGACCCCTATTTGTTGACCAAACATCCCGCGTCCATTCTTACCGCGAAGAGTATTTCCAGGAACACGATAATTTCGCCATGAGTTGGCAGATTGCAGCATCAAGTGCTAGTACTAATTTTGAAATTTTGAGTCGGCTTCTTCAGTGGGAGCAGATTCTTGTAAAGGGAAAGCCTCTTCAGTTATATAGTTATTCTCATCTTCGATTTGAATTTCATCCAAACTGGCTGTCCTCGTCTTCAGGAGCTGATTCTCCCAGAGAAAGACTATCTTCTTAGTCTAAAATTTTCAAAATATCGTTACTGTTTAATATATTAGACCATGACATACTGGTATCTGAAACAATGCCAAAATAAACATTAAATGGATGTAAAATTAACGAAAGTAAAAACATATAATCTTAGTTAAAAGTTACACAAAGCCTAAACATACGTCTCGCAGGCGTACTATACCTCAAAAACTCAAAAATGGCTGGACTTACCTTAGTGATGCAGGTACCATCGGCGAGCTCCTGTCGGCCACTAGGTTGGTTAAAGAGCACGAGGCGATAACTTCAACCGTTAGAAAGAAAAATAGAATTTAAGATTGTGTGTACGCCTCACAGGCGTAGATAAGGCTTCTAGGGTTAACTCATTAGATTATTTTACACCTATCACAACTAATGAAATTTGAAAAACACATTGACAGCCTAAAACCAACTAATTCTTCAGGAATTGATAATTTATCAGGTAATACGCTAAAAAAAATAAAACAATATATTTTAACTCCTTTGCAACATATTTATAATATAACCCTAAAAGAGGGATATTTCCCAGAACAATTTAAAATCTCCACTATAATACCAATTCACAAATCGGGTGACACACACATATTAGACAATTACCGACCTATCTCCTTAGTTTCAAACCTTTCAAAAATATTTGAAAAATGTATCAAAAATAGAGTTATGAAATACCTAGAACAAAACAATATTCTGTCCGAAAATAAATATGGCTTCAGAAGTAAATTAAACACCGAAGATGCAATATTCGATCTGACAAAAAATGTATACACATCTGTTGATCAAAATAAAAATGTCTGGCTATATTTTTAGGCTTAAGAAAAGCGTTTGATACTGTAAATCACAATCTACTCATAAACAAAATTACTCAAATAGGTTTCAAAAAATATGCACTAAAAATTCTCACTCACTATCTCAAAGACAGATTACAAAAAACAAAAATAGGGAACTTTTATAGCACAGAAACAGTGATAAAAAATGGAGTACCACAGGGGATTTTTCTTGGCCCAATTCTGTTTCTAATATATATTAATGATTTATTTAATATTGTAATCTCTGGTAATATTGTATCTTACGCTGATGATACAGCAATAATAGTAAATGGAAAATCCTGGCCTGAAACTTTTTTAAATGCAACAAAATGTATTTCATGTGTCTTATCATGGCTAACTTGTAATAGACTTTTCTTAAACTATAGTAAAACATTTTACCTAACTTTTTATAACAACAGTAAAAACAAACCTCCCAATAACCTTAAACTTAGATTACATAATGCTAACTGTAATAAAGTAACATGCACCTCTTGCTTTGAAATTGGAAAAATTGAAAAGATCAAATATTTGGGTATATATATTGACACAAATTTAAACTGGCAACCACAAATTAATAACACCGTTTCTAAATTAAGATATCTGACGTACATATTTTATAGACTTAAGGAAGTACTCAATGTTGACAAATTGAAAATGATTTATTTTTCTCTAGTGCAATCCTTAATTATGTACGGTATATTGGGATGGGGTGGCGCACTAGATACATTTATAAAACCACTACAAATAGTACAAAATCATATTATCAAGGTTAAATGTAATAAAAAGAGGACATTTTCGACTGATCAATTGTACAAGGAATCTCAACTATTCAATCTCCGTAAACCATTTTTACTTCAAAGCCTGAAATATGTCATGAAAAACCAAAACAAATTTCAAAAATATGAACACAAAATCAACTTTAGAAGAAATCATGTATTTTATACCCCACAAACCAATACCAAACTAATGCAAACTCACAGTAGCTTTATTGGACCTCGCACTTTTAATCTACTACCAAAAAAAATTCAAGTAACAACTAAACTAGCGCAATACCAAAAAGAATTAAAGTTGTGGCTGTACAATGCAAATGTTGAAGCATTTTTCATTTAATACTTTTTCTATTTTGTTTATGTATAGTTTATTTTTATTTTTATGTGACACCTCACAAGAGTGTCCCTGCCTGTGCAGTGTACAGATAGGGGAACTATGTCACTACCCGGTTGGGCGGCGTTGTGAGGCGGAATAAGGTAGGGGCTGTAGGAGGGGATTTGTTAATGCGGGCCTTGAAGAGGCTCGGATTATAGGAGGGAGGAAAAACAGATGCCGGTAGCTCGTTCCACATAGGAGCCGACTTACACAAAAACGAGTCGTAAAAACGGCCCGTTCTCATGAAGCCAACGTCATCCGTGAACGGGTGTTCAGTTCGTTTCCGTCGAGTTTCGCGCACGTGCACCGGTGCATCAGGAATCAATGCTACCAGCTCCTTGGAGCAGGCTCCATTGAAATACCTGTAGAACAGACACAGCATGCCTACATTGCGTCTATGCATTAGAGAAGGCAATCGGTCTGTTAACAACGGATTGTCAATCAGACGGATCACTCTCCTTTACACAGATTCAAGCAGGTTTATCAAGTATTTTGGGGCACCAGCCCAAAGGTGGCTGGTGACCCAAAATAATTGTAATGTCAAATATATAAATTGGGGAAAAATAAAGGAAATAAAAACAAAAAAAAAACAAAAAAATCTCGTTCTTCTTACTGAATTCATCGTCGATCACATGGGCAATAGGGTGTATCGATTTTTAACTTTTTTTTTGTTTCCAATTCCAAGTTGAAAAAAAGTTGCTACTAGGTACCACAACTTACCACAAAAAGTTTTGGATTTTTAAAAAAATGTTTAGGTCTCCCGCACAAGGCCCAAAGTTTTAATTTTTTTTTTTAAATTTCAAATTTTTTTTAAATTTTAAAAAATAAAATCGTAACTTTTGTGTTTATTCCAAGTTAAAAAACAGTAATATTAGGGAATAAAAATAAACAGGTAGTTTAAATTTTAAAAAAACGTGGTTTTTATATGTACACAAAATTACTAAATTTCATCAAAATTAACAAACTTTAGGGCTTGTGCGGGAGACCTAAAATCCATTTTTTTACTAAAAAAAATCGTTTCTTACTTATTTTTATGCCCTAATATTACTGTTTCTTAACTTGGAATAAACACAAAAGTTACGATTTTATTTTTTTAAATTTAAAAAAAATTGATATTATTTGAAAAAAACTAAAACTTTAGGCCTTGTGCGGGAGACCTAAACATTTTTTTGAAAATCCAAAACTTTTTGTGGTAAGTTGTGGTACCTAGTAGCAACTTTTTTTCAACTTGGAATTTGAAAACAAAAAAAAAGTTAAAAATCGATGCACCCTAATGGACAACCGCACTCAAGTAGATATCATATATACAGACTTTGCCAAAGCATTTGATAAAATTAATCAAAAATTATTACTAAGAAAACTTTGGTCATTATAATAATAATAATAATAATAATGATTTATTGTCTTCTTTTCTTATTAACACATAGATATAATGATATCCTCACTGGGATCTCCCGTGCTGAGGATGTCATTTACATATTATAATTTAATTATAAGAAATTAATATTACAACAAAGTATAATGTAGTATATATATATTTTTTAAGTAATTTTAAAATAAGTAAGGTACTGTTTTTTGGTATAGTTCAGTTGATTAAGTATACGTAGTAATTTATTTCGTTGGGTTACATCTTATATACTCAACAGATCACAGGCAGTAGCAATAAAGGGCTTCGAATCAGATTTATTTTTTATTTTGTTATTATTATTTTATTTTGTGTTCTTTATTCATATATATTATCTTACAATCTTTATTTTTAATTTGATTTATTTTTAATATTCACCTCTTGCACAATCTTTTAGACTAACTTTCATTATAATCCTACCGTTTTTCTTTATTATGCTTACTGTTTATTTTTAGGTACAAAAATCTAATGTATAACTTATATTACCCACGCATAGGCTGCGCCTTAGTGGGTTCCCTTTCCTGTTATTATAAAACTTGTAATGTCAAATATATAAATTGGGAAAAAATAAATGAATTAAAAAAAATAAATAAAAAGAAAATCTCGTTCTTCTCACTGAATTCATCGTCGATCACATGGACAACCGCACTCAAGTAGATATCATATATACAGACTTTGCCAAAGCATTTGATAAAATTAATCAAAAATTATTACTAAGAAAACTTTGGTCATTAGTAGTGATGCAACAGAGCTCTGCTTCCGCTTCCGCTTCTGCAGAAGTTCCGCAAGTTTTTCACTTCCGTTTCCGTTTCTGGTTCCGCAAACTTTATAACAGAACTCTAAACGGAGAATACAGCGAGGAGCGCGGAGGCGGGGGGCGCGGGGACGACTGGACAGGGGCGGGACACAAACGATACAAACGTGTCGCAACGAGTTCGTTTGTTTATAGTTTATGTATTTTGGCAACACTGGGTTTATTTATGATTCTGCATTCTGCGCATCACCGCACCATACACTATCGCGACTTATTTGGATCCGCGATATAAATCTCATTTTTTTACCAGCATCATTACAGAGCAGGTTGAATCTAAATTACTTAATGCAACGATTATGATTAACAATATTACATTTAGAACCAGACAACCCAATTCCATGCAAGATGATGACCGTGTACCTTCCCCCAAAAGAAGCCGAACTCAATTTGCGAATGAAGATGAAGATATCGAAGTGCAGCCTTCTAATCCAAAATCATCATAATCATTACAAATATTGGAATCGATGTTAAGTGTAAATGAAGACCAGAATGAGAACTCTTCTACAACTGACGATGGTGACAATTTATATTTAAAGATACAGTCATATGTTCGTGAGTACAAGAAAGAGAAGAGACTACCTCTCAATGATCCCCGTATGTGGTGGAAAGTAAATGCGCACAAATACCCCCATCTGTTGCCAATAGTTCGCCAATACTTATCAGCTCCCCCCAGCAGTGTAGCCAGTGAGCAATTATTTAGTGCAGCTGGTTTAATATATGAAGAACACCGAAACAGACTCAAAGGTGAAAAAGCAGCCAAATTACTTGTTATAAAATATAATTTACCACTGTTTAATTTCGAGTACTAAAAGTACAAAATACAAAATTAATTAAACAAATCTTAAAAAATAAAATTGTGATTTTTCTTCATAGTATTAACACTTCCGCTTCCGCTTCCGTTTCCGCTTCCGCTTCCGCTAAGATTAACTTTTGACATCTGTTTCCGTTTCTGCTTCCGTTAAGACACTTCATTTGGAGTTTGCATCAGTTGTTTGGTCTCCACTTTTCAAAATCCACATAAACAGAATCGAAGCAATTCAAAACAAATTCCTAAAATATCTTTGTTACAAGTCATTTGTAAGATTTAATTATTATGCAGTAATATGCAGAGGCAGCTTCATACTTTAAAAAAGATTCACTGAGTGTACCCCCCGTACCATAAGGATGCACTATTCCTGTATAAAGTAGTTTTTTTTTATTTATTTTTTATTGGTTTTTATATACATACATATGTAACATAATCATGAGTAATTAAGCCTGCAACATTGATTAAAAAACTGTAAAACACATAAATATATGTATACAATATATAACCTTTACGAGAGTTAAATTACTCGTGTGTAAAGGCAGGAACATAGAGAAGTTTATTAAAAATTAAAATTAAAAGTTAAAAATTGTAACCCAATATATACGTGCATAGATAAAAAATAATAATATTTATAAATTATAATAATAAAAAATAAATTTAAAAAATGAAACTGTCAATGAAGTATTCTTAATCAATTGCCAATGCGATTCTAGGTAGCCAAACTATTTAAGATATCATTGTTTAGTCTATTTTTTAATTTATTATAGTCAGGTTCCAGCCTCAGTTCCATTTCCAATTGATTAAACCACATCACTCCATTGTATGTGTAGAAGTGTTGTGCAAAACTGGTATGCATTAATGGTGTACTTAAGCGACCCACTGTGTTATGTCTATTGCTCTCTACGCGTACCATGGCGTGGTGTGACTTCTTAGAATCTTTGTGTATTTGAAGCAGCGTATTCTTTATATATTATGTATTTTTTAGAGGTGGGACTTGAAAGTCTTGAAAAAGATGAGAGGTTGAATAATCTGATGGTTTCCTAGTAATAATTTTTATTATTAGTCTTTGGGTAATTTCCAGTGGCAAAATTGAGGTTTTGTAAGCTCCTCCCCACGCAACGATACCGTATTGTATTATTGAATGGGATAGTGCGTAGTATATATTTTTAAGAATTTTTTAGGTTAAGTATATTTCTTAAATTAATAAATATGTATATGAGTTTTCTTAATCGATTTATAATATTGGTTATTGAGTATTCCACTTAAGGTTATTATCTATTATTACACCCAAATATTTTATTTCTTTTTTTATTTGCTATGCATAGACAATCATTATTTTGCCATGTTAATATTTTAGTGGCGCATTTTCTTGAATGAATTTTAATATTTAAGGCGATAGGAGCTATTTTTTTGTTATTTATACTAAAAAGTATATAATAGGTTTTTTCAATTTTTGTTATTTGTTTTTGGGGTATTATGCCGTGTTGCGCTAACTCCTTCTTTAGCCAACGTTTCGGACAGCATTGCAGTGTCCATCATCAGGGCAGATGTGTTATTTGAGGTTGTGTTAAAATGTGAGCTTATGTATGAGGTTGTGATACCGTGTTGCCAGCTCCAACCCTCTGAGCTAACATTAACGTATCATTTTTATTTAAAGTGGTTTTCTTCGTTTAGCTCTGGTGTATCCGTCAATTACCGGATACCAAGAACTATTAAGCTTAGCACCATCGTCTCTATTAATGTTTACGGGATTTTTATGAATTTCAATGGCCTCCGTAATCAGCCGTGCTCTATAAGTTTTCGGTCTCCCCAGGATTTCTGGAACAAATCCAAAGTAATGCCCGGTGTCAATCAAATGCTCGGCAATTGCTGATTTGTCAGGGTGGCCGAGTTTACAAGCTCTGAAGTGTTCTGAAATCCTTTTGGAGATAGTCCGCTCTGTCTGGCCTACATAGACCTTGTCACATCCGGAACAGCTGAGTTTATACACTCCATCTGTTTCCAGAGGAAACTTAATAGTTCTTGGTATCCGGTAATTGACGGATACACCAGAGCTAAACGAAAAAAACCACTTTAAATAAAAATGATACGTTAATGTTAGTTCAGAGGGTTGGAGCTGGCAACACGGTATCACAACCTCATACATAAGCTCACATTTTAACACAACCTCAAATAACACATCTGCCCTGATGATGGACACTGCAATGCTGTCCGAAACGTTGGCTAAAGAAGGAGTTAGCGCAACACGGCATAATACCCCAAAAACAAATAACAAAAATACTTTTGGCCGTGAAAATCTTAAATTAGGTTTTTTCAATGTTTAATGTTAATACATTTTTGTCGAACCATTCTTTTAAGGTATTGATATCATGATTAGCAGTTGTTTCAAGTTCATTCCATGAATTTGCTTGGAATATAATTGCAGTATCATCTGCATATGAAATAAGTTTTCCTGTTATTGGTAATTCAAAGATATTATTAACAGATAAGATGAATAGAAGAGGGCCCAAAATCGTGCCTTGTGGTATTCCAAAGTCGCTTGTGCTCGGTTCACTAAGAATATTTTTTATTTTTACATATTTATTTCTAGAGTTCAGGAAACTTTCAATCCACGTGTTGGCGTTTTCAATAATTCCGATTTCGTTAAGTTTGTATAGTATTTTTTTGTGACTTATGCTGTCAAAGGCTTTCCTCAGGTCTATGAAAATTGCAAGAGATTTTTTGCCTTTGTCCAGTGCTTCATATATTTTTGTTGTTAAATCTATGATTGCATCCTGCGTGGTTATTTTTGCGCGAAATCCAAATTGTTGGTCACTCAATATATTATTTATTCCAATAAAATGTTGTATTTGCTTTTTGGCTACCTTTTCGAAAATTTTTGAGATATTTGATAGTACTGATATGGGTCGGTAGTTATTAATTTCTTTTGAGTCACCTGATTTATAAATCGGCGAAATAATAGTTTTTTTGTATATTGATGGAAAGATTCCCTTTTTAAGACTATTGTTTATAATATATGTAATAGGTTTTTTCAAAAAGTTAAGATGTGTTTTTAGAATTTCAACAGTGATCCCATCGAAACCTGGTGCTGACTCAGTTTTTAGGTTTTTTATTATATCAACAATTTCTTGTTCAGTTACCATTTCGAATTTTCCTATTGTTTTTTTTTGATGATGCCACTTCATTCTCTACGGCAGATGTGATATTAACTACGTTATTAGTTATTTTGTTTGCCAGATTTTTTCCGACATTAGAAAAAAAATTATTGAAAGCATTTGTACATTGTTTAGGGTTATCCGAAACTTGCACCAAATTATTATTAATATGTAGCTTTAAAATGTCATTGGTTTTCCTTTTTTTATCAATAATCTCATTTATTGTTTTCCAAATTTGTTGATTGTTGTTTCCTGAATTCAATACCTTTTGTTTATAAAATTCCTCTTTGGTGGTTTTAATTAGTGCCGTTAGTTTGTTTCTGTATTTTTTGAAGTGTGAGATGATCGGATTATTTAGTGGATATTTTTTTGTTAGTTTAAATAATTTTTATTTTTCTCTTATAGAAACCACGATGCCATGAGTGATCCATGGCTTAAGTTTACGAAATTTATTTTTATATGTTTTGTTCGGTATTTCATAGCTTGAATATTTTATATGTTTTTGAAAGGTGTCATGAAATTGTGATGCACTTATATTCACATCTTCTGTGGTAAGTACAGATTCCCACATTTCGTGAGATAGTTTTTCATATAGTTCTTGGTGATTTTTTTTTATTTTAGGAATGGCAGAGTCATTATTAATATTATTTATTTTTTGTTTTTCTATGTTGAGGTTTAGTATACATGTATGATGATCCGCTATGTTGTTTTTCCATATTATTGTTTGGAGATTATCAGTATAGTTGGAATTACACCACATATGATCAATACATGATGGCATCTGATTGTTAAATTCTCTAGTATAACTAGTTATACAGGGTTTAAAGTTTAAAGCGGTCATCATGTTGATGTAATTTTCTTTTTCAATAGTATGGTTATTTTCAGCAATGTTTTTATTAATATCACCAATCAGAAATTTTTTTGCACATTTATGGTTTAGGATAATATTATTCAGTTCTGTTATAAATGTTGGTATTACAGCTGAGTGTGTCCTGTAGACTGTCATTATTTGAATAGGTATTTTATTATTAATATTCATGTTTATAATAATACAGTTTGCTTTTGTCATATTTATTTCAGTAAAGCGTACGTCTTTATATATTGTTTTAGTGTATACTACAATACCACTATTCTGATTAATATAATGTGAGCTTTGAGTGTTGATGTAATTGGGGAGAGTTGGAATGGTTGAGTTAATATTTAAATAGGCTTCAGTAAGTACGATTACGTCTGGATTTTTTTTAATAAATTTAGATTTACTAGAAAATGGTCAAATTTTTTTTTTATAGATCGTATGTTTAAATGTATTACGGTAAATGAATTTGGAGTCATTTCAAGTATTGTGTTACAGTCACTAGTGTTGTCACAAATTAAATTTTGAACGTAGAATTTTTTTTCTAGTTGTTGAATAATGTAATCATCCATTTCTATTTAGTATATTAATTGTATCGTTGTGTGTAAAACGTATTTTTTATGGTTACAAGTTAGTTTTATGGTTACAAGAGACGCTGATAGTGGTAGTCTCGTATAGAAACATTGGATGCAGATGATAATTATGAAAATAGCTATCTTGAAGGCTATAAATATAATAATAAACCATAAAACGGCCAATAGCAAGGTAAGTAGGTACTGATTATGAAGAGAGATTGATGTGAAGAATAACATGAAATAATATACATACATACAATTATATAGAGAACTGACTAAAATAGTGCATAAGCATTTGCATTGAGATTTTTTCTCCGACATATAAATAATTGTTATAAGTATGCTGTTATCTATTGACAAAGTATGTGTGATAACAACAGATAAGGCTGATAAATAGATATGGAATACAATACATTTCTTATATAATATCCTGTTGAAGATTTTGAAATGACTTTTGAATAAACAAATAATGAATATAATAATTACTGATTTATGCATTTTAAATGATATTAACACAATAATGTAACTCGGGCACTGTGAATAATTATGCTTTAAATAGGTTGGTACAAAAAATAAGTTTGAGTAGAATAAGCAGCTACGATAAACTGTGATGTATACAAATATATGCCTACTAACAGAATATATAGATACATTCATTAGGTTTTTTCCCAGATTTATATAGATTTCCTGTAAGTAGGTATGAGATTACATAAAAACTCACTGAATGTGTTTAAAATATATAGGCTTAAATATAATACTTTTTTATACATGTCGCTGTTGGTGGTGTGACTCATAAAACAAAAGCAAATAATATGCGATGTAATTAATAATAATAATAAGAATAATAATGGGTGTATATTAATTTGAGCCCGTGAAAACTTGTCGAAAATGTAGGTATATCCCGTGAAGGTACAAGCGAAGGAAATTATGTTTACATAATTATCAATCTTAAAGTATATATTTATAATAAAGTGAATAATAGCAATAAAAGTGGTTATAGAGTGGTAATAGATCTTTTGGTGGTAATAGATTGGTAAGATAAATAAGTTAGCATCAAGGACGCAACTAAATTGACAAATACATTCAATAACATTAGAAATACACAGAATGTGACTAAAATAGTGCGCAGGTATTTGCAATGATTTTTTTTTCTGATATATGAACAGTTGTTGTTAGTATGTTGTTCCCTAATGTCAAATTATATGTGATAACAACAGCTAAGAGTGGTAAAATATAGAACCCATTACATTGCTTTTATAAAATTCTGTGAAAAATGATGAAATAATTCATTTATGAGCATGTAATAAATATAATAATTACCGAAATTTCAATCTTAAATGATATTAACAAAAAAATATAGCTCAGAGCATGGAGCGTACTTAAGTTGTAAAGATGTTGCAGAGAATATGTTGACATTAAATAAATACATACAAAAACATTTGAAATACACAGCGATGTGGCCAAAATAGTGCGTAGGTATTTGCAATGAAATTTTTTTTCTGATATATGCACAGTTGTCATTAGTATGTTATTACCTAATGACAAATTATATGTGATAACAACAGCTAAGGGTGGTAGGTAAACATATAATACATCACATTGCTTATTCATTATCCTATTGAAAATTATGAAATGAGTCTTAAATGAACAAGTAATGAATTTCATAATTACCGACTTATTAATCTTAATCAGAGCACGGTGAGTACTCAATCTGTAAATATGTTGGTGCGACGGGTGTGTTGGAATAGAAAAAGAAGTTACAATTACCCTAGTTAACAATAATATTCAATGCCCAGAGTTGCTAAACAAGATTCCATTCAATGTACCTGCGCGTTCAACACGCACTTGTGTCCTGTTCAGGGTTGATCAAAGTAAAACGAACTCTAAGCAGAATTCTTGCCTGAACAGACAATGCAATAATTACAATAGCGTATTGTCTAAGGTTGATATTTTCACTTGCCAACTTACCAAATACAAGAGGTCCATAAAATAATATTTCTCTGATGGTTTGTGAATAATGTTTATGTCTCTATTGTTAATATCTCTGATATGATTTGATTTATACCTTCAACCTCTCCCCATGGCTATAAATGTATTGTTTTGTAAATTTTTCGTTTAATGTAATCTTTTGTTTTGTTTAATTTTTTTAAAATTCATATTCCTTTCTCACAAATTTAAATTATGCTGTCTTAGTTAAGGTCACAAGGAGGAAATCCATAATTGGTTTTATTTTACTCAATAACACTTATGTACAAACTGAATAAATGTAAACTGTCGATTTAGCAAAAAATGAATAAATAAATTAAGTGTGCAATTAAGAAAAAAGACATTTTGTTGATCGGTTACAAATAGGTATTCTAATATATTGTTTTTAAGTTTGGTCACTGAGTGGTGGCGGTAAACATCGAATGAACTATATAATTATTACCTGGTCTGTGTAGCCTCTGAATTGGCGAATTTTACAATTAATTATTAGCACACTTTGAAATATTATAGAGAGCAGTCTGTCTTGTATTACGCGTGGGTACATAATAAGTAATATTATGGTCTAATCTGTCATTCGCTATTTTGAAAAGACAAACTAAATCAGTAATTGGGCGCCTTGATAATAAGTCGGTCGGTCTAATTTATCTCTAAATAGTATAAAACAGTCTGTTTGTGCGCTTTCTTTTAAACTACGCAACGGATTTTGATAGCATTTTCATTATCATTTACAAAATTTCTTTCGAAAGGTTTTTGTGTATAACAAATGCGTAAAATATTTAAATAAAGTAGAGAAAAGTCGATATTTTGCAATCAAGTCGTAAAAAAATATTTTCTGGCGCTTACATTACTACCGCTGTTTAAATCTTATGAGATAGGTCAAAATAATTTGCTTCGGAATTGTATTGCTTTTAAAGGCCTACAAAAAGTCCAGGATGGCAAATGTCTATCTCCTAAGAATAACTCCCAGCAACGCCGGGTACACGTCAGCTAGTAATGAATAAATTAACGCTGTCCTCTCTTTATATTTAGTTGTTGAATCTTATTCAGTGGAGCTCAGATTGCCGAATTATACTCTAGATTGCTTCTCACCAACCCAGTGAATAATAATTTTAATGAATTAATTCATTTAAATTAATATTCACTGTCCTCAAAATAAACACCAAACATATCATTGCACTGTTATTTATTTCATTTATTTTCGGAGCAAAAGTTAATTTATTATCAAAAATAATACTAAGGTCAATTTTGCTTCTTTTTAGAATAATGTTTTGATGCATGATAAGTTTTTCGATACGGGCATTTTTAAAAATTTAGGAATACTTTATTATTGTTTATTTAAATCAAACAATCCATCACGTGAATAGTTCACCTGCCGCAAAGTCTGGCAAATGCCGCACGGCCCTCCGGAAGATGCCAACTTCGCAGCAGATGGAGTAACCGCGCCTCATGTCACGCGGCTGCCAGGTCAGCCAGCGAAAGGCGGAATTGCCTGCGCAGACATCGCGACACGGCTCCAGCTCCTGCTCAGCCTGCTCTGCCGTGACGTAAGGATTGTTCAGGCCGAGGAATACGACCGACTTGTTGTTCGCACTGTCGTACACCAACTGAAAAGAAATATCAATATTGGTAGCATTATAAAAAACTTCGACAACATGTGCGTGCCGCTAAACGCAGAAACGAGTCCCCGTACGATCAAGGGAGTTATATGGTGCGGTAGCCCTCTATCCCCCATCCGCGAAGAAGGTCCAATCTGGAGCATCCCGAATCATAATGAACTGAAAACAGGATTACAGGCCGGTTTCCTGATAAGCTTTTAGTAAATTCGTAATCGTGACAATACATTGGTATCTTAAAATAGTATAAAACAAAGTCACTACCCGCATTTGTCTGTTCTTCCGCTTAGTTTTTCTAAACCAGAGGTTCTCAAACAATTTTTCCCCGTAGACCACCCTGTCTGCCGAATATTGAATTTTCCAAAAACTATTAACGTCCCATTTAATAATCATTTCTCTTTTTCGTAAGAAGATTCCCATCCCCTGACTGTCCAACAACCGGGTGGCGGTATAGTTCCTCTATCTTTACACTGTGCAGACAGGGGTGCCCTTGTGAGGTATTACACCAAATAAAAATGAAGCAGGATAAGAAACGGGAATTTATTTCTGTAACTGGCCCTACAGAACTGCCCCTTAAGTTCTTCTTGTCGGTGATTATTACGGTCAGTTTTTCTTGTCACACGATATCCTATTCTTTAACGTTCCATTTCCAGTCATTTAGTCAAAATGTCCACAAACTTAGTTTTGAATTCTGTGTGAAGTGCATTTAAATGTTAAACGTCCTGGACGTTTTTCAAAAACAAATTGGGGAACTAGGAAAATTCGTGACTTCCAATGTGCAATGTTTTGCTTGAATATATTAATTCTGACGAGAAAAGGAACGTAGACTATATTTATATACCTCAATTGACAACCTTATGAAATATAAGAATACGAAAATCAAATAAGTAATTACTCAGTATATAATATTTGTGTTAGGTCTATTGTGTCGTTTACGGAACTACTAAATGTTGACTTGGGGTAAATGGGGGTCCGCTTGTATGTACCTATCACCATTTGAATCTCGTGGACTCCCAAGTTTTATTCTCGCTGACATAGACCCCCAGCAAGCCGATATCGACCCCTGGGGGTCCATAAAGACCTCTTTGGGAACCTCTTTTCTAAATTATGCAACGGAGTTTGATAGGGTTTTCACTATCATTTAGAGAATTTCTTCCTACAGGTTATGGATATTATATTTACAGATAGTAGATAAAAGTCGAGCAACGCCGGGTTCACGTCAGTTAGTAACTAATAAAATGCATTATTTTCCATTTCCGGAAACTGAAATATTTACTTCTCATTATTATCTTAGTCATAAGTCACTTGATATAAGTCTTAGATGTAAGTCAGTAGTTTTAGTATTAATTATTTAATAATTTATTTTTTTGTGTTTCTTTATTCATAAAAATTTAAATGATTACGGTGTTTTGTTTCTACAGCCACCATACTAGGCACATGCACGTATTGTGGTAGCCATATTTCTTTAGATTTCAATGTTAGGATATACAGAAATAAGAGAGAGAATAAGAGAGAAAAATGCAATAATTATCCAAATTAATAAAGATAATATAATCACAAAATTTGAAACCCACTTATCTAAAAGATATCAATGCAATATCAAAATTCCAAAATGTAATACCAATCAAATGCAAAATAACTATAAATATTTAGGAATAAAGTATTTCAACAACCTTCCGATTGAAATAAAAAAAAATTAATGGATATTAACATATTTAAACTAAAACTAAAGTTACTTTTGCAGAAATACTTAAATAAATAATTGCCTGTTTTTCCCTTCATTGATATTTAATATCAGTCTATACTCATCTCCACTGTATTTAGATTTTGTCTCTTTATATATTGTTCCCATAGATATATAACACCCATAGTGGTCTAGATCGCCAATCACCCTACTTCCCGTATAGCAGCGCCCGTAGTGATTTGAAGAGCCGATCCGCCATCTTGTAAAGGTCAGCCGTGATTAGCCTGCTTGTCCAATGGAGAATTGATTGCAAGTTTATCAAGTTTAATTAAATATTTCGGATTGTTTGAACCATGGTTGTGGCGTGTGCAGCATGGGTTTGCACCAACAGACGCGACAAGAAGAGAAAATTAGAATTTAATTAGAAATATAGTATACATTTCATAAAAAGATGTTTAAACAAATATTTATTTATATATATTTACGCCTAAAAAGGCTTTTACATAGAAGTGATACATGATGCAGTGTACATAGGAGAATATTTTTTTTATTTATTTATATATAATTTGTACATTTATTTATAACAATTACAGGTAATAAAGCCTAAGACGTTATAATTGTACCACATCATATGTATTATACAGGAGATATTGACAGTAAATAGATATAATCCATTTTAAAGAAGGTACAAAATACACACTTGTAAAATTGTGATTACAAGTATAATAAGAAAATATTAAAAAATGTGAAGCAATATTAGTAAAACGTAAGAGTAACATAAAGTAAAAAAAGAAATTACAACAACACTACATATAAGACAAAACATTAAAACTAATTTACCAACGCTACTCTAATTTGTAGGATTCAACAAAGTGTTGGTGTAGATTATGCTTAATTCTATATATGGAGTCAATAAATAAATCAATAGCGCCCCCATACTTGTTGCCCAGATAATGCATCCTATTGGTCAGTGAGTGTGTCTGATAGTTGGTCGAGTATGTATTACATAAAAAGGTTATATTTTGTCTTGTATTCCTAGTCGGCACATGCAGTTTAATAGTGGCAAGGATGGCAGGACTATCAATTAAGTTGTTAATGACTCTGTGTAACACAACCAGGTCTGAAATATTTCTCCTGTCAGACAGTGTTATTAGATGCAATTGATTCATCAAACTGACATAATTAATGTAATCAATAGGAATTCCGAGCTTAAAATTTACGTACTTAAGAAATTTGTGCTGAACTCTTTCTATATTATTGGAGTGAACTTTATATAAAGGGGACCAAATAGGTGAATTATACTCCAATTGACTTCTGACTAATGAAATATAGAGGGTTCTCATACAATCTATGGACTTAAAATTAAGTTAATATTAGTTAAAGTTCTGCAAAGGGAGCCAAGCATCTTTAAAGCCTTATTAGATATATAGTTGATGTGTTCAATGAATGACAAGTTTTCATCGAATATTACACCCAAGTCACGAATATGTGATACTGGTATTAATTTAATATTATTTAATGTATATTCATGTAATATATTATAACTGATAATATACTACATGAATATAATAATATAATGTAGTATATTATAACTGATAATATACTACATAAAAATATGTTCTTTATGTACGATAGAATGCATGTATTTTGAATTCCCGCCGTAATCTGACTCTTTCAAGATGGCATCAAATTCCTACGGCAATGGCCGCCAGGTTGGCGATCTAGTCCACTATGGGTGTTATATATCATTGATTGTTCCTATCATATATAATATACTTACTTATAGCATAATGATATTCTATTTTTCTTATAATTAGTGTAACTCTCTCACCAAGCACAAGAACCAGTTTCTTCATTGGTGAGATTGCGAACATAAATATATTTTGTAATGAAAATATATTTTTTTATGTACTCATATTATATTACTGTACCCACTTATATATAATAAAAAAATATTTATATATATATTTAATCAGTGCCCTTGAAAACGGTGTCATTTAAATTATTATTAATGCAAAGTATTTTAAAAATAAAAAGTGCATATTTAGCGTCCCTGTTTTCTGTATACCAAGGTAGTGTTTATATGGAAAAGAAATGACTTGCTGTAAAGTTTGATGTTACCTTATAGAACCAGAGAGGAATGGGCACCTTCATATCTTCCGGACTGAGGTACATATTCTGCAGATTACCTCTGTGGTCCCGCAACTTCAGTATCCTCAGGGTGCCGGTATAGATCTTCGTCCTGGCGCCTTGGCGAGCAATCCTCCTCTTCAGGTCCTGGAAAAGATGAAAGTGAAGTCGTTTTAATAAATAGGCAAAACTGTGCTTAACCATGATTACGAAATTCAAATGGGATGATGATATTTAAGGTCAGGCTAAATGACCCGTAAGAGAGACTAAAATGGATAAGAACCAAAAGTCAATGGCGACAAATGTTACAATTTTTAATTTGAATGGAAGGCAAGACTACTTTTTTCTTTATTCTATGAATAGAACATTAAAGAAAAGTAAAGATAAATGAAGGAAAAAACCCAAACCTTTCGTATTCGTTTATCATGTTACAAGGTGCTACATTGAAAGAAAAGTCACCTACTATAGAATGTTCAATTTCCCCTGTCAAAGTTCACCAAGGGACTAGGCACATTGAAAGAGAAATCATCTGCTCTAGAGTGTTCCAATACAGGGGTAATTGGAACCTTAACGTGGTCAATTGGAACTTCCAATTGACCACGTTAAGGTTCCAATTACCCCTGTTGAAGTTCACAAAGGGAATACATTGAAAGAGAAGTCACATACTTTAGGGTGTTCTAATTGCCCGCATTGAAGTTCACCAAGAGACTACAATTAAAGAGAAATTACCTGCTCTAGAGTATTCCAATTACCCCCGTTGAAGTTCTCCCACTGCGGTGCCACGTTGAGGAAGGAGAAAGTGGCTCTCTGCCCGGCGGCCAGGGAGAAGTCCGTCTTAGCCGCCAGGTGGCCACGGTTGATAAAGTTGGAATTGCTGATGTACTGGTTACCCATGCCAGAGCCGAGCGTGTAGTCGAAGGCGGCTAGCTGCGAGCCGCGCGAAAAGAGGCGGTTCATGTCGAGGTCTGTGAAGAACTTCTGGTCTGAAAGAAAAAATATATCTTTCTAAGTGTGATTTGTTTTATTCTGATTTCCTAGTATTATTGTAGAAAATTTTAAAACAAATCCTTCCCTTCCCTCTTTGACCTTGCCCTTCCCACCTCACCTTGGATGAAGAATGGCCGCGGCACCTTTATCATGAAGTCCGAGTTCTCGGGCTCCTGCCTGTACGTCACGTACGACGGCTGGGCTTCTCGGCGCTGGAAGCAGCTCGAGTACAGCTCGTGGAGTGAGCCGGATACGTTTAGCCCGACGCTGACGGCAAAGTCCCCGCCGTCACATGCGCCGGCTTGAATCTCCAAGGCAGACGGGTCGGCGAAGCAGGACACGGAGTTGAAATCGGCTGGTGAGGGAAGCCAGCTGGGACTGGAGAACAACGTCCCTCCAGTGCAAAGGAAGACCTGAACAAGTGCTACTAATTACATGTTGGGGTCAGCACGGAACACTCACTAAATATTTAGACACTTTGTACAGGCGACTTATTACTACAAATAATAATAACATACATCTGTCAACTATTTGAATTCCTGGGCTTTATTAATTTTTTTTAGAAATCTAATGTAGACAGTGACTTTCCTCTTGTTTTGAAAGTCAAGTGTGCAAAATTTCAGAATGTCGGAATAAAATGATATCAACATGTTTAAATAAATTTGAATAAAATAAAGGTTTTCGGCGACAAAACTAAAATTCTTAAGCTGCAAACTTTTGGACATATATTATTTTGGTTAGGTTAAATGAGGTTAGATTGGATTTATTTTCGCTGAAATTCGTCTTCTGCACGGTGCATTATTTTTAGGTAAGGTTAGGTGGTGTTATGTAATGTTTGGGATGTGTCTTCCAACGCCCCCAAGTCACTTACTGCTTCCATCTTTAGCAATGGATCTCAGGAACACCAGGAAATCGTTGGATACATGGCATTCTTTATGTTAAGTGATACTAGGATAGTTTCGTTTGGGTGAGGTTGTAAGGTTATGTGATATCATGTTAAGTTAGGTTGGGATGTGTCTTTCACCGCCCACCAAGACACTTACTGCTTCCGTCTTTAGCAATGGGTGCATCAGGAAAGCGCTAGAGACATGGTAATCTTAAGGTTAAGTGAAGCTAGGATAGTTTAGTTTATGTTATATTATGTAATATTAATTTTGGTGAGGTTGGATTGAGTGTCTCACCGCCTCCGTCTTCAGCACGGTGGCACTGGGGTGCACTAGGTAGCTTCCTGGACAAGCAACGGTGACTGCACCACCGTACGGGAACACCAGATACCCGTTGCCGTTGGTAGTTAGCAGAGAACCGTTGGAGACGTAAACAGGTTGCGGCCGGGACGGATTGAAGCTATGAAGTGGTACAGAGCATCGGGCTGGAACCGTCAACAAATTATGGTGTTGGAGAGGCACAAAAAATTAAGTAGGAACACACTGAGAGAAATTTATTCCGTAGGGCCTATGTCATCAATGCCGTGTGGAGGGTTTTTCGGAGGAGAGGAAGGAGCGAACGTGGGTCTTTAAAAGATCCATGTTGTAGAAGGGAGGAAACACAGAAGCAGGCAAATCGTTCCACAGCCAAGTTGTTGAACTCAAGACCGAGTCGTAGAAGTGACCCGTTCTCATGTAACAAATGGCGATGTGTTGGCCGCGGGTGATGAAGAGATCATCAGCGCTAGGTCCTCAGAGCATTTTCAATTGTAATTCCGGTAGAACGAGGACAGCATACCTACTTAACGCCTTTGCTCTAAAGGTTGCGATCCGTTTTTTAAGATAGGGGAATCTATGACCGAATCTACGGACCGCCCGTTTCAGCAGTCTAGGGTTTTTATAGGTATTTTGGTGCTCCAGACCAGAGGTAACTGCCAAATTCAACAGTGGGGGGCACTTGATAGGGTTTCCTCATGCGGTAAGAATAACTTTGTCTGGAGGGTCTTTCAAAGAAAGAAGGAGTGGAGCTTCTGAGAAGGAAAAATATATAATGTCAAGTGATCAGCTCAGCCACGGGGGCTCCATCTAGTTATCATAAGGTGTAAAGGGCCCGGTTATTATGGCGTGTTGCGCTACCTCCTTCTTTAGCCAACGTTTCGGACAGCGTTGCAGTGTTCATCATAAGGGCAGATGTTTAATCAGATTACAAGATTACTAAATAAGGAAGTAGCGCAACACGGCACAATACCCCAAAAACAAATCACTATAAACCTTTGCCGTAGGTCCACATCAAGTGGTTCGTTGCGTTTAGTGATTTGACGAGGTGTGTTTAGGTCTTGGCGGCGGATGCGCCTGGGATCGGGAGAGGCTGGTTCAGGGAGACCCTTGTCTTACACCGCAGCGGGGGGGATTGATTTAAATGTTCGTCACTCTTGGACGCACTGATCCCTAGATTCTTACCCACCCCTTTTTCCTTTCATTAAAAGACCCCCCACAGACCACCCTCAAAGATGACGTAGCCCCTGAGTGAAATTATTTTCTTCAGGACCTCCTGAAAAACCAACTTATCAATCACGTTATTGCTACCAACCTCGAACGTGTGGCAAACCCGTCGTGCTCTGCCTTTTGAGGTGCATCCAAAACTCGAAATAGTCTTGAAATTCCTCCTCTGACAAGCGAAACATCTGTTCTTCGGGTGTCGGAAGGTTCTCGAAGGGAACTCCTTCCAGCTCCAAGGACCTGACAATTTCTGGCACATCGTATGTTCTCACCGATACCAGAAATGCCAATAAACATACCAAAATCAAAATACTCCTCGGCCACATTTTGTTAAAGTTTACCAATTTTAAATTTAATTTCTGATTTTAATTAATGAATGGATAATTTTCAAATGTCACTACAAGTTTCTGATTTTTTCTATTGATAACCAATTTTCTTTTTTCATTTAAATTTTTTGCTAAAAATCACGTGTTATTTTAATATTTAGTTTAATTTTGTATTTGTCTTTGTCTTATTACAAATGATATTTTTTGAATTCACAACAAAATATTATACTTAGTTAATTTTGCTTTCAAATATTGCGATTTAAATAATTTAGATAGAAACTATCCTCTGTACAACTGTCAATTTTGGGAAAATTATTGGACTTAAAAAACTTAAACGTCATCACTTATTTAATTTTGAATAAAGAAAACCATAATTTACTTAAAAAAAACGTTTTCTACTTTATGGCTACTAGCAGACTTTATCTAACTTTGGAAACATTTAGAAAATAACGTTTTCTCATTCATTGGTTCCACCTACACGATCATATTGAGATATCAGATCTGGCAAAGGGAGATTTCATTACTAATCCTGATTCCTTCTTGTACATGGATCTGATTGTTTTTACTTTAATTTTTACTCTCTGACTTGTACCCGGCGTTCTGGGGGTTAACTTTTGGAGAGAGACACATGCCATCGCGGACTTTCAGACCTTTTTAAGATATACAATTCCGTTGTACATTATTTTGATGTATCTCACAAGGTTTAGCCAGAGTTAGCAATGTAGCGCCTGAAAATATAGATTTTTACGACTTGATTAAAAAACATCGGTTTTCTCTACTTTCTACAAATAATAATAATAATAATATTGGACAATTTTTGTAGCGCCGCTTTTGTGAGCTATCACCTCAGGGGCGCAATATAATATGCATGTTTTATGTACATACATTTTCCGGAAGAAATTCTCTAAATGATAGTGAAAACGTCGCTCTAGTTCGTTTTTATCCAACAGACCATTTTTGGCGAAATTAGTATACAGTTGTACTCAGAACGCATTTATTTATGCGATACAAGTGAATAAAATCAATATTTATTTTTAATGTGTTTTTGAAACGCAGTTTGTCTTAAGTCCACCAAAATTAAACAATACTTCGAGCGTGTTTATCCAACATCCTCACGTTGGCCAAAATGACCCTCATTTTTAAACCGGCCGTTAAATTACATTTCATATAAATGTATCCAACATCGAAGCCATATCTTAGCCTATGTGTGAAATGCTAACTCTCCGTTACGGGCGTATTACTCTAACAGACCAAACAGCCAATGGCAGCACAGCGGGATGACCACGTGATTGCTTTTATACCATACATTGGTTCGTTAGCGCAACAAAAGTAAATATCTTCACTTATGATTTTGCTTTTTACAAAGTTATTTTAGTGTCTTTCCGGGAGATTCCAACACACACAGTGCCTAAAGACAATCACTGTAGAGAACGATACAAATTTTTCTTGGAAAATGCAACAAATAAATAATATTTCAATCATTTATCAGAAAATTGTATCAACTTATCGTCCGTTACAACAAACTCTATACAGGGTGCTCATAATAAGATTTGGATATTTAGAATGTTTTTTATATAACATTTTGTAAAACATGCCAATTTCTAAATTATGGTAAAATATCGTTTTAAACTAAAATTTAATCGCGCAGTCATTGAATTAATTGAAATCAAATAAATGAATTGAAATAAATGAAAAACAGTGAGGTATGTTTCTGAGAGTAGGACGAAATTAAACTTGAATTGAAAATGAGATCCCTAAGGCGTATGTACGGTAAAGGATCATGATAAAAGATGTAATTATGAAAGAGTATCTGAGATGATTTTCGAATGCATCGTTCGTTGCTTGCGATGTAGTAAGGTTTGCTCGTTTCAGGATAGCTTGGACTGGATTTCGGCTGCCAATTAGCCGGTACCATTGTTCTTCAACATTATTATTATTTTTTCTTCAAAATTTAGATCAACTTTTAACGTCCTCAGATGTCCGAGCTGTGAGAGAGTAGGAGCTGCTTCCGAGAATATTAGTACTGTCTTTTTACTATTTTCATCTTTACCATTACCGTGCATCTCATTGAGAATATTATAACTGTCTTTGTTACTATTTTCATGTTTACCATTACCGTGCATCTCATTGAGAATATTACAACTGTCTTTTTTACTATTTTCATGTTTACCATTACCGTGCATCTCATTGAGAATATTATTACTGTCTTTGTTACTATTTTCATGTTTACCATTACCGTGCATCTCATTGAGAATATTACAACTGTCTTTTTTACTATTTTCATGTTTACCATTACCGTGCATCTCATTGAGAATATTATTACAGTCTTTGTTACTATTTTCATGTTTACCATTACCGTGCATCTCATTGAGAATATAATTACTGTCTTTTTTACTATTTTCATGTTTACCATTACCGTGCATCTCATTGAGAATTTTGTGAATAACTGTGTGGTTGAAATCTTTAATTACAAATGTTTTCCGAAATTTTTTTATTGCAAGTCAGCATGTTGTTCGTCAGAAAACTTTTTTGAGGCTATAAATAATTGCAATAAGATCATGAAAACTCTTTTCCCCACTCTTCTGTGAATTACAACTTGTGTCAAAAAACCTTTCGAAATTGTATTTGTTTCACTCGTACCTTGACAAAGGTGTACCTTCACGGTTAGTCAGCATGTGATTTGTCAGATTAACCTTTTGAGAACATGCACTCAGAACATGAAAATGGTTTTTCTCCACTATGAGTCATAATGTGTTTTGTCAAACATCCCTTCGAAAAACATGAATAGTTGCACTCAGAACATGAACACGGTTTTTCTCCACTATGTCACAACCTGTGTTTTGTCAAACATAACTAACTAACTAACTAACCATCACGCTTTTTCCCCTCCGGGGGAAGCAGAGAGGACGGACCGCCAAACAACTCAGTCTTGGTCACACACTCATATTCATACATCGTCTCATAGATACTGTTGAGTTTTGAAGGGAAGGAACTTGAATTGATAACGCAGAAGAAACTTTAAAGGACTCTTGGTGTTTTATTGCTCTATCCCCAATTACATTGTGAATATTTCGGAGACCCAAACTACCCAAGAAGATCAAGGAGGCTTGTATTTACTATTTAAGAGTTAACGAAGAAAGAGGAAGTATAATGAGATTCAAGCCTTTTTATAATCTGTTTTGAGAGCTTGGATCTACCGACATCTATGAATGATCTCTATAACTAATTATCTTGTCTGCATTTATAATGCAATTTTTACCTACTTAAGAGGTGTGGGTCCTAGATAACAATTTATATTATTCAATTTTAAACAGATACTCTTCTATAATTCTGACTCTTAACATGGCCCGACTCAAGTACCTGATTCACTTGGTCGTGTCATGTCTTCCTCGGGCGTCCCAAACTTCTGCTACCATTCACATTTGCATATATTCTACTTACATGCCTTTTTTCGTTCATTCGCTCTACATGCCCAAACCATCTAATCATCACTTTCTTGATCTTACTCATTACGCTTACTTCAGCCTTGCACTCTTTGCGGATCTCCACATTTCTTATACAATCATTCATGGTTTTACTATACATACGCCTTAGGAATTTCAATTCTACCACATTCAGTCTACACATCCCTTCCAAAAACATGAATTGTTGAACTCAGAACATAAAAAAGGTTTCTTCCAATGTGAGTCAGCATGTGGCTCGTCACACTGCCCTTAAGAGAAAAAGAATAGTTGTACTAAAAACATGAAAACGGTTTGTCTCCAATGTGAGTCAGCACGTGTCTGGTCAGAGATCCCCATTTGTACTCGGCAACATATTGTAGCGATAGTAACTAAAATGTTCGGGAACGTTCTTTGGTGCAAATTGAATAGCTTGGGAATGTACTAGAGCACACCGTAGGTACTGCCCATCTACCTACCCCCTGGATGAATCTCGATGCATTCGCAACTGATATAACTCAGGCAGTCTACTACGTATATTATCTTTAATGAGCTAATCAAAAAAACTTAATCCTTTCGCGCCGCGATTAATTAAGTAATGCTTGCTGTGTTTGTTATGATTAATTACTTGAGTAAGATATAAAATATTGTCAAAATTTATTCACAAAAGTTTTATCCCCGCAACAGAATGAATCTATTACAAAATGTTACACAGTTAAATTTCAACCCGTTAATTATTAGGAGACCAAATTTGGTCCCAAGCATCTACGAATTTGGTTTCCTAATATTTAAAGGGTTAACACCGAACACATCTTTAACCTTCGCAACACATCTTTCGTACAATAATCTTTGTATATCCCTAGTTAAGCGTATATATTATACCAAAGTTCTACGGACCATATTTTTATGAGAACTATTGTCTTATGGACGAATGGATTATAGATAATTTCGGATAACAACAAACGAGAACAGGGGATTATAAACAAATGCTTAACGAGAAGTTATTACAAAAAGAACAGCCAACAGACAGTTCCTATTAAACGTGGCATTAATCTTTCTCTTACTGTGCTAAAAAAATCCACGCGTTCCGGTACTGTGTAGTCAATACCCATCTAAAAATGAGCGATTTTATATCGGAAAAATATGAATGTTCATAGCTAATCGCTTATGTTTATAATATTTTATATCAAAAAAGATTAAAATTATAATTTGAACAAATAAAATATGAACAAACCATCGGCAGATGCTAAAAAAACCTGCGTGGAGTCCATATCGACAGCCGGCGACCGACTGACTGCCGGCTTTGCGGTCGTAGGTATCGAAGGTCCAAATACAACTGCGAACGTGTGGATTTCTCATGATCCCACATAGTGAACTAAAGCGGGACATAGCGTAGCAGTGTCGCACGGTTGATTCTATTGGTGTATTTGTTAACGATTTTAAACAAAAATTTCTTATTCTTATTGAATTTGAAAACTATGGAAAATATTATTTTTTAATTCAGTGCATAAATGTATAACGGAAGAATACCTAAAATCTGAACCCAGAATTTAATATATTTATAGAGTTATTTAAGTTATAAGAAGCAATGTGTAGTAAAAACATACCACAGATGAGGAAAGGTTAAAGCATAATCCATGATTCGATATGGGAACATTTATTTTAATAAATTAAAAATACGCTTGCATTTGAAAAGAGTCTTAGTTAGCAATTTAAAACTTTTTGGATTGTTATTGATTTCCTTTGATGTTGATCTTTCGAGGCTAAATTTGCGCTAAATTGTGGATGTTTTTACATCTGATGTAAAAATTAAATTTGGAAAATTAAATTGCTTTTTTGATTAAAAAAAAATTCATAAGTAACATAAATAATTGAAAAGTTTGATTAATTGATGGATTCGCTATTATTTTTAAAATATGAACTTTAAAACTAAAATATTATAGGTGCATACAACAAGATAATATAGGACGAATGTTTGTATCAAACTTTTGTCGTTATTTTTTATTAAATAATAATCAATTTACAGATTATAATCATTTATGCTAACTAAAATAATTCGTAAAATTACTCTTCACTGCTTTTCCTTTTTGAAATGTTGTTCTTCTAAAGAAGCAAGTGCTTGTTTTTAAAAGAGTTGTGAGCATCAAGATGAAGAATATATATGTTTGTTATCAATAATGATTTAAGGAAACACGATTATTACAAAAATACATGTAAATAAACAAATTCAAATTTATATTTATTAAGAAAAAGATAAATAATAATGAAGTAAGTAAAATTACATGGTTCACAATGCTCCAAATGGGTCACTCGGCTTACTTCTATTTTATAGTGTTATTTATAATGTATATATAATCGAGTTGAAATATGTAAGCTTAAAAAATTAATTTATTGTTTTTCGCTGGCTATCACGGGAGTTACAATTACAGGAAGGTACCCACCTTGTTGGAAGAATGTTAGTAATTTATTAATTATAAGATTTTATTGTATATTTTGAAAACTGACAATTGGCCGGCATTATCGTTCTTCAACAGATCCATAAATTCGATCTCGTTGGCCGTATTCAATTTTTCATTAAAAATTGAGATACACGTTTAACGTTCTCAGATGCACGAACTGTGTTAGTCGGAGCTGCTTCCAAAAAATATTAAATAAAATAAAGCTTCTTAACCTTAGCTTTACTAACGATTGTAACTTTTTTCAGGTGACCATATTACCTTGCATTTCATAGAGAAGTATGTGAATAGCAGTGTGGTTGAATATTTGAATTCAAAATGTTTTCCGTAAACTTTTAATTGTAAGTCAGCGTGTGCTCCTGAGAAAAGATAATAATTATATTCACTCGAAACGAGAAAAAGGTTTCCTTTAACTGTAGGTCAGGAAGTGTCTTGTCAGATAGCTATTCGAAAAAATGAATATTTGCACTAAGAACATGAAAAAGGTTTTTCTACACTGTGAGTCAGCATGTGGATCTTCAGATTGTCACTTTGAGAACATGAATAATAGCTTTTTCTCCACTGTGAGTCAGCATGTGCCTCTTTAGATGGCCCTTTTGATAAAATGAATACTCACACATGGAACATGAAAAAAGTTTTTCTCCACTGTGATTCCGCATGTGCCTCGTCAGAGAGCCCCTTTGATAACATGAATAGTTGCACTCGGAACATGAAAAAGGTTTTTCTCCACTGTGAGTCAGCATGTGTCTCGTTAGATAACTTTTTTGAGAACATGAAAAGTTGCACTCAGAGCATGAAAAAGGTTTTTCTCCACTGTGAGTCAACATGTGGCTCTTCAGATTGCCACTTCGAGAACATGAATAATTGCACTTGGAACATGAAAAAGGTTTTTCTACACTGTGAGTCAGCATGTGGCTCGTCAGATAGCTCTTCCGAGAAAATGAATTTTTGCACTCAGAACATGAAAAAGGTTTTTCTTCACTGTGAGTCAGCATGTGGCTCTTCAGATTGCCACTTTGAGAACATGAATAATTGCACTCGGAACATGAAAAAGCTTTTTCTTCACTGTGAGTCAGCATGTGCCTCTTTAGATGGCCCTTTTGAGAAAATGAATACTCACATGCGGAACATGAAAAAGGTTTTTCTCCACTGTGAGTCAGCATGTGCGTCTTTAGATGGCCCTTTTGAGAAAATAAATTGTTGCACTCGGAACATGAAAAAGGTTTTTCTCCACTGTGAGTCAGCATGTGGCTCTTCATACTGCCACTTAGATAAGATGAATAAGTGCACTCGGAACATGAAAAAGCTTTTTCTCCACTGTGAGTCAGCATGTGGTACTTCAGTTGGCTACTTCCAGAACAAGAATAATTGCACTCGAGACATGGAAAAGGTTTTTCTACACTGTGAGTCAGCATGTGTTTTGTCATATCGCCCCTTCGAGAACATGAATAATTGCACTCAGAACATGAAAAAGGTTTTTCTCCACTGTGAGTCAGCATGTGCCTCTTTAGATGGCCCTTTTGAGAAAAAGGTTTTTCTACACTGTGAGTCAGCATGTGTCTCGTCAGAGCGTCCCTTCGAGAACATGAATAGTTACACTCGGAACATGAAAAAGGTTTTTCATTGCTGTGAGTCAGCATGTGTCTCGTCAGTTTGCTTTTTTTAGAACATGAATAGTTACACTCGGCACATGAAAAGGGTTTTTCTCTACTGTGAGTCAGCATGTGTCTCATCAGATTTCCCTTTCGAGAATATGAATTGTTGCACACCGAACATGAAAAATGTTTTTTTTCAGAATGGGTGCGTAAGTGCCTTTTGAAATTCGACTTATCAGAATTGGAGAAGGCACAATGAGGACAAAATAATTTTTTTTTCAAAGGATGCGTCTTGTGATCTGTCGAAAAAAATAAAATAATACGATTATATAGGCTTAATACGACTTAATATCTACACTTGGCGTAAGAAAGCACAGAAATTGATAACAAAATACAATGGCAGAACTGATTATATTTCAGAAAAAAAAAATGTTTTTACCGGACTGGACAATTCTTTCAAAGCGTACTAAGCATTCCTTTTTTACATCCTGCAGGTCTATGTCAATTTCCATACAAGAGAATCCACCATCATTATCTTCTCGGCGTCCGAGTTCCTCTTTGACGGTAATAGTCTCCACATTAATGCAAGCTATAAAACACATGTACCTACATTGATTATCGATGTAAAACACATTTAAAAGAAGCTTAAAATAGAAAAGATAAAATACATAATTGATCAAGTCTGCAGAAGTGAGATATAGGTGAAGAGAGTTCAACGTTATTTTAATAAAATTAATGAGAACGACCCCAGATGTCCGCTTCAGAAGGAAAAAGCATTTGCTCTTGAGCACCTTCAGTATGGAGTTGTTGTTTTTATTTAAGGGAGTTTTATTCCATCAATATGTATTTTTTACCTATGAGGATGAGGTGAAAACTTGAGGAATCGAGCACTTATTGTAAGAACGGTTTCTGTGATCGTAGGGTATGGTCACATCAAACCAATCACAAATAAACTCCTCAAAACAATACACATTTTCCTAAACATGAAAAAACATATATAAAATAAAACAATTGAAAAAAATAAACTTTGCACTTTGCCAATGATTTATAGAATATGGAATTATTGCTTGGGAGGAGAAACAAACTCGGCCATCGATTCGTTAGAAATCGCACGGAAAACGATCTTAAAGGTAATAGTAAAAAAACATAGACTGACTGATACAGACCAAATATTCAACAGTTGTGACGTACTAGATAAACGCCTACGTTAAAACACTACTAAACTACATTTTTGACCAAAAAAACAAATTTCAACATGCACAAAATTTCGCTAACAGACCAGTTAGACAAGCGTACAAAGAAAACACAAGAACTCCGACGGTAAATAAAAATTTGGACAAATACACTATCAATACCATGCTATAAAAGCTTTCAACAGTCTAACACTTGAAAATAAAATTGAGGTAAACAAAAATAAATTCAGAAACAAAATTAAAAAATGGATTTCAGAACAAAAAAGACATAATTACCAAAATTTCACAACATAAAATAATAAAAACTGTACCTAACAGAACTAACATTAAAAACACATCACTCACAAACACACAACATATAATATAAATAAGACAATTTTTTACTTTATTTCATTTAAATTTACTTGAATATTAAATCAATTTTTTTTTAGTTTAAATTTATCTTATGTTTTTTTTCTTCACCAACATTTTATATATTTTCCTTAAATGTATTATGAATATTATTTTGTATTATTAAATGGAGGCCTCAGCACGGGTTAGCCACCCAGTGAGGCCATCATTACTAAATTGTATTAAGAAATGTAAGATATTGTGCCAAATAATAAAATAAAAGTAAAAATAAATGGTTCTCGACTAGAAATTTGGAGGTCCCGGGATAAAATCCCAGCGTGCCCAAGCAAATTTTATTAAATTGATTCATGATAATTCACAATATATTCTTATGGCACGTCCCTGAGTAGGAGATACTCTCGGTTTCAACTTGGTGTTATATGAAGAATTCATCACTTAAACATTGATTGAAATGACGAGATTTGAACAGCCGGGCACTTCCCACCTTTCACCTCCCTATATCCATCCCTTCCTTTATACTTCAGCCACACAACATAAATTTACGCCAAGAGGTTGAGAGTTCAAGAGTTGGGACACGTGTGGGGTATTCACAAAAGTAAATAAAAATTATTAAGTTTATCTAATGTTATAGTTTGGCTGTTTCCGGCAAAGATATATAATGATGAAAACTAAAATAACTACCGCTAAAGAGGACAGCGTTAATAAACACATGGCGACAGCGTTAATAAACACTGTCGCCATGGCAATCCAAAATGGACTTGGATTAACATACAATTTATTTAACATAAGCAATGCAACTCACTGGCTGTCTGAGTACTCTCCGCATATTGCAAACATTCCTTCTTTACATCTGGGAGGTCGAAATCCATATACGTGTACGGCATTTCATCTCCGCCTTCTTCCTGGGGCCCTGGTTCCGTTTTGATAGAAACAGTTTCTGGATTTACTAGATCCATGGCACCGCTGTCGCAGGGTTTGGTAATTGGTAAACGACCAAACATATATATACCTGAAACAAACATAGTTGTGACGTAATCCAATGAGCTAAATATTTTGTTTGCTTGGAATATTCTGTCAAAACAATGATATCTTATATGAAACTGACAATTGAAATAAGTGATACATATTATGACTATCTTGACCTTGAAGTTGACACTTCATTTCTGTTGATTTATACGATAATTTAAATGCTTTCGTAAAACTTTTTTTAAAAAGGTTGAGGTCTAACTGATAGTTTAAACATTCCTCAAATAAAATGCCAATGGAGTCCATAACATAGATGCACCGATGGGCGTATGTTAAGATTGCTCGCATTCGATAGCCAAATCCCGTAGCCAAAGTTAAAGAACAGTGTTCGATTTGGAATAACGGCCGCTATCAAAATGATTATAGGAATTAATATAAGCATCAGTTCTTACCAGTAACGATCACAAGCCTTTCATGCCCTTTCGCCCTTGAGGTGATTTTTCACAAAAACGGCGCTCTACAAATTATCCAATTATTATTATTATTATTATTATTAAACAAGTTGAAACGGCTGGCGATGAAAAAGTCAAAAGGCGATGTGTCAAAAAAATATAAAGTAATTTAGTTTTACATAGACAATAATAATGTCGTAGACAAGTACTGTTCCATTTGCTCTACGGGACTATATTACTGTAAACATACCGCTATATGTAAATTTTCTAAAATTCTTTTGATATAGTTATTATTAGACTTTCCTGTTTATTTTTGCTAATTTTATTGGCATTATGTATATCTCTTTCATGTATAATTATTGTTTTTATTGATCTACCTTTTTTTTTGAGGATGACCTGTAAATAACGCGACAGTATAAATCTATTTCGCAATTTTCTTCTTTTATTGTGTTTTGTATTATTGTTTTTACAGAGTTAAGTGCTTGCTGGTAGCAGAACTGAACTGATTTCTTTTTTTTGTTCTGTCCGGTGTACCCCAACTCTGGGGTGGCATAAGACCTCGTCCGTGCCTACCCATCTTGGACGACCATTTCGCGATGAGGGATTGGTGCCGTCGCCATTAGTGCCTCCCCTGAGGCCAGGAACGGGACTGAGGATGGGCTGATCGTTAATTGGTGACCTTCCGCCCTGCCTCCAGGTTCTCCGACGCTTTCTCCTCATGGTCTTTGGGATCTTCCCAACCCCAACTTACATCTTTCGTCGAGGCACAACCGGATTCCTGGCTTAGGGGCGCGGAACCTGATCCTCGTGAAACCTATCCAATGCCCTGCTTTCTCTCCCTAGGACTGCCTGGGAGCGGGTGACGACACCCCTCACAAAAAATGAGGTGTACATTTCACCATTTTCTTTTGTCTCATAATTTTTCATTTTTGCAGGTGGCTGTAAATTATTATTTTTACCCGTTATTGTTGATACCTTGTACATATGACCTGTTAAACTAACCAAATAGAGTAGATTTTAGATTTTAACAGGTTACTAATACGCAGCACTTGCATACTGCGAATAACATTGTATGCATGGACATTTTGGAGGTCTTGTTTTGAAATTTTAAATGTAGACTCGTTATATCAAAAAAATTAGCGTCCTTGAGAGAGCTCTGAAGGGGTACCATCAGTACCTAAAACAGGGCGGGGAAGTGGTGGGCCTCCTCCAGAATGTTCCATTTGCTGAATTGCCTTAACTAATTTTAACCATAAGCCTAAAGGCCCGTTTATAATAGGAATAAGCGGTAAGAATAGGCCGGTGCCGTAATCCGTAATCCGTAATATTTTAGATCGTCGTTTATAATTGAAATAGGAATAGAATAGAATACGTCCATAGAAGTGACTATGCCGCTGTCACTTGTCTACGTCAACTGTCAACCATCTGTCAACCGAGAGTATATTCTTCTTCCATCTTATAAAAGTAATATTGTTTTATATAAATATATATAGAAACGATGGATTCATCAGATATTGTTGCATGTGGAATGTTTTTGTCAATTCTGAGGCTAGAATACGCTGCAATAGGAGACACACATTTGACGAAAAAAATAAGGAAAAAACGACGTTGGAGTGTGCGTCCCATTAATCATAAAAGGAAGAAAACAGGACATTTCCATAATTTGTTTAAAGACATGGCGACAGTAGACAACGATCAACTTAAGAAATATACAAGGATGTCGCAGACCAATTTCTATAAATTGTTAGGACTTTTACAACACAAATATTATTGTTCGATTGTCAAATACATAAATAAACCACTCTTGTCAAATAGTAGATACCATAGAGTATCGATCGAAAATACATAAATCTCGGTATATATCTCAGCTTTCTGTAATCCGTAACCGCAAAAGATAAAGTTGGACCATCTTTTCGGTTATGGAAAAAAAAAGAGATTATTGCCATCTATTATAAACGGATACACAGGTTTCCTATCTTCCAACTTCTACGGCCTAGGGCTTTACGGCTTATTCTTACCGCTTATTCCTATTATAAACGGGCCTTATGGATGAAAAAAATTACCCACGGGTTCATTCATTATTCCTCTTTGGCGGCTAATAAATGCATTCATTATGCAATTAAGTGAGGGTGGTTGGTTCCAGCCATTGCCTGTCGTAAGTTAAAACAGACCGGCTGTGATCTAGTGTGCATGTAATAGGAACATTTGTATGAAAGAAACGTGATTCCGTTATGTACCTGATTCATATAATAAGTATTGGAAGATTCGAAACTTTGGTTACAGGTTAATAAAACAAATAAATTGTTTTCTAATTGGGCGGGTAAACTTACCATTTTATGACAGAATAGAACCAATTCTCTTTCACGGGGAAAATAATATTTTGGCCCTATCGCATTCAATCTCCCAATATTAATATTTTCCTTTACGTGAACGTTGGTTAATTAATTGAAATCGCAACACTGAGATATCATCTCAAACACAAAATTATTACCTTGATTCTGTAATTTCTTTGGTAAAGCCCGTCGCCAACTAGTTGTCACTAATTTGTTGGTTGTGAGATTTTGCGTTTACTAGTTTCGTCTTATTGTAAATCTTCGGAGAAAACATTTACACCTCTCGAGGAATCCATCAACCTCGAAAGTTGAAGTAAAACAGAGATCCCCATAAATATACCACTCTCTAGATCGATATCTTCGGACTTTTTGTATCCAACAGAATTATAAGGTACTTAACCACAGATATACAAGCAGTACTTACCTTGCGGAGCGGAGTAGTAGACAAGGTAGAAAAAACTCAAGATGCAACCATAGACAATATAATTGCACTCGGCCTACTCCATTCGTTCCATTCATTCAGTCCAAAAAACTATTTTAAAAATAAAAATAAACTCTTACAGTGTATTTCCTTAACCCATATTATCCCAAGCATATCTAGACTTGTACGATTTTGATGAAAATTTGGTCTTAGCACCTTATAATGTATGTCATAAAAAATCAATTTAAAAAAAAAATTATTTCATTTATTTGCTGAGTTTTGAAACCGATCGATTAATCGATCAGTAGGAATATACCTACGTGGGTAGTATTCATAAGAATGTTACTTATTGTGAAATAAAAAACTGTGTATATACCATACTTTATTATTTTTTATAAAAATTATATATTTTAAAACTGTTTGGAATTAATTAAGACATTGTGTATATCTATGAAATGTATTTTGAATGGAAAACGACAGAACATTTCTGATGTAAAGCGACATTGCACGTTGAACATTTCATAAATTTTTTTTATGACATAATCCACATCGTGTAGATTTAATTTGGTTGACAGTATGATGGGCCTTTTCATCTAGACTTATAGAGTCTGGAACCCGTTTTATAACAGCCAGTAATGACCTAGGCACCAAAAGTTTCCCAACGGAGGTGTTAGAGGCTTCTTTCATTAGAAAATATGTCGTATACCTGGTAATATATCTGGTATATACCTGGTAAATGATAATAGATCATGACAACTGTTGCCCTTTTTCGATGCTGGGGATATTTTATATAATTGAAAGGCATTGTTCACACACGCATTGAGAGGGAACATAAGTAGTTGCCAATACCATCTCTTCAGCCTAGTGGAAATTCGGTATCACCCAACATTTTGATCTAGGCGATCTACGCCGCCCATATATTTATTATAATTTATAAAACACCTGGGTTGATCAACATCCTTTTTTTGTTTGTCACAAAAACGCTTGACCTTTCCTACAGGTTCTACACCACACTGCGTAGACGCAACCGTCACAGTAACTCTAAAATTGTGTTTCCCTTTCTGAATGGCATTTTTTTCAGTTTCTGAACGCAACAGCTCAAATACCTCTTCATCAGAAAACAACTCGAAAAATTGTATTGGTGTTTCAACATCTTCAAGGAAACTGGGTATTGTGGTCACTTGTTCAGGCTTGTCTGGAATATCTATAGCCCTCCAACGTCTAGATACTGGAACACGTTTTTTTACTGCGGAGGTGGTTTTGCTGATGATGTACTAGGCGTAGGTTGGAGAGTGTGATCGTCCAAGAAACTGTCTTCCACGTCAATACAAGTTTCTGTAGCAACAGTGGCTCTAAGTTCAGCTTCTGCTAATAGTTGTTGCCTCGACAAATTATTTATATGGGTAGATTCCTCGTCACCACCATCTTCGTCACTTTTATCATAATTATCTGGTGGAGTAATATAAATATCATCCGATAAAATATTTGTGTCATCTTCCAGATGTGAAATAATTTCATTTACTGACAAACTGTAACAAAAACAACAAAAATATCTAAATAAAACCTTCATATGAATGCATAACAATACACTGGTATATCATCCCACTGATCGAAAAATCGATCACTTTATAAAATACCAATTTTTCTACCCACAATCAATTTTATAATAATTTCAATATCTTACAATATTGTGAAAAACATTATTCTAAGTATAAAACCACAAACATAAATAGAATTATATTATAATATACCAAAACTACTTACGTTTTACGACAAGACATATTTTTTAAGAAAAATTGCCTTACAAACAGTTTAAATTGGAATAATAAACGCGGGAATTGTGAAACGTCAAAAATACTGCTTGACAACTAATAGTTTCAGGTGTACCAATATAAAAAAATTAACAACGAATGGGTTCACAATTTCACATAAAAAAATAAAGTATCAACCGATCAAATAATCGATCACTAGGAAGATATGGGTTAATATGAAACTTGTTAATCTAAGAAGAAGAAACCCAAAATGTCAAGAAATTTGCAAAAACACAGAAGAAAATTTTCAAAAAATGATTGTCCGACAGTACGATGAATTCCGACATTTTTCTGACTATTTTGAACTCATGGTTACATATGTTTAAAAATCTTTAATTTCACCAAAACAATAAGATAATACAGGATAACACTAATCAATAACATGAATAAATTGTTCGATATAATAAATAACATTTATACGTTGTGGAGGAAGACAAATACCAAGAATGAAGCATTGTTTAACAAAAAACCGAACGAATAACCTAAAAACTGTCAAATTCACTAAACTTGAACTTACGTAGGTAGGTTGAATATATGTTTGTTACTCGCTAACACTATACTGGCTTATATTGAATTTTTATCACCAACAACTTTAACACGCAATATTTTCGAGGCGAAATGATAGTATTTTGGCAACAAATGACAACCCGCGTGTATAAATAAACCACTCTCATTTTGTTTGAATGATTTGAAAAAAGTCTAACGACAAAATTCCGTAATCTCTATCTATTACACGAGTCATTATGGTAGAGAGCGAGAGATCAAACCAATCCTTCTGCTCTAACCAATGAGATCTGAGCTAGCCATATTATTCGTTTTCTATAAGAATAATGAGGTGGGCGTGGCGGTTTCAAAAGAGTTTCACGGCCAAAGCTGAAGGAAATGCCCCTGGTGACAACTAGCTAGCGACAGGCTTTTCCATCGAAACTACAGAATTAAGATTAAAAAATTTAAATTGAAATGACACCTCAGTGCTGCCATTTCAATTATTGAACAAGCGTACACGCCTCGGAAAACAATAATGTTGACAGAAAGAATGCGATAGAGCTTAGTTAATAAATATATCACAGAAAACATTTATTACGAAGCTGACTTGTTTCTATACAGTTATAAAAGAGTAATTTTTACCACCCCATCATACAATAACCTCTGTGTTATATAAATCTTTAACTAGAGTTTCTCATCTTCTTATACTAATTATATTCATCGTAACAGAATTGCGTTTTTTATATAAATTTTCCTTTTTATGCAGACTAGATCATGCCTGGTCTGTTGTAACTTACAAGAATCTATGGCCAAAGCCAACCACCTTTGTTCTAAATGAAAAATCAATTCAGATTTTGGCCGCCAGAGAGCAATAATTATTAACGAACCTGTGGGTATTTTTTTGCATCCATCGGTATTTTTTTTAAATATACCAGTGTTAATGCCGATATCATATTGCTTGTCTATGACATTATTATTGTCTATGTAAAAATAATCTACCTTTTTGACATATTTGACTTTCTTCGTCGCCAGTCGTTTCACAGTCTCTAATTAATCGTTTCACAGTCTCTTATCAACAATAATACTACATGTAAACAGTGCACGGTTTTGTTTCTGCTCCAGTTTAAAATATAAATAAGAATACTTAATTTTATACCTGTGCGTATAGGAAGTACTAAATTACAAGTGCAAATCGAGTTTTAGTGTAGTGATAGAATTCCAAGTGATTCCAATCTCGCAGTTAAAAGATATATCAAAAACAAAATAATTATAAATCTGTCAATCGAACTGTCGATTCGTTAGTTCGCACTTGCTTCTAGTGTGTGTGTAAGTAAAGTTACCTTCACATTTACGCATACTATCCCGAGTACGTGATCAGGGCAGCTAAACTTTTTCATATTTTATATTTCTGCTTCGATCTACTAATTATGGATTCGTGTGATCCCTACCATTTTATTACGATGGCAAGTAATATAATAAACTCTATGAACAGTACCATTATGGATCCATCGAATAAATTTACCAAAGAGCAAATGGCTAAATTAACTCCTAAACTTTCGGAACTTTTGGGGAATATTAGTGTTGTTGGTGCGAAAGTGGGCTTCCTGGAAGGAGAGCTGAAGGCCTATACAAACATCTCACAACAGAAGCCACCTCAGGTCCAACCTCTACCTAACACCATCCAAGACCTACCTGGAATTTGCGAAACACTAGCAGAAATGGAGGAGAGAAAATTACGTTCTAAGAATATTATAATGTTTAATGTACCTGAGTGCTCAACTGGTACTCAAACTGACTGCATGAGGGAGGATAAGAACAAAGTTTTGAGTATTCTAAGCAAAGTTGAAAATGTTGATACCTCTGAAATAAAAATGTTCCGTTTAGGTAAAAAAGAAATGGATAAAATACGTCCGATCAAGATTGAACTGTCAGATCAACATCAAGTGAAACTGGTTCTTCAAAAAAAGGCTATAGACTACAAAAATTTCAGTATTAAAACCAAAAAAAGACTTAACATGGGTTCAGCGCCAAGAAATTCAAAATGTATGGAAGGAGTTAGAAAACCGGAAAAATAAGGGAGAAAATAATTTAACCATAAAATATATTAACAACTCACCTAAAATTATCAATGTTCAACCAAAAAACTCCAGCCATATAAACGCCTCATCTACTACCAGAACGTCAGGGGCATCAGAACAAAATTAAAGGAGTTCAGAGTAAATGCTCCATCTTTCTCAAATGATGTCATCATACTCACTGAAACATGGCTAACATCATCAATCTTCTCAGCGGAGCTAGGACTACATAGGCACCATGTCCACCGAGCAGACCGGAGTCAGAATACCAGCTCCAATACAAGAGGAGGTGGTGTCCTGATAGCGGTCCGCAAAAATATTACTTCGAAAGCACTCAAAATCAAAAATACTGATGTGGAACAATTGTTCGTATTGTTAAGTGGTGATTTCAAGAAAACTATTATTGGAACTGTTTATATTCCTCCTAATGCCAACATATCAATCTATAAAAAACACTGTGAAGATGTTGAGTTAGTAAAAACAAAATATCCAAATCATCAAATAATTATTTGCGGTGATTATAATTTACCTAATTGCAATTTCAACGTTTTAGACAGTAATTTTAATTCAATACCAGCAACCGCCTGCGAACGAGTAATTCTAGATATGTCTTTACTTTTTAATTTAACCCAATATAACCATGTACGTAATATTAATAATCGTGTTCTTGATCTAGTTTTGTCAAATGAAAGCAACGTTATTATAAATGAATCATTAGAGTCTATTCTTCCGATAGACAACCACCATCCCCCACTAGCAATACTTATCTCTTGTACTAAAGAAGGCAATCAAAATAATTCAATTCCTACGTATAACTTTAAAAATGCGAATTGTCGGGACATAAATGATCGTCTCCACAAGGAAGATTGGTCATTTCTTAAGGAAGGCGATATTAATCAAAATATTGAATCTTTTTATTACTTGCTGGATAAAATTATTACAGATCTCATCCCACTCATTCATTTTAAAGAATCAAAATATCCGAGATGGTTCAACAAAGAACTTGTTCAATTAACTGCCCTTAAAAAAGTTTTACATAAGAAATATAAAGAAGACAGGTCTTTATCAAATTATATTGAATTTAAAAACGTTAGAAAAGATTGTAAAATCTTATCAAAAATGTGCTACAATTCTTTTATTAATAATGTTGAAACTTCAATAAATCATAATGTAAAGTATTTTTGGAACTATGCAAAATCAATGAAAAATAACAACTTTGGTATACCCGCCAACTTGGAATATGCAGGTAAAAAGGCCAAAGACACTAAAAGTATCGCTGACCTTTTTGCTGATTTTTTTAAAAGCGTTTATGAATGTGAGACACCAGTTTCTGCTAGTACAGTATCAAATTTTACTACTGATCATAATCTTAATTTATCTTTTATCCACATAGAATATAATGATATATTGACTGAACTAAAATTACTAGATCAAAGCAAAAGTGGTGGACCAGATAAAATACCTCCTGTATTTTTGAATAATTGTGCTACCAATCTGGCGTATCCTTTATATTTGCTGTTTAATCAGTCTTTACGAACAGGATGTTTTCCTACTAAATGGAAATTCAGCTTTCTTACGCCTATTTTTAAAAAAGGCGATAAACACGAGGTGATTAATTACAGACCGGTGTGCCTTTTATCAACAATTCCTAAAGTTTTTGAAAAAATTCTTCTTAAAAAAGTTATTTTCCGATTAAACCACGTCATTTCTCCTAAGCAACATGGTTTCTCTACTGGAAAATCTACCCTTACTAACTTGTTAACCTATCAAAACTATATATCTGATTCCATGTCTAGTAAATGTCAAGTTGACTCTATTTATACCGATTTTAGCAAGGCGTTCGATAAAGTCAATCATGAGTTATTGCTGAATAAACTCCATAAATTCGGTATAGGTGGTTCACTATATAAGTGGTTTAATAGTTACTTGACCGACAGATTACTGGCTGTTAAAATTGATGGCACATTTTCATACAAATTCACTGCTACGAGTGGTGTTCCCCAGGGATCACACTTAGGACCAATCCTGTTTTTAGTATTTGTCAATGATGTATTGTATATTTTCAATGATGTTCAAGTGTTAATGTTTGCAGACGACCTGAAAATATTCAAAGCAATCAGAAACATTAACGATTGCCATATATTGTCAAATAACTTGTCAAGATTAATTATATGGTGTCGTGATAACCGCTTGCAACTTAACATAAGCAAATGTCAAATTATGAGGTTTCATCGAATAAAGTATCCAATATTTTTTGATTATTCCATTAACAACATGTCGTTAGTATCTGTCTCGGAAATTAATGACTTAGGTATTTGGTTTGACACGAAACTTAACTTTATCAAGCATATTGAAATAATAACCAATAAAGCTTTGAAAATGTTGGGATTTATTTTAAGGGTATCTAGTGATTTCAATAATGTAAATACTGTAAAAACATTATATATGTCACTAGTAAGGAGTCATGTAGAATACAATTCCACGGTTTCGTCCCCAAATTATGAGGTTCATTCACATGCGATTGAAAGAATCCAAAATAAATTTTTAAGATATGTAAATTTCAAAATGGGCATTCCTAGAGAAAACCTAAATTACGATAACTTACTTTGTTCATTAAATTTAATAAAATTATCTGATCGCAGAATTATTTCCGATTTAACCTGTTTGTATAAAATCATTAATTCAATGTTTGATACCCCTGATTTATTATATGTAATCTCTTTTCATACTCCAAGCAGGTCGGTTTCAAGACAGTACCTACCATATTATTGTAGCAATTCTATGTCAACGTCCCAATATCATACTCCTATGCGACGGATTCAACAGCTAGGAAACAAATACTCAGATGTTGTTGATATATTTAGTACATCAATTTCAATATATAAGCATACCCTATTGAAGTTTTTTTTTTCATCGAGTAGTGGAATATTTGAATAAAGGTATTTAATTTGATTTGACTAACATATAATAATTTTGTCAACTGAAATAGAAAAAAATATTTTGGATTTTTTATATGTTGTGCCTGCATTCTGTGTAGATCAAATCAAGTTGAGTGATATTTTGACTTTATATTTATTTTTCTGCAATTGTTTTAATAGTCGTTTCCTGCACTATTTTCATGTATAATTTCGTAAATATTTTTTATATATATGTATGTAAAAGCCTTAATAGGCGTGAAATAAATAAATAAATAAATTATACTTTGTATCCCTTACACTGCGTGGGTTACGTAGTTGAATTTATCATCCCATACTTGTGATAGTTTCTGGTGAGTACTTATGCTTTTATCAATCACCCTTATCATTTTCGCAACGGCAGTTATTACAAAATCAGATTGGTCGACCTGTTCTTTAATATTGGCTATGGGATGCTCAAATGCACATCTGCACTGTCTCTAACGCAACCTAGCTTAACTTTTGCGATTCGGTACACCTTAGTTGGGGAATCCATTGGCGTTTTGTTTGAAGAACGTTTAAGCTGTCAATTTTACGTCTGCCTATTAAAATATAAATATTTCGAAAGCATTTAAAATGTAAAATTTTATTTAGAAAAAACTAACATTTGATTCAACTTATTTACAATAAACAAAAACTATTTGCATGTACGATTATGAAAAAGATTGATTTTCAATATTATTTTCCTGAATAATAATAAACGCGAAAATTTGCCAACTGACGCACCATTTTGACAGAACAACAACATGAAGTTTGCGCATATTTCGCACTTGTTTGTAGAAACTGCTAACTGATGATAAACCGTTTTTCGTAATGTACATGTTTAATTTATTTATACGATAAAAAAATAACTTAAATAAAAACCCCGTTATTTTTTAAAATAAGTGTATTGAGGCAAGTTTTTAACCGAATATTTTTGTAAATAAAAAAAAAATAACCTAGCCCTCCTTACCGGATCTAACCAAACCTAAAATATATTCACTTAACCCAACCTAAACTAACCTTTACTAATCTAACCCAACCTAACCGTTCATTACATTATATATACGGGCGGGTTTATTACATTAGAACAGATTTTCCCGACCCATTTTCCACGACACCAGTTCCTTACGACACGTAATGAACTCAACATAGAACCAAAGTAGGATTTAACGAAGTTCTTAAAAGATGGTGTAAATGTCGTCGCAAAAAGGCAAAATATCACAACTAACAAATAAGTCACAGGAAGGTTTGCGGGAGGTTTTTTTTAATAGAAACTACAGAATTAAGATAATAATATCGGATAATCAATTAACCCGTCTGAAACTTTTTGCATCTTTTTGTCAAAATAAATATACAAACATAAAGGTAGATCACACTTAGCCCGCGCCACGCCACGCAACGTGGGTCGACGTCTCCATTTCCAATGGAAATATACATTTATAATATACAATATTTAATTATAATATTAAAATAATATTTAATATACAATATACATTTTCTATGGAAATGGATGCTTCATAATCACACTTGACATAGGCCCTGAGGGAAATTATTTTCTTCAGGGCCTCCTGTGTGGAGTTAATATTAAATTTTTTTTTTTAAAAACACTAGGCATTACTCTACCAGCATTAATCAGTTTTGTCGCTCGATAAAAAAAATGGGTGACGAACAGTTCACTGAAACTATTAGCCAAATAAGGAATGACAATCACACCTTAGACAAACTGCCAGTCTTTCTCTGGTACCAATTGACTTTTGAAGACGTGTTTTGTTTCTTTAAATGACATTCAATAATGCTGTGAAGCTCTTCAAATGCCACTTTGCTAATACGGAAGTACATGAAGAATATTTCCTTATCTGATTCTAGTTCCTTCACTAAAGTATGAAACTCTCCCAACATTTCTCTTTTTTTGTTAATGTTGTGGACCCAAATACTTCTTCTCGCTATTTTATTTTTCTTTTTACGAGAATATTGATTTAATAATAATACTCGTAGTAAATCATCTTCAAAATCGCTTTCAGAAGACATGGCAAAGCTATCGTCTGCTGAGAAGAGAATCACATAAACATAACTGAAAAAGTAAATGTCAAATCCACTTAATAAAAGTTTATAAAATAAAATAAAGGAATAAAAGTTCTCGATGTTAGACAACTGTATATTAGAAAGATTATATTACTTGCACAGAAACAACGTCAGCACTTTCCTTCCATCGACCACCTTCACGACACCCGACTTTCAAGGAATAATCCAACTGTCCCAGTAAAAACCTCGACGTCCCTTGAGCAACGGCATTTCTCGTACTTAAGACCCAAATTATTTAATATAATTTCTAATGCTTGGAAAACGGAAAGTACAAATGTTTTGCGCAAATTGGTCAACGACTGGCTCCTTGATTTAGGGAGGGAGGGTAAAAAGTGAAGGTTTATAAATCAATAGATAATCTCATTGTAAAAAATTATAAAAATATATATGCGCATTATTGTCATACATAATTTTTTAAAGACCATTCAATAGAAAAACACATTTTTATCACCTCTGAACACAACTGTCTATTCTGTATTAATCTATACTTTATTTACCAATGCTATCAATTATTTTCTAATCACCCAACTATATTATAAGCTTATACACTTCCCAATTTTTCTACCTTACAACTCCTGCGGTGAGCTGTCTTTTTATTACTACTGTTTCGTGACGATGTATTGTTTTGACACTTTTTCCGCTCCAACCAATAAGGAGGCTAGGATGCCAATTTATCAGTTTGTCTCTGCGCAGTGTGGCTTTGAGTTGACTGAGCTGCCCGCGCCTGCGCCTTAACGAAACCAGGATCGAATGACAGTTAACGACTTTTACCGTGTACCGTACCGATATGTGCAATCCTCTCCAGGTGCATGTGAATTCCTCCACCACTGAGCGCTCACCGAAAACCGTAAGTTTACATTACGAGTACCTTTCTGTTTGGTGTGCGATCTAAGCGTTAATTCACATCGGCACACACCTGCCGAGATTATTCTAATTATAACCTCACCCATGTGTTGATGGTCCACGCGGCTATCGCACAACTATTATCTGGCTGTTATTTACTTTACCGGTTTTGTTTTATATTTTATTTATTTATTTATTTATTGACGCCCTATTGGGCTTTTAAGTACATAAAAATTACAAATTTCATTTTAACAACAGTAAACAACAAACAATAGAAAATCGAAATAAAATATAATGATTTCTCATACATTATTTACATTTAAAAAGTGGTGGACTAATTTGGCTTTAAATGTATTGAAGTTTAAATTAAATATGTCAGCGACATCACTTAGTTCATTGCCCAACCTATGTATTCTTTCTAACACAGAATTCGTAGCGAAGTTATTGTTGTAGAATAAAATATTCCGTCTAGTATATTTTGGAGGTAAATGTAAAGATAGCAAGTTTATAGTGTCAGGGCAGTCTAACCTTGAATGAACAATTTTATATAATAAAAGGAGATCAAATATTTTTCGCCTTTCAGATAATTTCGATAAGTTAAGTTTACTGCGCAAATTGACATAATTGATTTCAATAATAGGAATACCAATTTTGAAATTAATAAAACGTAAATATTTATTTTGAATTTTTTCAATTTGTAAACAATGAGAGTTGAAATGAGGACACCAAATGGTTGCATTGTATTCAACCTGACTTCTAACCAGAGACGTGTATAGTAATTTTATAGTTTTTATGTTATTAAAGTCTTTAGCGATTCTGATAATAAATCCAAGCATTTGTAATCCCTTACTGGTAATGCTATTAATGTGATTCAAGAAGCGTAATTTGGAGTCAATGAGAACTCCAAGATCATTGAATTAAAAAACTCTTTTTAGATTGGCATTGTTAATTGAGTAGTCGAATAATAAAGGGGTTTTAGATCTATGGAAACTGATCGTTTGGCATTTGTTGATATTAAGGTGTAATTTGTTTACGATGCACCATTCATAAAGTTTATTTAAGTTCATTTGTAGAGTTAAGCAATCAGAAGAATTACCGATCGATTTAAACATCTTGAGATCGTCGGCGAATAGAAGAAAGTGAATATTATCGAAAATTAGTGAAATATCATTAATAAATAGTCGGAAAAGAATTGGTCCTAGGTGGGAACCTTGGGGGACCCCACTTGAGGCAAAAAAAGTGTAAGAAGTTGTGGAGGTAATTTTTACAGATAATTTTCTGTATGATAAGTAACTTCTAAGCCATTCGAGAAAGTTACCGCTTATTCCCAAGTGTTCTAATTTTTCCAATAAAATGCGATGAGAAACAGTATCAAAGGCTTTGCTAAAGTCAGTATAAATTGTATCGACTTGAAGACCCTTGGACAGTGCATTAGAAATAAAATTTTCGTAAAGCATTAAGTTAGATGACGTTGATCTGTCTGGCATAAAACCATGTTGAAATGTTGATATAATTGGTTTAATTTGATGCATGATTTTACTTAATATAATCTTTTCTAAAAGTTTAGGTAGTGATGACATAATACATATGGGTCTATAATTTTCAATTTGACATTTATCTCCTTTTTTAAAAATAGGTGTTATAAAGCTACTTTTCCAAATTTCAGGAAAACAACCTGTAGAAAAGGATCAATTGAAAATTATTGTAATAGGAAGAGCTAGAACATGAATACAGTTTTTAAGTAATATTGAGGGAATCATATCTGGCCCCGAATTTGACCTGGTATCCAGCTGTTTGATAAAAGTCACAACATCATTTACTACCACATGGATGTTATGCAAGTTGAGTGAGCTTTCGGTAAATTGGGGTTTATCGGATAATATGTTGTCATTGTCTTCAACATAAATATACACTCTTGAAGAAATCTGCAAATAAGTTTACAATATCGTTTTTGTCATGACCCACTTTTTTCCCGTAAAACATTGTACCGGGAAAGTTAGAGTTATTTTTCCGAAAGGAGTTAGCGTAATTCCAAAATTTATTAATGTTTGTTTAAATAGAATTTTCAACATTGTTGGTGTATTTCTTGAAACATACTTTCGATTTCCTAGTACAATCTTTACGCAGAATGGAGAAAGCGTTATAATTATCTAGCGTTCTATTTATTTTATAACGTTTGTGGGCAATTTTTTATCGTATGTTAGATTAATTAGTTCAGAATCGAACCATTTAGGGAATTTAGAAGTGTAATATTTTTGTAGGGGTACAAATCTATCGATTGCTTGATACATTACACTGTAAAAGTATTCTAAGGCCTCATTTAAACTTGAGCTTTTATAAGTGAGATCATAAGCCCAGTTATAAGTAGATAAAAATTCTATAATCTTTGGGTAATCTGCTTTTTCAAAATTACGCTTGACAATCGTGGGGTCAATTACCTTAACATAAGTATTGAGGTAATTGATTATTAGAGGGGGGTGGTATTTATCGAGTGGAAGAATCATTTCATCAGAGGCATACACATTAACACTAGAAGAATTTGTAAAGACAAGATCGAGAAGACGAGAATTGATGTTGTACACATGGTTTTTCTGATGCAGATTTAAAAAGTTCGACATTTCTATAATTTCATGGGAGCCATGATTGATGTTGTCCGGACTCGAGGACGCGATGTTCTCAATGTCCCATACAATATTTGGGAGGTTGTAGTCATATTAAGTGCTCAATTATGATATGAACTAAACTTTTCAATTTGACTGGCCTAAAACAGTATCCATTCTTAGTTAGTCTAGTCTTAGGCTAGTCAAAGTTTCCGCATGTTTTATTGCATGATTTTTATAGGAATAAATTTATTATTATTATTAACACACGCGCACGTACGTGGTACGTGCACGCGTACGTACGTGGGCCAGTGTAAACACCAACAAGAACGTTGCGCCGCGTTACGTTGCGTGGCGCGGGCTAAGTGTGATTCTGCTGATGTCATAATACTTGTCTATGACTTTATTATTGTCTTTGTAAAACTGACCTAATTTGTTGACTCATCCTTTTGTCATCGCCAGTCGTATCACCCGGTTTTTACTCTCAAATTCTACATTTTATCCCTTACACTGTTTAACCCACGAAGTTCAATTTATCTTCCCATACTTGTGATATTTATAAGTGAGTTCTAATGCTTTTAATAATTACTCTAATCATTTCGGTAGTGGCCCTTATCGGTACACCTAAGTAAGGAAATCTATTGGCGTTTCGTTTGCGTAACGTTCAAACTGTCTATTAGACGTCTGCTTATTTTAATAAAGTGTTTTGAAAATATTTTAATTCTTAGTGACAAATATTTTATTAAAAGCGGATTAGCGGACTTAACAAAAGGTTTACCCGCTTAACTTTACTTCTAGTTATAGTCATATTAACTTATCAGACGATTAACGACAAATCTTTCAACAGATTTCAAATGTCAATTTCAAGGTCAAGATAGTCACAATATGTATATCCCTATTTCCAAATATGAGTATCGCATAAGATATCATTGTTTTGACAGAATATTTCAACCAAAAAATATTAAGCTCATTCAAAAGAGGGTTCCGTTACAACTATGTTCTGTTTCAGGTACATATATATTTGTTTGGGCTTGTACCAATTACCAAACCCTACCACAGCATTGCCATGGATCTAGATAACCAAGAAACTGTTTCCGTCAAGACGGAACCAGGCCCCCAGGAAGGGGGCGAATGTGTAATGCCGAACACGTTTATGGATTTCGACCTCCCAGATGTAAAGAAGGAATGTGCGGAGAGTACTCAGAAAGCCAGTTAGTTGCATTACATACGTAAAATAAATTATATATTATTAATCCAAGTCAATTTTGGATTGCCATGGCGACAGAATATTATATGCTTGTTCACGTGGTCCTCTTTTGCCGTAGTAATTTTAATTTTTATCATGATATATATCTTTACCAGAACAGCCAAACTACAACATAAGTCAAAGTTAGTAATTTTTATTTAGTTTTTGTGAATTCCCCAATTGAGTCCTAACTGCTCTGAACCTCTTGGTTTAATTGGTGTATGTTGTAAGTCCTGGCTATTCAGATGGCGTCATTTCAATCAATGTTTAAATTGTGAATTGTTTATATTACACCAAGGCGATACCGAAAGTATCTCCCACGCTGGAACGCGCTACAAAAATAAATTGTGAGATATCATGAAGACATCACATAAAATTTACTTGCTTCCGCTGGAATTTTATCCTGGGACCTCCAGATTACTAGTCGAGAGCCATACCCTACAATCACAGAAGCCGCTAATGCTCACAATAAGTGCTTGATTCATCAAGTTGTCCACTTTATACTCATACGTTAAATATACATATTGATGGAAGAAAACATCATTTCGTTGACTTAAAATGACTCCACACTAAAGGTGCTTAGGAACAAATACCTTTTCCTTCCTGAAGCGGACATCCGGGTCATTCTTATTAATTCTCTTCAATTAACCTTGAACTCTCTTCTCCTAATTCTCACTTATGCAGGGTTAATCAACGATTTTTTTTATCGAAAATATTTTATATAATTTCTTTTTTTTGTTTAACATCAATTGTCAATTATTTTTATAAGCAATAATTATTAGCCTGAAACACTCATCCACATTGAAAAATCTCCTGATAAAAGATACATGACGCCAACGGGACTTGAACCCCGTATCTCGACGCCATCTAGGGAGAGAGTTAGCACTTACAATGCCTTTCTCATATAAAATAAAGTTGGTTGTTTTCAGGTGAAAAAATGTAAAAAGCAGTAATTGTTGAATGAAACACTAGTATGTATTGAATTATTTGGCGGATAAGAGATAAGCCGCCATAGCTCAGTGGTCAGAGCTGTCGACCGGAAATCGAAAGGACACGGGTTCAAGTCCCGTTGGCTTCATGTATCTTTTATCAGGAGATTTTTCAATGTGCATGAGTGTTTCAGGCTAATAATTATTGCTTATAAAAATAATTGTTACCCTTTGTGCTATGCATAAAAAAATCTTGTCTTAAACATTAGTTTACCGAAAAAATAATAATCAATTGTCAATGTACGAACATGCTGTTTTATAGCTTGCATTAATGAGGACACTATAACGGTCAAGGCGCAAATCGGACGCCGAGAAGATAATGATGGGGATTCTCTTGTATGGAAATTGATATAGACCTGCAGGATGTAAAAAAGGAATGCTAAGAACGCTTTGAAAGAATTGACCAGTCCGGTAAAAATATTTTCTTTTTGTTTATATTTTCTGCCTTCTTTTTTTTAATAAATTTTTATCAATTTTCTGTACTATTTTATCCTTAGTATTGATATATAGTCGTACTGAGCCTTTATCATCGTATTTTTTTATTTTTTTCTACAGATCGCAAGACGCATCCTATGGAAAAAAACAATTATTTTGTCCTCATTGCACCTATTCCAATGTTCATAATTCGAATTTCAAAAGGCACTTAAGCACCCATACAGGAAAAAAACATTTTTTGTGTTCCGAATGCAACTATGCATGTTCTCAAAAAAGCTATCTGACAAAACACACGCTGACTCACAGTGAGGAAAAACCTTTTTTATGTTCTGAGTGCAACTATTCATATTCTCGAAAGGACCATCTGACGATACACATGCTGACTCACAGTGGAGAAAAACCTTTTTCATGTTCCGAGTGCAATTATTCATGTTCTTGAAGGGGCACTCTGAAGAACGACATGCTGACTCACAGTGGAGAAAAACCTTTTTCATGTTCTGAGTGCAATTATTCATGTTCTCAAAGGGGTGATCTAAAGAAACACACGCTGACTCACAGTGGAGAAAAAGCTTTTTCATGTTCCGAGTGCAATTATTCATGTTCTCGAAGATACATTTTGAAGAACCACATGCTGTCTCACAGTGGAGTAAAACCTTTTTCATGTTCTGAGTGCATTTATTCATGTTCTCAAAGGGGCGATCTAAAGAAACACACGCTGTCTCACAGTGGAGAAAAACCTTTTTCATGTTCTGAGTGCAATTATTCATGTTATCAAAAGGGCCATCTGACGAGTCACATGCTGACTCACAGTGGAAAAAAACCTTTTTCATGTTCTCAGTGCAACTATGCATTTTCTCAAAGGGGCACTCTGAAGAACCACATGCTGACTCACAGTGGAGAAAAACCTTTTTCATGTTCTGAGTGCAATTATTCATGTTCTCGAAGGGGCGATCTGAAGAAACACACGCTGACTCACAGTGGAGAAAAACCTTTTTCATGTTCCGAGTGTAATTATTCATGTTCTCGAAGGGGCGATCTGAAGAAACACACGCTGACTCATAGTGGAGAAAAAGCTTTTTCATGTCCCGAGTGCAATTATTCATGTTTTCGAAGGGGCAGTCTGACGAAACACACGCTGTCTCACAGTGGAGATAAAGCTTTTTCATGTTCCGAGTGCAATTATTCATGTTCTCAAAAGGGCAATCTGATTAGTCACATGCTGACTCACAGTGAAAGAAAACCTTTGTCTCGTTACGAGTGAAACTAATAATTATCTTTTCTGACGAGTTACATGCTGACTCACTGTTAAAAGTTTACGGAAAACATTTTTGATTTAAATATTCAACTACATTGCTTTTCATCAACTTCTTTATGAAATGCAAGGTTATGGTGAACACTAAAAAAATATAATCTTTAGCAAAGCTAAGGTTATAAAGCTTTGTTTAATTTTATATAGTTTGGAATCAGATCTGACTCTCACACAGCTCGTGCACCTGCGAACGTTCAAAGTGTATCTCAAAAAGAAAAAAATGAAAATGCGGCAAACAAGAACGAAACGATGGATGTGTTGAAGATCGATAATGCCGGCCAATTGGCCGCGCTTAATTAAAATTGGACTAAATGACCTACATTTCGCAAAAAGGATACTTTATATCTAGTACAAGCTATCCTGGTTTAATAACCTGGTTAAAAAAAAAAATTAACCTTACTTCTTCGCAAGCAATTAGCTTGTCTCTCGGAGTGAACTCCGGACGGGGATATTGAACGATGTAAATGATCTCACAAACAAATATACACATTCATCATCAAAGTCTTGCTAACGACAGCGGATGCACTGTAACCGATGGTACCGAAAACTGAAACTTACCCATTATACTCACTTTAATTTTTTAATTATTATCGTTTTTTAAAAACATCTTCTGAAAGTAATGCAAAATGGGCGAGTGATTATTTAAAAATTTAATGTGATAATTGGAACCCTTTATTCTTTATATACCTTCGAGCCACTTGAGTATTTCCAAATATTATTGTGACAATAATAATACTCCGTCGGTGTTCGAAATTATACAAAAAAAACTCTTATTATTAATCAATATATAACATTATTCCTCGTACCTACCTTCCTTTATTTGTAACTCCTATGATAGCCAGCTATTAATAATAAATTAATGTTATATCTTTTAAATGTACATATTTTAACTCGATTGTATAAACATTATAAATAGAAGTGTGCCGAGTGGCCCAGTTGTAGCATTGTGAACCATGTAATTTTACTAACTTCATTATTAATTCTCATTTTCTTAATAAATATATATTTTTATTTGTTTATTTACATGTATTTTTATAATTATCATATTTCCTTAAATCATTATTATTTATTATTTTATTTATTTAAGTTTTAATCCAGCAGGACTGGGAGGATAGTGCAATCCCAGTCTGCCATATTACATGAAATGCAGTAAAACAGGGAAACAATTAAATAAAGTAAAAAATTAAAATATTGGAAATAAGATAAAACAAAGAGAGAAAAAAATATATATATAAGGCAGGTACCTAAACATAAAATTAAAATATAAATCAAAAATAAAATGTCATATAAATAGGTAATACAATAAAAAACAATTAGATTAAATTAAATTAAACCGTCCATCAGGGAGGTCGCCGCATCATCTGCATCCATCGCTCATTGAGTGGGGAACTGAGCCACTCGGATGCAGCAGATATTGGTTGAGTCCTACCCCAGAAGCTGGCTAGTCGGTGGCGAAGTAAGGCGGGGAATGAGTGCACCCTCCCTTCAGTAAACATTGTGGAGGCACTGCAGAACCTCGGTACTTGCATGAGCTGCCTGTATATATTTTGTATGCCTGCATTATTGTAGCACACTCTCAGCTTGTCCCATTGCGCTGCTGGTTATTGTGTCCACATCGCAGATGTGTCACCACAGTGCAGTGTAGAATGCCTTGAAAAGTAATTTTCTGACATCATCGCTACAGTGGTAGAACCGATTGAGAGCATTCCGGACCGAATATTGGTTGCTCTTCTTTGTCGTTCCATGTCTTCTATATCCTTCACATCTTCGGTTAGGATATGTCCCACATATTTAACCTGCAAGGCTACAAGTAGTTATTTTCCGTCTAAAAAGATTGGAGGAATATTAATTGTCTCATCGCTATAACCTCCTCGGGCCCAGGGAAAAAATTGTTTAAAATTTAATTTTTTTTTTGTGTATTTGTTTTTCAAAAAAATAACAGTAATGTATAAAATTTAAAAAAAAAATAATCTATATATAGTTTTACCAAAATCATATGTCTCCTGTAGGAGACGCGGGGTCTCTAGCATGTAAAATTTGTTTTATTTTTTTTATTTGATATTAGTTCACAAATCTAATAAAACAACACTATTATGAATTTGCAAAACGTTTATTAAAGTTGAGGGACATATTATAAGTATCTTATATTAAAAAAAGCTTTTAATTAGTTATTCTAGTGAATACCTACCTTTCTAAGCAAAATAAAGTTTTAAATTTGAAGGGTAAAAATAATATAAATTTATTTAAATTTCATGGTACAGTTGGTAACAATTTCTTTTATCCTGCAAACATAAAAAGCTTTGCATGTTGAACACTGTACGCGGGCTGCATTAGAGCTACACCCAGGGAAGCGACATCGATTTTTGGTTGGTGGATGCGGGAAAATTGGCATGTGAAGAACATTTTTCTTCCTTAGAGAATCTGGCGGGTGTGGAACAGCAGCTTTGGAACGCTTTGGTGCTGGTTCATGCTCCCATTCGGAATCAGAGTTAGGATCAGGTGCTTGTGAATGATTGTGGATTAGATGCTCTTCGATTTGAACTCTGAAATCTAAGTTATCCAAAATGTCCTTCTTCGGGGTTTTCAATGCTATCTGATCTCGTCTGTATTCTATCCAAGATGCAGCTATGGAAAAATCAAATAAATGCATCAATAATTGGACTGTCCATTTTTTGGTTCGTGCATTTATTCTGTAGGTGCTTATTATCCGATCTAACATGTCAACACCGCCCATGTTTGTGTTGTAGGCTTTCACGAGTGCTGGTCTATTGACCATTATATATCGACCGTCTTTTTTCGACCACCGGCGACATAGATCGGTAGGAATTTTCCCCTCTTTACTAGAAATCAATGTAACTGGGCGGTTGTCAAACCATTTAATAATAGCTATTTGGCCATCATTTCTCACGGACTGGTCAATGGACCCTCGATTTTCTTTTTTCATTTCATAGTCTGTTTTTAATTTGCAGTCTTTCGGAATTCTGTTCACCTGAATAGTACCAGTACCTTGACATTCAGCTTTAATGTGAAGTAAATCCAAAAGTCTGATGGAAGTAAAGTAACGGTCCATGTATATGGTAACTCCTGGTGGAAGAGTCTCAGAAAGGCGTATAACCGTCTTGCCTCCAATATCCAATTTCTCATATTCATCGCCGACAATGATTGAATCTCCTTTACCTTGATATATAAAAAAATCAAATGGTAGGCCATCAGGAGCAGTTACCACCATATTTTTCAAACCACATGGGTTCGGTTTATTTCTCACAAACTGCCTTGCTGATGTGTGCCCCCAAAACGGTATCATCTGTTCATCAATGGATACCGCTGATGACCGTGGATTCAGTCTGCATCCATTTTGGATAGTTTTAATTAATGGTTGAACTTTCCAAAATTTATTACTTTCCTTTTCTTCTGGCAACGCTAAAGCGTCATCACGTATTTTTAAATTATTTCGGATATTAAAATACCTAATCCTCGTCATGTTATCGGCTATAATTGGAACTCTAGTCTTAGCTGCCCAATACATTCTAATTCTGGGATATTTTAGGTATGACATTATTAAGGTTACCCCAAAAAATGTTTTCATTTCAGCCAAAGAGCAATTCAATGGTCTTCCCCTTTCAGCCAAAAACCGTTGATTTGTATGTATTTGCAAGTCAATATACATATTGTGGGGAATGTACTTACTGAAGTATTCGAATGGAGGCAAATTTACAGCATTGGAAGGCAATTCTTCGTACTCTGGTGCTGGAGGAAGCGGAAAAAAATCATCAGATTTCTTCCAAAATTCACGCCTGCTGGGGTTCGTGGATTCCGTTGTATTAATTTCCTCAATATTGTTGACTAACTCTTCATCATTAGATATCATCACGTCATCCGCAGTAGTTTCATTGAAGTCAGGGTCGTTACTCTCATCATCACTGAGGTCACATTCAGAAATATTTCCATCCATCTCTAAGTTGACAAAATTAGTAAATGCATCAGAATCTGTAAATAGAAAAAATCATATGAATTAGCAACCAAAAAGTGTTTAAAAACGTATTATCTGAATTGTTTTCTCAACTAACTTGTAAAAGTTATTAAATATTTATGAAAGAAATGCGTGAATAATACCAAATATATCTAAATGGTTAATGTCTGAAAATTTTTGACACTAAGACCCGATGTCTCCTCCTGGAGACATACAACTTTGGCCATTTTTCACAGACATGAATGACAAAACATTGAAAATCTATCAATTCGATGTTATAAAATAAACATAATAGAACACCAAAAAGTGCACATAGTATCAGTTGAGCTGCAAATATAGTAAATATAACAGACTTACCAATTTCTGAACCAGCGAAACGTCCTTTCCCCAGACCTGCCATTTTTAAACTGTCAGAAAACCGTTGTGTAAACATTTATTTGAAAAATATGTCAATTTAAAACAGTTACTGACATCTATGAGCAACACTGCAAACTCGAAACTAGTTTTCAATTGATATTATCCTTGGAATCACACCACTTTTATGGACCTTTTTTATGTCGCCCCCAGGAGACGCGGGGCCTGAGGAGGTTTAATCGAAGGCACTAACAGCACCATATCATCCGCGTAATTAATATTGTTACTGCCTTGACCGCAGATATGACAACCAATTCGTGTATCATTCAGTTCAGTAAGAGGTCATTAATGTACACATTAAATAGAATAGGAGACATATTACCCCCTTGCCTGACTCCGCTTTTTAGGAATAAGTGTCTTGAAGAAGCTCCTGCCCATTGAACGTATTTTTTCTGCTGTCGGTACCAAATAGCCAACATATTAACCACGGCTGCTGGGACATCTCGTTTTATGAGTTTTTCCCATAATAATTTATGAGAAACACGGTCAAAGGCCTTGCTTAGGTCGAAAAAGCACCCATAAACGGTGGTCTTTCTTTTTTGTAGTATTCTATTGTTTGTTTAATTCCATAGATGGCCATATCGGTTGATAAGGCGCTTTTAGCGCCGAATTGGTTATCTAGGGTAAATAGCTTGTCTTTATCTAGCGTGAATAGATTTTTTTCAAATAGTCTTGAGATCATTGTCGCTAGGGAAATAGGTCGGTCATTTCCTAGTATCGATGCATCCAGTTGATTGGATTTCAAGATTGGTATGATATCAGCTCAACTCATGTCCATAGGCATATATGTGTGTCGTAAGAGGCTTGAGTACAGGGCGGCTATGTATATATGCTATGTGTGGAGATGATTTCCTGCGTACCTTATGTGCTCGATACCAATACCGTCGTATCCTGGACTTTTACCGAGAGCGGTTTGCTTAATCGCGCATTCGATCCTTCCAGGAGCAATGTTCATGATCAGGTTGTAGCAGTCTCGCTTGTTAAGTACCTACCGTACCGACAGTCAGCATTCTCAAGTTGCCGTCTTGTTTGGCGATCTAGTTTGAAGTGCGCAGCATTTGGATTTGGTTCTGTCAGTTGTGGCTCGAGTCTCGGTGGCACGGAACGTTCTGAAAGACTTGCCGACTTTGGCGGACCCTGAATATACGTAAGAGGCCCTCTAAAATTGAGATTGATATTTTGTACTTTAGTTTCTTAGGGATTACTCTGATAATATATAAACTTGTTCAGAATTATCTAATTCTGAGCTGGCGCCCATTTATCTCTTTATAGCATCATTTATTTTTTCGTAATTTTCAACTAATATTACTTGCATTTTTAACTATCGAGAATTTCTATCTCGACACGCCTTGAGATATAACCTTTTATATTGAGTCTCTTGCTTCATTTTTTTACTTCCTAGAGCTATGTGTTTAGTAACCGCAATTTATATAATAAATGTTATATTTGTTATAAGAGTTTTTATTTCTGGTGCAAGCATTTTATCTACCCACATGTATCCTCGAGTTCCCTTAGGGAAATATTAAATACAGGTAAGATTAATTTGTTACAAATGGCGCCCGACTTTGGTAGAATCTAGTTAACGAGAATATGCAAGTTCATCTTCATTTTAATGTTGTTTCCTGATTTTTGTTTAAATTTTTTTCTCAGAGATAAGTGATGCTATAATTTACTTTCCCGTTCGTCAATCTCTTTTGGGGGGTCTCTTGTAGATTCTGGGTGGTCAGTGACTTTTTTCATTTGAATCGTGTCCACGTGTCTATTTTAAATTTTCATTTTATGCAGTTTTGTTATCTCGGCCCAACTCACAGACGTTTCGTCTCTTTACTCATCTGTGTCAGCACTATGTCGTCGCACATATTTTTATTTTTACATAGCAATTTGTGTGACAATTTTGTTGTATGTTTTAGCGTGATCTAACTATATTTTCTACCCTCATAGTTGTGTAGGTATGACGGATTCTCCAATTGTGACTAGAAGCCAAACGAAACTGAAAGTCATCATGTCGAAATCAAACGAGGACTCCCCTGTTCATAATTCCACGGTTTCGTCAGTCCCGGTTCCCATACATAAATGGAATTTAACTTTTGACGGTTCCGGCGATGTCCGTCATTTTATAGAAAGAGTTAACGAGTTAGCTATCTCTCGAAATGTAAGTATCATTTCTCTTTTCTCTTCTGCTGTGGAACTCTTTTCAGGAAGTGCCTTGGATTGGTTCAGAGTAAATCGCGAGTCGTTCTCTTCCCGAGCAGACATTGTGGTAGCGTTAAAAGATGAATTTGAGTTGTTGGACCACGAAAGACGTCTCCTAGCGCAGATCAGAGCTACGTTTCAGCAACAAAAGGAAAACCTTGGGTGTTTCATTACTCGAGTTTTACTGTTAAATAATCGCTTGACCTCTAAGTTGCCTGACGATGAAATTCTTGAAATTTTACAGTGTAACATGCTTCCTCGGTATATTCAGAAACTATCTCTTTCTGTAATAACGGATGTGAATTCTCTAAAGAAGTTGGGGATTGAGTTGGCTGACAGTCGCTCAGATTCCAGATTTTCCTCTGCAGAAGCGAACTGTAACAAAAAAAAACGCAAATCGTTCAACTTTTAATAATGCTTCATCCAGAGGAAATATTAGGAATAATTCTGGTAATCCTAATTTAAATCCAGATCGTTTTGCTAACCAAAATAATTTAAATAATCCCAGTCACAAAATTAATGTCTAACGAGGCAGTCAAGAATTGCGTAGCCGAGGTGGTAGGCCTGGATAGCTATGAGAATTAAAAATTTTCGCAACAATTGATCGTAAATAACGTTATTCGTGAATTTGAATCCTTTTCAGGAAATCGCTTGGGTAGAACGTCGCTTGAAAAACACGTCATTGACACAGGTGATTGCACGCCGATTAAACAACGTGTTTATCCGATATCTCCTCATTTATTGCCGGAAGCACATAGAGAACTCGGCAGACTGTTAAATCTAGGCGTAGTAGAACCCAGCAATAGCTCGTGGAATAATCCAATTGTTTTAGTGCCCAAGAAAAATGGTTCCTTCAGACTTTGCCTTGACAGTAGAAAACTTAACGCAGTCTCGAGACGTGACGCTTATAATTTACCGCTTATATCTGACATTTTAAATAGTCTCGGAGGAGCTCGTTATCTCACGACTTTAGACCTAAATGATGCATTCTTTCAAATTCCATTAGAGAAAAATTCAAAAGAGAAAACCGCGTTCACTATCCCAAAACGAGGCCTCTTTCACTTTATGACAATGCCTTTTGGCCTTCATGGTGCGAGTTCTCGGATGATGAGGTTGATGGACAAGGTTTTGGGTCCGGAGTTTGATGGGAAGGTTTTTTTGGATGACATCATCATAATTAGTTCTACTTTTGAAGAGCACATTGAACTTTTAAGACGGGTTAAACTAAAGTTACAAGCTGCGGGTCTGACAATTAACGTAAATAAATCAGTATTTTGTCGTGATTCCCTTAAATACTTAGGTTTCGTTATTGATAAGGATTGTTTGAGATCTGATCCTGAGAAAGTAAAAGCAAGAGTTGACTTCCCCATACCAACGTCGCAAAAGAGCCTGCGTAGATTCATCGGTATACTCTCTTGGTACAAAAGATTTGTCTTAAATTTTTCATTAACTGCGGCACCTTTGCATAATCTAACCAAAAAGGTGTTTTCTGGTAAAAAGTTTGTGTGGAATGAACAAGCTAATTCTGGTTTTACCAAGTTATAGAATATTCTGGTAAATGCTCCTGTTCTTGCTTGTCCCAACTTCAGCAAACCTTTCATAATTAGTTGCGACGCATCTAACACTGGGCTAGGCGCGGTTCTTTCTCAAGCTGACATTAATGGCATAGAACACCCCATTTCTTTTATTTCCAGAACACTAACTGCACGGGAGAAAAATCACTCTACAACCGAGAAGGAATTAAATGCGATGATTTTTGCACTTGAAAAGTTTAGAGGTTATATTGAGGGATCGCCCATTCCGGTAAAGGTTATAACAGATCACTATAGTTTGAAATGGCTTACGAACTTAAAGTCTCCGTCGGGTAGATTAGCGCGGTGGGCAGTTAGACTACAGCAGTTTAACTTTGAAATTATACATAGGAGCGGTAAAGACAACGTTGTTCCGGACGCACTGTGTCGTGACCCCTTACATGTTGACTTGATTGATCAGTCCTTTTCCACTTCCGACCATTGGTATTTAAGTTTGAGAGAGAAAATTTTGGCTAATCCGGGGAAATTTTCAGCGTGGAAAGTCTGCGATGGAGTTATTTTCAAACACATTCCGAGCATGGAGGCACTACACAGGGCCTATGGCTGGAAAGAAGTTCTCCCTAGAGAGTGTAGGAAAAACGTCATAATTCAACATCACGTTCCTCCTTCATGTGCACATTTTGGCATAATGAAAACCATTAATAGAATTAGACAAAAATACTATTGGCCCAAAATGGCAGCGGATATCAAGTCGTTTGTAAGTAAGTGTCACACTTGTTTGGGATACAAGAGCTCAAATTTGTTACCCCCTGGTCTCATGGGAGACCCTAAACTTGTACAACGCCCGTGGCAAATGATAGCGACGGACCTTTTAGGTCCTTACCCCAGTTCTTACAAAAAGGGTTATACTTATTTATTAGTAGTCTCAGATTTCTTCTCTAAGTATACAAGACTTTTCCCACTTAGAAGAGCTACTGGTAAGGTCATTGCTGAAACTTTGGAAACTGAAATATTTTATAAATTCGGGGTACCTGATACGATTATCTTGGACAACGGTCCGCAGTACATCTCGCGTGACATGAAAGCGTTAGCCGATACATTTCACATCCGTCACCTTTTCTATAATTGCAGATATCATCCGCAGAACAATCCTGGTGAACGCATAAACAAGGTGCTGGTATCAACCCTGGGCTCATTCGTAGGTTCTGATCACAGATCCTGGGGTAACCATCTTCCGGAAATTGAATTGGCAATTAACACTGCTGTGCATGAAGTTACAGGTTATACTCCGTTTTCCCTAAATTTCGGAAGGGAAATTGTGATTTCAGGGAACGAGTATAAGGGTGCTGACTTCAACGCTGAAGACATTACATTTTCAGTTCGGGATACGTAGGCATCAGATTTGCAGGAACTAAATGACATATTTTCCCAAGTTCGCACGTCCCTAAGACGTTCGTATGAACGCAACAAGGTGAATTATAATCTTCGTCGTAGGGATGTTCAGTACGATGTCGGGAACATTGTCTGGAGAAGGTCGTTTGCTCTGTCCGATGCTAGTAAATACTTTTCAGCTAAGCTAGCACCTAAATTTATTCGCAGCAAAATTATTGGTAAGATTTCGCTGGTGGCATATCAATTAGCGGATATGGCTGGTAAGCCAGTTGGCACTTTCCACATCAAAGATATTATAAAGCTAGAAGATCCCGATGATTAGTCATTTCATCGAGGGGGGACTTCCGTTTCTATATTGAGGATATTTTCTCGTATTACATAAATTTTAGATTATAAGTTTTGTTTTGGTAATAAGCTTACATGATTCGCCTTATGTTTGCTTATTCATTTATGTTAATGGGTATTTTGTAGGCAATCACTGTGAAGATATGACCTTATATTTATAAAATTGTGTCTACACATTAATTTTATGTGTTTGATATTATGGGTTCTGTCTACCTTGTTTTTATTGTAGTCATAGTTTGTGTATTTTGTTCCTTTTCAACCCGTAAGATTGACTCACACTTAGGGGGTTTTTCACTATCTCTGATTATGTTCTGACCAAGCACTAATCCGCGGATTAGTCATTTTTTCGTTTTCACTATATCTGAATAACGCTAACGCTCGGGTTAAAGTTAGATTTGACTAATCAGTGCTCGAACTTCACGTTAGGCGCTATTCCTCGAATCAAAGATGGCGTCAAAACATTCCGAGTTTAACAGCTGAGAAGTGAGTCGAATTTTGTAGAATGAATTTGAATGCTTGTATGATCCATCCTGAATTATTTGATTGTGTTCAAAATAAGAAACAATGTATTAATTCGACACGAATCTATCTAAAATGACCTGATAATCAACATAACATAACCAAAAAAATGCACACTTCGCGGTGTGCGGACTGTGACGCATGACAGCCGTGGCAGTAGATGGAGTAACTGCAAACATTTTGCGATGTTGCCAGACCATTTCCAGTGTTATTTATCCGGAAGCTCGAAACAATGGTGAAACGGTCGCCGTTGAATAACGAAGTTATTCTGATCTTTAAATCCAGCCAACGGATAGCTAGTCAGATATTTAGCCCGACATAGTGAAATACCCCCTTAGTCCCACGCATTGAAAACTATAAATTAGCTTGGTACATCCTTGGGCATTAATTTGTGCAACTTCAGCAGGCCACTGTAGTTGTGCTAATTTCTGTCCACTTTTAAATTTTAAATTTTGAATTTCACGGTATTGTGCTGTTTTGTTTTACAAAACGTAAATCCGTGATAGTGACTGCGCACTTTGTTCTGAAATACTGATATGTCATTCCCTGTAGACAACCTTTCCTTAATTATCTAATCACATTTCACACATGTTTTTCAAAAATTTTCCTAGCACTAAGTTTTGTTTTATGTAGTTTTATATTTTGTGCATGCTTCCATTATACCAATTTTGGTGGTGATTTTAATGTGTTTTAAGTCACCAAATTTTTCTCTTCTTGATAATTTGGTTAAACCTCCATGCTATTCAAACACGAGAGCCTCAGAAGCTAACAATTATCTATTTTTGAGGTTTTATGAAACCTTATGCATGGTTCTTTGGCGATAAGTTTTATTGATATTCTTTTTACAAAGGATCGTCTAAATTTTAATTAGTATAATGGGTAATTTTAATTAGTTTAATGGGTAATTTTAATTACTCTGATAAGAAAATGAAAATTTTAATCTTTATTATTTTTTAATCTCAATGAAATTAGTCTAATGAGTTTTGAACAATCCTTTTTTAAAATATTTTTTTTTTAAATAATATAATAGTAATCTGTTATTATGGGAGTTGTTATTTAAGTTTTCTTCTGCAATTTCCATTGTGCAACATTATTAATTTCTTTAAAACTCCTTTTTGAGATGCATCTTGGGTTTGGGTCTGGGGTTTCAGTTTGTTTTCTCTAATAGCTCACAGATGGCAGTCTCATAGATTTTGCATTTGAATGCGTTTCGTGAATTGTGTTCTGTTAATTTATTAATAATAAAATTTAAATTATAACTTTTTTTGGCACTTAGATTCACGCAGTCTGTTAGTTTTTTCAGCTACCGTTTATTAATGCTCCAGATCTTGGTAATTTTCACCACAGTTTAAATTTTGGAATTTGTGTTATTCTAGGTTTTATTATAAATCATTAATATTTTCTTTTCATGTCAGTAATCCATATTGTAAGCTTTAGTTTAGTTCTCAATTCAAACGCCTCATTTTAGTCAATCTCCTTCTACATTCTACATACTTCATCACTTCAAGACCATATCAAGATGATACTTCAAGGATGCAGCTTATCAAAATTTTACTTCAAGGATGCAGCTCACCAAAAATTTACTTCAAGCAAGCGGCCTGAAATCTTTATTTTCGTGCTTGGCAATTCAAGATCTTTTCTCTTTGAGGGTCCATCATCAATTGGAACTGTCAAGATTGATCTTATTGGACGCGTCATGTCGTGAGCCGATTCATTGATGGATGTAGCAGTTACTCCTGGCTTCTGTTGCTGTCGTCTTGCTATACGACTTACGATTGCAGTGGTCCACAATTACTACCCTGCGCTTTCGGATTTCTTCAAGGATATCAGAATATGTTCAACATTCTGGCGTCGCTAGATCTCCATGGCTTGCTGCTCATCTTGGCGTCATCAATAGGCATGATCAGCTCTTGCTTCTGCCATAACCTGGAGGGCTTGGATCCTTCTAAGAGGAACTTAGACCATTGAGACAGGATGAAAAAAAAAATTGTCCTTGGGATATATTTTTTTTTTGCTGTGGAAAGGGGATAATGTAGCAGTCTCGCCCGTTAAAGTACCTACCGCACTGACATTCAGCATTCTCAAGTTGCCGTCTTGTTTGGCGATCGAGTCTGAAGTGCGCTGCGTTTGGATTTGGTTCGACAGTTGTGGCTCGAGTCCCGGTGGCAGGAGAAGTTCTGAAAGACTTGCTGACTTTGGCGGACCCTGAATTTACGTGAGAGGCCCTTTAAATTGAGATTGATATTTTTTTAGTTTCTTAGGGATTACACTGATAATTTATAAATTTGTTCATAATTACTAATTCTGAGCTGGCGCCCATTTAATTCTTATAGCATCTTTTATTTTTTGGAAAATTTTCAACTGACATGACTTGCATTTTTAACTATCGAGAATTTCTGTCTCGACACGCTTTGAGATATAACCTTTTATATTGAGTCTCTTGTTTCTTTTATTAATTTCCTAGAGCTATGTGTTTAGAATCCGCATTATATAAAATAAATCTTATACAAAATGAAAACAAACACTTAGTTTTAAACCACTTTATTTTGATGTATATTCGTCGACCGGTTTTGATTGGACTCAATCTTCATCAGGACAATAAAATATAATACTGTATAATACAGTATTATATTTTATTGTCCTGATGAAGTAATATTGTATAAATTGCACCGTATTTGTGTTCCATTTATACAGTTTTGTGTCTCTTTAGTGAACACCACATTTCTATCCCGAAATTTATCACATTCTTGCACTACTACTTTTCTAGTGACGTTTCTTCAACCCATTGGAACTGTTGCCTTGTACGTAAGTAGTTTCATTCAGTTATATTACCTAATTGGTGCGTGTTTATCATAAGAATTTATTTGTCAACATTCGCAATATAATATATTGAGCTACCCAACACCAGGTAAACACGTGACGGACGGTACATTGGGTTGTTCATTGTAGATTTACAGCAGCTGTCCAAAATGCCAACCGAGGGATTAGTAAGTTTATGTCTTTACACTGAGTGGAAAACTTTGACTTATTCCAATTAGTCAATTCCATTAGGTTTTACATCACATATTTTATATATATTTTGTGTTGCATTTACTCATTGTCATAAACTGACACCAATGTTTTTTTCTTTACTCACTGAAATACAGTAATTAATGTTGTCAATTTATTAATATATACCACATCTGGTCATGAACATGGCTAAAGCCGTTTAAAGCAACTTCTATATTCTGAATGGTGGTCTTTTACCAGGGTGACATTTGGGGTATCTATCTCTCAGATGATAATGAAGCAACTGTTTGGAATAATTGTTGTATGAAAAGTACAAGTACATATTGGATAAATATGCGGCATTGGAATAAGCCGACGTAGCGCAATTGGTAGAGCAACTGACCGGCAATCTGAAGGCTGCGAGTTCAGCTCCCGTCAGCCGCATTAATTTTTTTTAAATTATATTGGTGTTTCAGACTAATAATTATTGCTTAAAAATAATTAATGTTCTGTTTCATATCTAATTTGTTTTGAAGTTGGACCTTTTCCCAGAAGACCATGGATCTTCCCATCCCAGAGAGTGTTTCCATCAAGGAGGAACCAGGGTCCCAGGAAGAGGGTGGATGTGAAATGCCATATACAGATATAGATATTTACCTCCCGGATGTGGAAGACGGAATGTTTGCAGTATGCGGCGACCAGTAAATTGATGTTTCGCAATTAAGACATAGTCATTCTTTAGGACGTCCTTTTTGTCATTCATTAATAATTCTGGTATCTCCTTTTAAATCTATCTTCACAGTAAACTATCAAACAAAGCAAACTTTTAACTTAAAATGTTCACAAAAGCTCCCCATTTTTCGTGTTAAAACCTCAATCTGTACCCGATATAAGTTACATGTATACTTGATGCAAGAAATCATTATTCCTTTCGTATTATTTTCCAATAAACAAAACTACGTTCTGAAGGAACTCAGTGTCTCTAGAGTAAATCGTTTTCTTTCTTGTTGCAACCATCCCTGGAGCGGACACCTGGCGTCCTTTTTATGTCATAAATAAATTTAAAGTCTCCTGTCTAATTTTCCGCTTCAATAAGATTTTTCACTGATTTCTTCAATCGTTCATTTATATATGTATATATAAAAACAATAAATTTTGACGTAACTCCTTTTGGAGAACGAAGACCATATCTTTGTAATACGTTGTGTTATAAGTTGTGTAATGTGTAGTGTAATACGTTGTTCGTCCTTACATATCAATGTGTGTATTATTGTTTTGTTTCACCAGGTAGCATTAATGTGGAGACTTTTACCACCAAGACAGAACCAGGACACCGAGAAGAGTTTGGAAGGGGAATTCCTTATAAGGAGATTGACATAGACCTCCCAGATGTTAAAAGGGAGTGCTTAGAGCGCTCTGAAATAATTACCAAAACAAAAGGATTAATAATTACAATTATAATAATTACTTTAAACCTACATATTGTACAAATTTTGCTATTGATATTAATAAAAAAAAAAAAAAAAAAAAAAAAGGTATAACCAATTTTTGTGTTTTGAAGTTAACAATTCATGCTCTCCTAATTTATGCGTTTTTTATGAATCAATACGTTATCTTTTTCAGATTTGACAAACGTGAATACGTCTTCTGTGGATAAAAGATTATTTTGTTCTCATTGCATTTATTCCTGCTCTTTCAAGTCAACGTTTGAAATGCACTTGAGCACCCATACTGGAGAAAAACGTTTTTCATGTTCCGACTGCAACTATTCATTTTCTCAAAAAGGACATCTAAAAAGACACTTGCTGACTCACAGTGGAGAAAAAACTATTTCGTGTGCCGAATGCAACTATACGTGTTTTAGAAAAGATTCTCTAAAAAAACACATGCTTATTCACAGTGGGAAAAAACCTTTTTCTTGTTCCGACTGCAACTATTCGAGTTTTAGAAAGGAATCTCTAAAAATTCACATGTTTATCCACGGTGGAATAAAACCTTTTTCATGTCCCCACTGTAACCATTCATGTTCTACAAAGAGACAACTAAAAATTCACACGCAGATCCACAGTGGAGAAAAACCTTTTTCTTGTACTAACTGCAGCAATTCGAGTTTTAGAAAGGATACTCTAAAAATTCACATGTTTATCCACGGTGGAAAAAAACCATTTTCATGTCCCGTCTGTTACTTTTCATGTTCTACAAAGGGACAACTAAAAATTCACACGTTTACCCACAGTGGAGAAAAACCTTTTTCATGTCCCGATTGCAACTATTCTTGTTCTATAAAGGGACAACTAAAAGTTCACATGTTAACCCACAGTGGTGAGAAACCCTTTTCATGCCCCGATTGCAACTATTCATGTTCTTCAAAGTCAAATATAAGACGTCACCTGCTGACCCACAGTTGAATAAAATTTTTCTTAAATGATAAAAGTTATTCCTCAAAGTATGGTAAATTATAATCCACTTCACAATGGAAATCACATTTTACTGCATTCTCACACGTCAAAGGGGACCCTTTAGTAATAACTAACTCACCATCACGCCGTTTCTCTGCAGATGTAGGCAGAGAGGATGGACCGACAAACAATGCGGTCATGGCATACATTCCTTGACATACATCGTCTCATACTCGTTTGGTTTGTTTAATTGTGCCGTGTCTTCTTCAGGCATCCCTGACGTCTTGTATCATTCACATTTGCGTCATGCATTTTTTAATTCCTTCATTTATTCGCTCTACATGCCCAAAATTAAGTAATCAATAATAAAACGGCAAGGCTGGTGGAGATCGACAAACGTTTATTTAGTTTATAGATACATCATAGATGAAGCTAGTCACACATATTAATTTTGTTATATCATTATATTCTATGCAGAACTATCGATGTGTATGTACGTCAATTTAATAATCTTCTTCTTATTCTTCCTAGCACTATCCCAACTCATTGCCTAGGTAGGCTGTTGGGGTCGGCTCTTCTCGTTCTCAGGTTATAGCTTCTTCGGTTCTGAGTGTCGCTTTCATCTAGGCCGTTTCTTTGTAGGATTTTGGAGCATTGGGTCATCCAGGAGTTCTTTGGTCTACCTCTGGATGACTGTCTTTGAAGCTCTATAGACATTGCCTGCTTCACTGTGTGGTCTTCACGTCAATTTAATAATCATATATCTTTAAATAAGAAATGTATAACTTTAATTAAGAATACATCTTAAATGTTCGTAGTGTACATTTATTTATAAATTAGGCAGTAAATAGAATTAACCACAAAAAATAATACCATAAAGAACCATGGGTAGTATGTAACAGATAGAAAAATTGAGGTTTCTCATAACCTGCCTCACTTGGATAGAGGCTAGCTTGTGTTGAGGCAGTCATTAAAAGTTAATTTAAATTCATATGAATATACCTCCGAGGGCACCGGTAAAGGCAATATTATTACTTTTGATCCAAATAATTTTCTAATAGGTAATTTTATTTTTCAAATCTGAGTATCACATATTTTAATGTTCTCTGGAAGAGGATTGTACAATCTTATTGCGATGTACCTAAAATTTCTTTGACCGAAAGAATTTGGAGTAAATTTTTGAAATCGTTTCGAGTACAGCAAGTATTAATACCTGTTGTGTAGTATTTATGTATGTTTGTACAAACGAAAAGGTGCGTGAGGATGGCTTTTGCGTTTATCTGCTGAACGTCAAATACATTTATAATATTAAAGATTAAGTTCGAGTCTGTAATCAGAGGTATCCTAGGTATTTTTGATTATGGTTTTCTGTGCTTTTATGACAGCAAACTAGCTGACAGCAAAGTAGATCATTTTCAATTGTTTTAAATCAAGAAAGTTTCGTATCGTTCTGAAAAAATGCATGGTTTTGTTATTCTGTTTGCATTTAATTGAGTGTGGAGTATTCATTTTAGGTATTGATCGATGGTAATACCGAGGTACTTCATCTGAGTAGAGCGCTCAATGTCGGGGCACTGACAGCATTCATCGTAATTCAGACATGAGTGTATTCGAATAGAGTCACCGTCGCCTATTTATAACCGACAAGCACACAAAAATTCAATACCTGATCGTCACCTGCGCAGACCTCTGCATCTTCCCCAGGAATAAACTCTCAGGACGTTATAAAAAACAAGCATACCAACTATCAGCGGCCAATGGAACCATCTTACATTGACATACGGGAATCTTACATTGACTTTGAACATCGGACTCAGGTGAGTCTTCACATGGAGATTCGTCATCGCTGATGTCTCCAAACCCAAGATTAGCGTCGATTTTTAAGCCCATTTTGAGCTGCTAGTGAACGTCAAAAATAACCGCTTGCTGGACCGGACTACGAAACTATCAACCCAAGGACGTAGCAGCACTTGCGAAGTTGCCTCAGTAAAAACCGCGAAAGGGTCGACTACCTATCACCAGCTATTACAAAAATTCCCTGATCTAACGCGCCCGGATGGACAGATAAGAGACACCAGGCACGCAACCAATCACCATATTCGGACGACTCCAGGTCCCCCCGTCAGCGGAAGACCCAGACGGCTTACGCCAGAGAGATTCCACGCGGCAAAGAAGGAGTTCGAGACCATGGTGTGGATGGGAATTGCCAGACCTTCCGAAAGCTGCTGGTCATCACCACTCCACATGATACCTAAAACTGACGACCAGTGGAGACCATGCGGTGATTTCCGCGGACGAATGATATATAATGACACTTATAAATGACGATGATCCTAGCCGCGTCACCGCTGCTAGGATCATCAAATCATAATCACACCGCATGTGTAGAAAGGCGAAGAATAGCTGAATCATGTCATGATGTCTATTTGTGTCTCGATATATAAAAGAATTGAAATAAACAATATTTAATAAAATAATTAAAACACTTTGTTTTTACCACGATAATCTTTATTTTTTTATATAAAGTCAACATGTTTCAAGAACGATGTTCTCTTCATCAGGACACTTAATGTACTAAAAACTAAATTGTCAAGTATATACTATAGACCCACACCTGTCTCTATATACTATATAGAGACAGGTGTGGGTAGAAAAGGAAGTAGTGTAGGGGGGGGGTTTAGGGGAGGGGTGAGAGGTGGAAAGGGGAGGTGCTTAGAAAATCAAAGACAAAAAATTACAATGGAAATATGTTTAAGAAAGGGTTATTCACAAAATTAATTAATTATTTAATTAGATTATTAATTAATTAATTTTGTGAATAACCCTGTCTTAAACAATTTTCCATTGTAATTTTTTGTCTTTGATTTTCTAAGCACCTCCCCTTTCCACCTCACACCTCCCCTAACCCCCCCCCCCCCAACACTACTTCCTTTTCTACCCACACCTGTCTCTATATACTTGACAATTTAGTTTTTAGCAGGGGCGTATAACTCCCGCATGACCTTGTAACCCTAATTCTTATAGACAAAGCTGTTGTGGCTGAAAGCTCAGATCTCATTGGCTTAGAGCAAAAAATGTAGTTTGATCTCTCGCTCTCTACCATAGCGACTTGTGTAGCAGAAAGAGAAGCTAAGCATGCTTTATGCTCCGATAAAAATTAACGGTAATTTCCAAGACGCCATTTCGTAAGTTGAAAAGTCAGTTGAAGTTTTTAGCGTAAATATTTTGAATTTTCTTTCACCCATCTAAAAATAATGTTACGTGCTAGAATTCTTCAAGGTGATAAATTAATGCCGTGTTGCGTTAAGAGCGTTGTTTTCGCGGACGAAATTTCGACTCCCGCAAAAATAATTATTGTCCTGTGTCCCTCTCTAACGGAGCGTGCAGCGGGGAACGGAGAGGGAGTACCTGGCTTTTAGTACGGCTGACGTTGCAAGCGATCAAAAAAAGTTAGATAATATGAGATTAAATAAAAAAGAAATTAAGTTCAATGCTTGAATATTTGCACGAAGTCGGTGAAATGTCCCTTTCGTTTAGTTCATTCCATTAGCAGACACAGACATACAAGGGCTTCCGACCTATTCTTTAATAGTATTGGTATATGCGCATGTACACATTAGGCACTGACAATATCACCCACTGAAGGCCAGTAAAAGAGAAATGCTTTTTTTCTTTTGTGCGTGAATATATTTGCATCAAAACGGGGAATCACCCTTTTGTTTAGTTCATTTAAATTAGCAGATACGTGTATTATTGTAGGAGATACGGAAATTGTACACGTGCATTGTACATGTGGCCACAGACGAAATTATAATAATAGTAATAATAGGTGAATAAGTTTATAAATTAGATAAGTACATAGAATTAACAACAGTAAATAATATATGAACAGTAAGTAATATTTTTGTTGTTTGTTTTTGGGGTGTTATGCCGTGTTGCGCTAACTCCTTCTTTAGCCGACGTTTCGGACAGCGTTGCAGTGTCCATCATCAGGGCAGATCCGGTAGATCCGAAGATGTGTAATGTTTGGTTGTCGAGTTTGTGCTTATTTATTTGTGGCCTGGGCCCGTCCAAGTGCGAAATGCAAACGGAAGTGACGACATCTTGTGGCGAATTGTGAAAGCACAGTATTTATTTTAGCCTGGGGCCCATCCAAATGTGAAATGCCAACGGAAGTGGCGCCATCTTGTGGCGAATTCTAGAATTAGAAAACCGATTGATAGAGGTTAGAGTAGATGTACCCAGTATCAAGGTTTAAATGCAATGGTTTTATATTGTATTATTATATGGTATTGGAGTATACTTAGACATGTTATTTGCGTTTAGCTTTGGTGTAGCCGTCAGTTACCGGATACCAAGAGCTGTTGAGCTTAGCTCCGTCGTCTCTATTGATATTAAATGGATTTTTGTAGATTTCAATTGCCTCCATAATCAGGCGTGATCTATAAGTTTTGGGTCTTCCCAGGACCTCGGGAGCAAATCCAAAGTAATGGCCGGTTTCAATTAAGTGTTCGGCGATTGCCGATTTATCAGGGTGGCCAAGTTTACAAGCACAAAAATGTTCTGCTATCCTTTTGGAAATCGTCCGCTCTGTCTGGCCTATATAAACCTTGTCACAACCAGAGCAGCTGAGTTTGTACACTCCATCTGCTTCCAGAGGAAACTTAGTTTTTGCAGACCTCAGTAGGTCTTGGATTTTGGTGGTGGTTCCGAAGACAGTTTTGATGTTTTCTTTTCTCAACAGCCTGGCAATTCTGTCTGTCACATTGTGAACGAAAGGCAGGAAAGCACAGCCTTTTGAGTCTTGTTCAACTCTGTCTTCGTTTGTTGTAGATTTGGCTCTTAAAATTTGCCTTGTCTGACTCGAATTCTAGAATTCGCCACAAGATGGCGCCACTTCCGTTGGCATTTCACATTTGGATGGGCCCCAGGCTAACATAAATACTGTGCTTTCACAATTCGCCACAAGATGTCGTCACTTCCGTTTGCATTTCGCACTTGGACGGGCCCAGGCCACAAATAAATAAGCACAAACTCGACAACCAAACATTACACATCTTCGGATCTACCGGATCTGCCCTGATGATGGACACTGCAACGCTGTCCGAAACGTCGGCTAAAGAAGGAGTTAGCGCAACACGGCATAACACCCCAAAAACAAACAACAAAAATGCTTTTGGCCGTGAGAATCTAAAAACTTACCAGTAAGTAATATAATTGTATAGAATAAAAATATACACTTACTTAAAATTTGTGTAAGTGCACCGGTAAAGGCCTTACCGTTACTGTTGACATAATCTTTATTTTTTAATTTTTACATTACCTTTGAAATTTTTTTGTGAATCACATTTTTTTAATTTTATCTGGAAGAAAGTTATAAAGTCGTGTCGCTGTGTATATAATTCCGAACACGCACTGACTTTATCACTGGGATTTTGGTCGAGATTATTTTTAAGTGTTGTGTAAGAAGAATATTATGTGAACAACAAAATTAAGTAATACAACTATAAATAAAAATAACCATAAAATAGCAGCACAATAATAAAACAATAACAGCAAGAATAATAGCATCAAGCATATTTTATTAAAAATGTTCAATGAATCGGTATAATTATTTCCGTCCATTCTAGGCAGTGAGGAATACATTTATGGTAGTTAGTCCCAGATTTTTTATACTGAAAAAAATCCTATTTTATAATCTACACAATACATGTGCACAAGGTGAAAAATAAAAAAAAAGTCGGACAGGTATAGTAAGAACAGACTCCAATATAAATAAGCAAATAAATATGTAATTACATAAATAAAATTTAATTTCATAAAATTTGTCAGTCAACCACAAAATTTTCCAAATTTTCTAACTAAAGGCATTACTTATATGTTGCCCAAAAGCGAAAATATTAATAATCCCTCTCAGTACAAACCCATTACATGTTTACCGACAATATACAAAATTTTAACATCTTGCTTGACAGATTTAATATAATACTCATTTAGAAGAAAAAAATATTTTATCTGAACAACAAAAAGGTTGTCGCAGAAAACATATGGGATGTAAAGAACAATTAGTTAATGATTCTGTAATTCTAAAACAGATTCAAACTCGAAAACGTAATTTACATACTTGCTATATAGACTACCAAAAGGCTTTCGATAGTGTCTCGCACTCGTGGCTGATCAAAGTATTAAATATATATATAAAATTAACCCCATTATTATTAGCTTTTTGGAAAATAGTATGTCCTTTTGGAATACCAATTTACTTATCAATTTAAAAGGTAAGAAAATAGTAATACCGGGCATTTCAATTAAAAGAGGAATTTTTCAAGGAGACTCATTGAGTCCTCTTTGGTTTTGCTTAGCATTGAATCCTCTATCTAAAATGTTAATTAAAAGCAAGTTTGGAATAAAAGTTAAGGGTGATACAAGGGAGAGTAGCACAATTTCGCATTTATTATATATGGATGACATAAAATTATCTTCGAATTCTGAACAAAATTTAGAGAAAATGATCGAGGTAGTAAAAAACTTTTCAGATGATATCAAAATGACTTTTGGTTTAGATAAATGTAGAACGATCCATATAGAGAAAGGCAAAAATGTAGATGGGGACGAGAGTATATTTAGAGGACCAAAGAGGACCATGGTATGTGTTTAAAAGAAATTGCATTTTCGAAGACACAAACTGTTCAAGCAAAATAATACAAGTTTCTTTAAAATATCTTTAAAACATCACGGAATTAAAGTGGATATTAATCACAGGTATATAATAATACAATTACAATTAGGACGTATTTCACTACCAATCTCTCAATAAGTTGTCAACATAGACTAATTATTACAAAATGTATACTGTGTAGAATCTAACCAAACTAACACTAATATCTAAACAAAACTATGACTTTAGCTGTTTCTCGGAATATCTTACGCGAAGTGGCATCTTCCGATGATATCTTGGATCGACCAATTCTGGCAAAATACATTCCATATAAAATGTCTCCAGTGGCTTATCCATTTTATTCTGCCAGAACTGGTCGTCACGTTCAATTCTTTCAAACATCACTCCTAACGGTGTCCAGACGACAAAATAACAAAATAATCTGCGAGTTACGTGGAGCTGCCCCTGAATTTGAAAGAAGTAATCGTGCGTTCTTTTCAAAAATAGATTGCCTTCACGCAACTCGCAATACTTTATTTTTCCGCAAAGTATTGCTTCGATAGGCGTTAACCTTGCTGCAGTAAATGGACATTTAACTTCTATAATGGTATCGTTGTCCACAATTCCGTCCAGACTAGCGGCAAGGAAACATTTTTCTTCGTCTATAAAAAGACCACAGGCTTCCACCTTTAAATCGGTAGCAGCCTCAAATGCAGATATTGCCAAAGGTTCACTTTCCTCGCGTATGTGACGCATGTTTGGGGGCGGTGCCTGGAACGTCACGGTGAGACCCAAACGGTCGCACTAGACATATCCAAGGCCTTTGACCGGGTCTGGCACCGAGGACTTGTCAACAAATTGCCTTCTTACGGACTTCCCGCATCCCTGTGTACGTGGATTGCTGACCTTTTAAGGGATAGGTCGATTCAGGCGGTTGCTGACGGTTTCACCTCTTCCTTACACTCCATAAATGCTGGCGTCACACAGGGATCGGTTCTGTCTCCGACTTTGTTTTTGTTGCACATCAATGACCTTTTGACATGTGCACCAATTCATTGTTACGAGGATGACAGTACAGTTCATGATAGCTTTTTGTTTGACAAGCCCCCAAAGGGCACACAAACTCCAACGGCTCGGAGGGCTTTGAAGCAGAGAATGGACGGTTATCTCGAGAGTATTTCCTCCTGGGGTAAAAATAATCTCGTCGAATTTAATTTTTCAAAAACCCAATCCTGTCTGATTACGTCTAAAAGGGATCCAAATGATAATCTAGTCTCCTTCAAGGGAAGCAATCTTCCGAACAGGCCTTCCATTGATATGCTTGGTGTAACTATAAGTGACCAGCTCAGGTATGGGGCTCCATCGAAGCCAGAGTAAAGTTGGCCTCTCAGAAGCTGGGCGTACTGTACAAGGCCCGCAGATACTTTAATAGTAGACAACTGCTGACCCTGTACAAATCGCAAGTGCGCCCTACTGTCAAATTCGGCAGCCATCTCTGGTCCGGAGCCCCAAAATACCTGAAAAAAACCCTTGACTCTGTGCAGAAACGGGCGGTCCGTTTGATAGATTCCCCAATCTTAACAGACGGACTGCAATCTTTAGAGCACAGGCGTCAGGTATGTATGCTGTCCTTGTTCTATCGTTATTACAATGGGAGGTGCTCTGAGGAGCTAGCGTCATTGATCCCTTCGGCACCGGTGCGTAGTCGGGATACTCGCCAAACGTGCGCCCGACATTTGTACACGGTTGACATTTGTTACATGAGAACGGGTCGCTTCTACGATTCGTTTTTAAGTTCAACAGCTCGGCTGTGGAACGAACTGCCGGCCTCTGTGTTTCCTCCCTCCCACAACATGGGACTCTTCAAGACCCACTCCTTCCTCTCCACAAAAAGACCCTCCACACAGCATCCCCAAAGATGACATAGGCCCTGAGGGAAATTATTTCCTTCAGGGCCTCCTGTGTGGAGTTAATAATAAATAAAAAATACAGAATCAGACCAACATGAACATAAGAACCTTGACGTACCCCACTAGAAACATCAAACTCTTGCAATACATGGCTAGACATTTTTACTGATAGTTTTCCAGACGTTTAATATGTCTCACGCAATTTCAGTGGATTAATTTTGATCTAAAATACGTTTTACGCCAAGAGCTTGAATAAAGTTCAAGCTTAGCAATAATTCAACAGTGAATTAATTAGTTGAATAACATGGCAATTAAATTACAATTAAAACAACTTCTAATCAACCAAATAATAATTATAAGTTTGAATTTATTTTTTTACGTATCATATATATTAGTAGTAATTGCTCAAATTCAAATGTTAATAGTACATACTTAGTATATTATTAACTATTTAATTTCATAATTAATTAACAAACAAACTCTTATATTTCTTTTTTAACCATATCCTCTGGAAATATTATATCAGCATTCGAACCACCAACAGCTTATTGTCGCAATTTATTATGTACCTTCGCTTGCAATATCAGCTCCGTTTACTCCAAATGAATAAAATATGTATATTTACTTATACCACCTACTTCCTACTTATTAATCGAAATGTAATAATATTATTTTTATTATTCTACTATTCTTAAATTAATGTTCAATGTAAATAAATATATTCTTAAATTTATCTACATTTACTGTGTATCTAATTTAGTAACTGCTATTTTAGTCTATTTTCATTATCTATACTTTTGTTATCATGCTATTTACATTTTGTTTATTTTTTACTTTAAAAATAAAAACTTTCTCACTTTTCTTGACCAAATGTATATTGTAATGGCACTACTCCCCAACTCAAACCTTTTTCTCTATTGAATTGAGTAGTTACGTTAAAAAGAAAACATTTTTATTTGTATTAGTTTTTTAGTATGACATATTTATGTTTTTTATATAAAAGAAATATATTTTTAAACGAGAAAAAATATCAAAACAACAAAAAAGCAAGATTAAACCATGGAAGCGAGGTAGAGAAGGGGCATATGCATAAATAAATTAGATAAATAGCAATGAATATTCCCTGAGCTGACGATGAACTCTGGATATTTTTTACATGTCGCTCGTATAGTTTTCAAACGACCCATTACTCCAGGCCCCTAAAATAGCCTCTAAAGGTCGGTTTCTAAATTTCCCCTTTGAGAACTAGAATAGTTGCAGTCGGTACATGAAAAAGGTTTTTGTTCACTGTGAGTAAACATGTGAATTTTAAGTTGTCTCTTTGTTGAACATGGATAATTTCAGTAGGGACATGAAAAAGGTTTTATTCTACTGTGGGTAAACATGTGAACTTTTAGATTTTGCTTTGTTGAACATGAATAGTTGCAGTCGGTACATTGTAAAGGTTTTTCTCCACTATGAGTAAACATGTGAATTTTTAGTTTTCCCTTTGTTGAAAATAAATTGTTGCAGTCGGTACAAGAAAAAGGTTTTTCTCCACTGTGGGCAAACATGTGAATTTTTAGTTGTCCCTTTGTTGAACATGAATAATTGCAGTTGGAACATGAAAAAGGTTTTTCTCTACTGTGGATAAACATGTGAACTTTTAGATTTTGCTTTGTTGAAAATGAATAGTTGCAGTCGGGACATGAAAATGGTTTTACTCCACTGTGGGTAAGCATGTGAATTTTTAGTTGTCCCTTTGTTAAATATGAATTGTTGCATTCGGTACAAGAAAAAGGTTTTACTCCAATGTGGGTAAACTTGTGAACTTTTAGATTTTGATTTGTTGAACATGAAAAGTTGCAGTCGGGACATGAAAAAGGTTTTTCTCAACTGTGGGTAAGCACGTGAATTTTAAAATCCCACTTTCTAGAACATTGATAGTTGCAGACGGGACATGAAAAGGGTTTTTTTCTACTGTGGGTAAACATGTGAACTTTTAGATTTTGCTTTGTTGAACATGAATAGTTGCAGTCAGGACATGAAAAAGGTTTTACTCCACTGTGGGTAAGCATGTGAATTTTTAGTTGTCCCTTTGTTAAATATTTTTTATACCTTCTGATGTTTTTCAACCTAAGATTTATGGTTATGCGCCCCTGAAGCCTGTCTGCTCATTAGGTACATCACTAAAAAACTACTAATAACTAATAACTTAAAAACGAATCGTAGAAGCGACCCGTTCTCATGTAACAAATGTCAACCGTGTACAAATGTCGGGCGCACGTTTGGCGAGTATCCCGACTACGCACCGGTGCCGAAGGGATCAATGACGCTAGCTCCTCAGAGCACCTCCCATTGTAATAACGATAGAACAAGGACAGCATACATACCTGACGCCTGTGCTCTAAAGATTGCAGTCCGTCTGTTAAGATTGGGGAATCTATCAAACGGACCGCCCGTTTCTGCACAGAGTCAAGGGTTTTTTTCAGGTATTTTGGGGCTCCGGACCAGAGATGGCTGCCGAATTTGACAGTAGGGCGCACTTGCGATTTGTACAGGGTCAGCAGTTGTCTACTATTAAAGTATCTGCGGGCCTTGTACAGTACGCCCAGCTTCTGAGAGGCCAACTTTACTCTGGCTTCGATGGAGCCCCATACCTGAGCTGGTCACTTATAGTTACACCAAGCATATCAATGGAAGGCCTGTTCGGAAGATTGCTTCCCTTGAAGGAGACTAGATTATCATTTGGATCCCTTTTAGACGTAATCAGACAGGATTGGGTTTTTGAAAAATTAAATTCGACGAGATTATTTTTACCCCAGGAGGAAATACTCTCGAGATAACCGTCCATTCTCTGCTTCAAAGCCCTCCGAGCCGTTGGAGTTTGTGTGCCCTTTGGGGGCTTGTCAAACAAAAAGCTATCATGAACTGTACTGTCATCCTCGTAACAATGAATTGGTGCACATGTCAAAAGGTCATTGATGTGCAACAAAAACAAAGTCGGAGACAGAACCGATCCCTGTGTGACGCCAGCATTTATGGAGTGTAAGGAAGAGGTGAAACCGTCAGCAACCGCCTGAATCGACCTATCCCTTAAAAGGTCAGCAATCCACGTACACAGGGATGCGGGAAGTCCGTAAGAAGGCAATTTGTTGACAAGTCCTCGGTGCCAGACCCGGTCAAAGGCCTTGGATATGTCTAGTGCGACCGTTTGGGTCTCACCGTGACGTTCCAGGCACCGCCCCCAAACATGCGTCACATACGCGAGAAGATCACCGCACGAGCGGTTCCGCCGGAATCCGTATTGACGGTCGTTGATAATTTTGTTCTTCTCGAGGTATGTGAGCAGTTTGTCGTTGATCACACGTTCCATCACTTTGGACAGAACTGATGTGATCGCTATGGGGCGGTAGTTGGCCGGGTTGGAGCGGTCACCTTTCTTGGGAATAGGGTGAATGACCGCTTTTTTCCAACCAGAGGGCACAGTGCCACACTTCAGGGACATTTTGAAGAGCTTTGTCAAAACTGGAACTATTTCCGCAGCACACCTCTGCAATACCAGGGCAGGTATTCCATCAGGTCCACTAGCTTTGTTAACATCGAGCCCCCGTATAACGTGGAGTACACCCCGATGCCGGATCCTCAGCTTTTTCATATAGAAGCCGCAGTGAGGAACCGACGGCGGAACAGCACCTCCGTCATCGAGGGTCGAGTTTTCCGCAAACATTTTCCCTAATAAGTTAGCCTTTTCGATGGCGGTGTTTGCTAGTGAGCCGTCAGGTCTGGTAAGAGGTGGCAAACTGGGTTTGCAAAAATTCCGACCTATTGAGCCCACAAGCGACCAGAATGCTCTGCTGCCATGCGGGCAGGCAGCCAGCTTTTTATAAATGCTTTCATATATAAAAAGCTGGCTGCCTGCCCGCATGGCAGCAGATTATTTATGCTTTTTATATATGCTTTCATGATAACTTAACACAGTGACAATTCAAAACACTTTTTAAAAGTCATTAGAATCAATGAAAATAATAATATTAAACCTAACCTAACCTAACCTACTTAACCCAGTTAATAACGCTTATGTTTCATCATTTTCAATGACTTTATGTAACTTTTTAAAGATGTGATGAATTATCATTTTGATGAGTTATCCGGTTATATATATTTTTTTTCTTATTTTTTTAATTGCAATATCAGCTCTACTTTATTCCAACAAAATAGATAGACAACTATAACTCAATGTACTTACCACGTACCATCTACTTATTAATCGAAATGTAATAATATTATTTGTATTTTACTGCATCCATATTCTTAATTTATTTACATTTAATGTGTATCTAATTTAGTAACTGCCATATTAGACTATTTCATTATCTATACTTTTGTTATCGTGCTATATAAATTAGTTTGTTTTCTTAATTTAAAAATAAAACTTTATTCGCCATCAGAAAAATACTTGTTAACATTGGAAAAATCAATATAAAATACCAAAGAGTCCCAATTGAAGATCTTAACCCCCTTACGCAGTGTTATCATTGCCTGAAGTATGGACACACAGCATTAAGATGCCTGAACAGAACGCAACCTCCTACCTGCCCCCATTGTGCAAAAGATCACACCCTAGCAAAATGCACAGAAAGAAACAATAAACCAATCTGTTACAACTGTTCCTGCAATAATAGAAAATTCAAAGCAAACATATCGGACGACCACAGTGCTGATAGCATCAACTGCACATACAGACAAAAAATGCTTCAAATCGCCAAAGAGAGAATAGAATATGAATAAAATTGTACACCTACTTATTAGCGATAAAAAAACACAAAGGCTCTCAAGAAGTCCGTTCTCCATAAAATCTAACTCCAACAGTGAAACGAACAAAGGTGATTCACGGCTTCTAATGAATTTCAATATTATTATTTCTTCGATATGGATGACTTTGTGGTAAATGCTATAGATAAAACCATATCAATAGACGAAAGAATATATACATCGGTGAACGAAACAAACAACATATTAGCGATAAATTCCGAAGTTAGCCTAACCATATTTCATATGAATGTCAGGAGCATAGAATTGCATTTAGACGAACTCCTGGTAACAATAAAACCACTTAACAGACTAGACTGCATTATATTAACAGAGACCCATTCATCAAGTGATATAAATTATAATATTCCGGGTTATACATACTATGCAACAAATACCCAAATTAATAAAAATAGCGGAATCGCAATATTTATTTCAAATAAATATGTTGTGACTTTTTACAGAGAAATCCACATGCACAATGTAAACATTTTAAATATGGAAATCAGTTTCCAAAAGTACACCTTTAGCATATTCGCCATATATAGAACCCATGCCTCAATATTACCAACCTATGTAGATGAACTAAAACACATTCTTCTTGCGAACAGAAATAAGAAAACCATAATTGTCGGAGACATTAACCTCAATATCGCAAATAATTACTCATCCTACGACAAAGATAATTATCTGAATATGATGGCAGAATTAAACTATATTTCGTGTATTAATTCATTTACGAGAATTATCCCAGGTCAATGACCTTCGTGCATAGATCATGTGTTCACAAATATTCAAGATATAAAAAACATAGTATCTGCAGTCATACAAACGACAATCACAGATCATTTCGGGTGCATTTTTACGTACAATTACGATAAAAAATGTTTACCAATACAAACTCTAACTCCGGAGAAGGACAACGGCCGACGCAAAACGCTCAACATAAATGCCCTAGTACATAATCTAGATAAAGAGAAATGGCACGACATCTTCAATTGTAATGACACGAATAAAGGCTTCGAACTATTTGAAAAAAAACTATCAACGCACGTAAGTACTGCACAATTCATTGTTTCCAGAAAACAATCTTCAAAATTTAAACCGGTTAAGCCATGGATAACTTTTGGATTAATTGTATCAATCAGACACAAAGAAGCACTATACAAAAAATTTATCCGACAACCTACAAATGAAACACTAAAGAATCACCTAAAAGCATACAAAAACAAACTCACTTATTTAATAAAAAACACAAAAGAAAACTATTTTCGGCAAAAATTGGAAGCAACGGAGAACGATGCAAAGAAAGTCTGGCATGTTGTAAATGAAATCATAGACAAGAAAAAACATAAAAAAAATGAAATACATAGCATCACAAATAACAATATCAAAATACGATGCAAAGAAAATCCTTTAGATACCGCTAACATATTCAACAACTTCTTTGCAAATGTAGGCAAAAACCTTGCAAATCAAATTCAAAAAGTACCGTCCAATGACGTACAGAACCTTAACATTAAAATCTCAAACAAAATTGACGTGTTTCACCCTACTTCAGCACAGGAAATCGAGCAAATCATTTCAAGCATGAAGGGAAGATCAGCACCAGGTTTCGATGGAATTACTGTCGAAACACTAAAAATTATCAAAAAACATATCTCAAAACCCTTAACACATTTAATCAACATAAGTCTCCAAAGCGGAATATTCCCAACTGTATATAAACAAACCATCATCACTCCAATTCATAAATCTGGCAACCCTGAAGAAGTGTCAAATTATCGTCCAATATCGCTGATCTCAAACATTGCGAAAATCTTTGAGAAAATTATCAAAAAAAGGTTGACTGAATTTATTGACAAAAATGACGTAATTCACGGCAACCAATATGGATTTATGAAAAATAGAAGTACCCAAGATGCAATTGCCAAATTATCGAACATAATCCAGGACACATTAGACAAATCTTTGAAATGTCTCGGAATCTTCATAGATCTTAAAAAAGCTTTCGATAGTATTTCTCATGATAAACTTATTGAAAAATTGAATTGTGTTGGGATAAACGATAAAGCTCTAAAATGGATAAAAAGCTATTTATTTGAACGATGCCAAGTAGTCAAGATAAACAACTCACTTAGTCTACCACTAACAAGTAATTTCGGGATACCGCAAGGCACAGTCCTAGGCCCCCTACTATTTATAATTTATGTCAACGATATTTTCAAACTACCACTTAACGCAAACATAATATCCTATGCCGACGACACAGCTATCATAGTGAATGGGATCGACTGGAATATAGTTAACGAACAAGCAAATAATTGCATGAACACATTGAAACAATGGTTTGATACAAATCTTCTCTCATTAAACACTAACAAGACATACTATATACATTTCTCAATTAACAAACTACAAACACTCCCTAACTAACTCAAATAATTATTCACAATAACAAATGTAATAAAAACATATGTATCCAAGGCTGTTCAATATTGAACTCAGTATCAGAAATTAAATATCTCGGAGTGATAATAGAACAACATATGAAGTGGAAAAGACATATATGTGAATTGGTCAAGCGTATCAGAAAGTGTGTATACATATTCATAAGATTAAGAAATATTTTAAAAAGAAATAACCTAAAAAGAGTATACTACGCACTAATCCAGTCGTTAATTCAATACGGAATTATTGGATGGGGGGGGTCATACAATAAGATTCTGACCCCGATCAAAGTGGTCCAGAAGCTAATCCTCAAAGTAATCCTCAAGAAACCCTCCACGTATCCAACAGAAACGCTATTTACAGATTTCGGGGTGCCCCGAGTAGAAGATATATTCAAGAAAAATGCAATTATCCAAATTTATAAAGATAATGTAATCAAAAAATTTGAAACCCACTTATCTAAAAGATATCAATACAATATCAAAATTCCAAAATGTAATACCAAACAAATGCAAAATAACTATAAATATTTAGGAATAAAGTATTTCAACAACCTTCCGATTGAAATAAAGAAATTAAAGGATATTAACACACTTAAACAAAAACTAAAGTTACTCTTTCAGAAATAATCAATTAAATAATTGCCTGTTTTTCCCTTCATTGATATTCATTGATTTATTATCAGTCTATACTCATCTCCATTGTATTTAGATTTTTTCTCTTTATATATTGTTCCTATCATTTATATACTTACTTATAGCATAATGATATTCTATTTTTCTTACAATTAGTGTAACTCTCCCACCAAGCACAAGAACCAGTTTCTTCATTGGTGAGATTGCGAACATAAATATATTTTGAAATGTAAATATATACTTTATGTACTCACATCATATCCTGTACCCACTTTATATATATATTAAATAAATAAAAAAAAAAAAAATAAAAAATTTCTTTTCTTTGTCTTATGTATATAATAATGGCACTACTCCCCAACTCAAATTCCGGAAACGTTTTTTTCTCTATTGAATTGGGTAGTTACGTTAAAAAGAAAACATTTAATTGTAATTACTTTTTAGAACCATATGCTTTTCTTTTGTAAATCTGTCATGTGCATGTATTTAAAAAAATGTACTTGTAACAAATTATCATTTTTAAATCCTATACCAAACTCAAGTGCTAGTTCTATTTACTGGCGTAAGAATACTAATTTATTGTTTTGGTGTTTAATTCGTAGAACTCCATTTTATTTTTTTAAAATAAATTTAAAATAAATCAAATTTAATAATTTTATAATAATTTTTAAGTTCTGCAAGTATTTCTGTTATTTTTACAGTTTTTAATGTGACAACTGTTTCGGCTTTTGAGGCCATTATCAAACTGTGAATATGTCCACACGGCAACGACTTATTTATATGATTTTATCTATCCCCACCCATTTAAATTTCTGTAATGTTCAAAAATGATTCATTAAGAATTGGAATAACCAACATATTTGGGAATCCAGCAGTGTTTGTACACCTGTTAAAATTAATGACCTAAGGGTTTTCTTAATTGTTGGTACGTGGGTAATTATGTTAAGGTATTATATTGTTTGGGTTTTTTGAAAATAGCAGGGGAGAATTGATCATTTTTGTTTGATTATTAATTAGGGTTATGTTTGGTTCATTAGTTCTTTTATTTATCTGTAATTGTCCTAGTAAATTTAATCTAAAACCCTTTCTTTCTATGTGTAAAGGTTTAGGCTCGTTGTTGTCAAGCGGGACGTGGTTTTTTCTCCAAGAGGTGAGCTGCGAATTTTGAATAAATTTTATTATTTTTATAGCAACGCATTATGTTCTTTGAATATAGTTGAAAAGGCTCTCCCAGTCTGTCCAATATAAACGGCATCACAGTCTTTATGGTCGCATTTTAATTCATAAATGCCGCTATTTTTAAGTTAAGGGATTTTACTTTTAGAGTTTTTGAGGTTAGTTCCTATATTATTATTAGTTTTAAAAGCAATATTTAGACCACATTTTAAAATTTATTTCGCTATTTTTAAAGATATTGGACCGAAAAATTCTAAACATGCAAATTTATATAACTTATTATTACGCACCGGATAACAATCAAAACAATCGCGGTTAATAACGGCTATGAGGCAAATAACATCGACAAAATTATAAGAAAGAAAAAATATAAAAATAAAAATAAAATCAATTTAATATATCCGGTGCGTAATAATAAGTTAGATAAATTTGCATGTTTAGAATTTTTAGAAAAAAAAAAATATAAATACTAAATCATCCCATGCTTCTTAAATGCTTCCAAAAACTATATGGATATAAAAAAAATCAACTAATCAACTACAAAGTTATGGTTTTATTACTGTAATACATCTGTTTTCAATTTTCGACCTAGTTGCGCCATCTCTTAGGCTGGCTAATGGCCGATTTCAAAGAAAAAATATACTTTTTCCACTTTAAATTTGGATTGAATCTTTATCCCCAGGGACTGGCTCTTAAACTGCAGTGAATCTTTATCCCCAGGGACTGGCTCTTAAACTGCAGTGAATCTTTATCCCCAGGGACTGGCTCTTAAACTGCAGTGAATCTTTATCCCCAGGGACTGGCTCTTAAACTGCAGTGAATCTTTATCCCCAGGGACTGGCTCTTAAACTGCAGTGAATCTTTATCCCCAGGGACTGGCTCTTAAACTGCAGTGAATCTTTATCCCCAGGGACTGGCTCTTAAACTGCAGTGAATCTTTATCCCCAGGGACTGGCTCTTAAACTGCAGTGAATCTTTATCCCCAGGGACTGGCTCTTAAACTGCAGTGAATCTTTATCCCCAGGGACTGGCTCTTAAACTGCAGTGAATCTTTATCCCCAGGGACTGGCTCTTAAACTGCAGTGAATCCTTATCCCCAGGGACTGGCTCTTAAACTGCAGTGAATCTTTATCCCCAGGGACTGGCTCTTAAACTGCAGTGAATCTTTATCCCCAGGGACTGGCTCTTAAACTGCAGTGAATCTTTATCCCCAGGGACTGGCTCTTAAACTGCAGTGAATCTTTATCCCCAGGGACTGGCTCTTAAACTGCAGTGAATTCTTATCCCCAGGGACTGGCTCTTAAACTGCAGTGAATCTTTATCCCCAGGGACTGGCTCTTAAACTGCAGTGAATTTTAAAAATTAATTGGTTTTTCTGAGGATTGTACCTTTCTTCACAGGGAAGGGACTCAACTGCGCTAGCAACCTTGCCAAACGCCGATAGGGTGGGTATTGTGATGTCATCCAATTTCAGAGAAATGTGTATATGTTTGAACAATATGAAAGAATGCACGGTCATCGACAACTATTCTATTTGCAGAGTTTTAGCTAGATCGTATGTCGGGAAGCGGTTCAAGAAAACAAAATGGAAATTCAAATAGGTTTATTTAAAAAGTGAATTATAAAATAAAGCAATGACAAAGAAAGAGTGTGTTGGGCAGGGCACAAGATAAAGAAAAACCTCCTCAAGGCGATGCCATACGTAGTAATGCAAAATCATGTGTTTTTGGTTTGAAAATTTGGTCGCCTAGAAATGTTTCAGATGCTTTAATCAAATACTGCGAGTAGAATACATCTTGGCCTTTGAAATAATCGAGTATTTTTTAGATAAGTCTTTTTATAAGCATATGAAAACTGCTTTAAAGTTCAAAATCTCCTACTTACGAACCCATTTTCGGTTATGATTTTATTGTATAATGTGACAAATTAAGTTATTTATAAAATGATCGAAAAAAAAAAATATTTATGTCTGAACATCCACAAAATAAAATAAAAGGCACTTTTTGGCCATGTCTTTTTCTTGCATAAATCAAAACAGGCGGATCGTGTTAAGCGGGAATTTAAACCTTATCGCCATCTACGTAAGGGTTGTTATTGATAGCGACTCAATTTAAAATATTACACGACGTAGTGCATCGCCTTAACACTGGAGCGTGTTGGTCCACGTTTTGGCCAGAATGTGGCCAATTTTAAAACATTTATTGGAATTATTTAAAAAGTTCCTGCGCGTTGAAATCTTCGATTAATCACCAAACTGAATTAGTAGCTTCACACTTTAATGAGAGATGTATCTTTTGTATTATTTGTTATTGACATTCCACGAACCGAAGTTGTTGAAATACTTTTTCTTACAAATCATTGATCATGTGCTTACAGATTGAAAAATGCATTTTCGAATTTAAATTTAATTTGTCATTATCATAACCTAAAGAGCCCTGGACGGAGCATTAGTGTGATTTTGTATGAATTGCCTTGAAGTCAAATCTAGGGTGAAGAGAAATTGCCTGACAGCCATCATGTACGATAAATTTTGAAATGATTTGTATGCAATGTCGTGCATGGTGTACTATTATAATTGTATTTTGTGCAGTTACAACGGCTTATGATTTTTTGGGTGTTTGAAGAAACAAGGAATGAGATGTGATTAAAAAATTTAAGTAGGTTTTGGCATTTTTCATACGTCTTCTCCTTGACCCCGCGGCTTCCGGCTAAATGTTATTGGTTCAGTGTTGGAGAGGGTTAAATTGTGACCATCATTTTCGGATTTTCGTGTTGTTTCTTTTGTCTCCAGAACACCAATTGCAACTGAAGTCTGCTAACCCGACAATGGAGACGACTTTTCTTACAATATTAAGCAGATCGTCTAAAATATTCCACGAATCGGAGGACGTATTGTAAATGTCACTCCTTTTTCTTCTATTGCTTGAAAAATCTTCTCTTTCTGCACGCTGTATTGGTGTTACACCGATTAGGTTATCATTTCTCTCCGATGCCATTTTCTTGAGAAATCTTTCAATTTTCTCGAACTTTTTGTAGAAATAGTCGATTTTCATCATCTGTTGATCTTCTTTTTCGTCGGGTCGAGATTTATTGAACGAAGTATCTTGAAATACAAGTTGATTTCTTTTGTCGAGTTGAATTGATGTCATATTTGAAAGCAGCTTCAGTTTTTCCATTATTTGACTAGTGACAACAGCGCCATTGTTGTCAATTGACTGTTGACCCTGAAAATGTGAAATTATTTGAAGAAAGTGGTTTTACAGTGATACATTCAAAATCAATATTAAACTTAACAGGATAACAGTCGTCACTTTAGTTGGACAGGGTTCTAAGTTCACTGTACCTTTTTCTGAGATATGAGGTGTCAATATTTATTATCTATTTACTGATTTCTGATTTTGAGGTTGAATTTTGTGTAATTTATTTTAGTTTAATATACCTACCTGCTGTAATGTCAAATATTGAAATGGGACGTATACTTACCAGAACACACTTAAACGCGAAGATAGAACCATATGCAACCAGCTATGGGATCATAATTTTTTGCATAAGGTTCTAACTATGTTTCCCTTTAGCTTAGTTTGCAATGTTTTCTGTGTATTTTAAATGCGCTATATATGCGTGTAAAAATAAATACTGATTTAGAAACTATAGAAAATTATCTGGGCGCTGTATGCATTTAAAATACACATTACTTTTTCTAAATAATAAAATTACCAAAGGTGAAACAATGTTGTCAAAAACGCTTTTATACAGGGTTTTCCAATAAAATGTGTTATTTTGATATTCAATCGTAAAAGATCAATGGTTTCGTTGCTTGCGAGGGGCGCTACGTGCCATCTTGTTGAAAGTAAACGTTGTCCAGATCAATACCATCCAATTCCGGCCATAAAAAATCATTAATCATCTCTCGATAGCGCAACCCATTCACCGTAACTATTGCTCCAGCCTCATTTTCGAAGAAGTAAGGTCCAATGACTACGCCGGACCATAAACCGCACTAAACAGTCACACGTTGAGGATAGAGAGGCTTTTCAATAATAACTCGGATTGGGTTTAAAATTGGTTTTTCCGAGCCCCAGATACGACAATTTCAATGCGTTGTTGAGGCGTGTATCGTTCCATTTTTATTAATGGCGTAGTTTCTACTTTTCAAATATCAAAAAATGACAACTTCAAAAGTAACATCTACCGAAATAGCGGGCTATTAAAAATAACACCTCTTATTGGCAGTGGCGGCTCGTGACTTTTGGGTGTACTAGAGTGCTAATATTATAAAAAATGGCATTTCTGATGTTGTTATAGCTGAAAACGATTTTTTTTTTTTTTTAAATTGATTTTTTGTATGAAGATTTTCAGGAAATTTCAGTATAGCCGTGCAGTGCACGGAATTCCTGAAAATCTTCATACAAAAAATAAATTTTTCGAAAAAAAAAAATCATTTTCAGCTTCAACAACATCAATAAAGCCATTTTTTGTAATATTAGCACTCTAGTAACCCAAATGCCACGAGCCGCCACTGCTTATAGGAAAAGCCTGTACTTAATTTTTTACTCTAATCGTAGAAAAATTGGGAAATATCGATATTTCTAAAAAAAAATTTGTTTGAGGAATTTGTAAGAAAACTGTAACTTTACTTTTATGTCGTTCATATAATAAAAAATATTTTTTTATAAGCGTCGCGAAATATGAATCGTGTATAAATATTTGAGGCAATCTCGAAAGAATGATTATTTCTCTTTCTAACGTATTTCGTATTTCTGCATGATAGAAATAAGATAATAATAATTTTATAAAATATTGACGCCCGGTCATATATGACCTTAAAACGTTGGAGGAGTTAAAATATGTTATAGTCAAATACTTTACACAAGATTGAACCTCAAAATAAGAAAATATTAAGGTCATATATGACCTTTAAACGCTGGTGGAGTTAAAATAGATTGTAGTAAAATACTTTTCACCAGATTGAACCACAAAATAAGAAAATATTAAGGTCATATATGACCTTAAAACGCTGGAGGAGTTAAAATATGTTTTAGTTAAATACTTAACACAAGATTGAACCTCAAAATAAGAAAATATTTAGGTCATATATGACCTTCAACCGCTGGGGGAGTTAAAATATGTTATTGTAAAATACTTTACTCAAGATTGAACCTCAAAATCAGAAAATATTAAGGTCACATATGACCTTCAAACGCTTGAGGAATTAAAATATATATTAGTAAAATACAAAAGATTGAAACACAGCATCAGAAAATGTTAAATAGATTATAAGAATTCGTCTTTGCAAGCTTTGACACCAAATAACATGTAGATAAGAAAAGAAACCTTAAAAACTTGATGATTGTACTTTATCTTAAAATATCTACATATGTAAATACAATACAGATGTATAATAAAAACACATAAATTTGTTTTTGACCACGATAGTTTTATTTTCACTCTACCGGTTTCGGAAGATCCCTTCCTTCGTCAGGAGAATATTTAAAACTGTTAAAACAGTTTTAAATATTCTCCTGACGAAGGAAGGGATCTTCCGAAACCGGTAGAGTGAAAATAAAACTATCGTGGTCAAAAACAAATTTATGTGTTTTTATTATAAATTATGATGAGCCACAAAGTGAATGCTTTTTACAATTACAATACAGATGGTTCTGAAAATTCTTTTGGGTATTGAAGGCTCCGTAGTAAGCGTTTAAACATGGTATGAAAGGTAAATTTGTAAATATGAATGTTAATTTAGTGCGCTAATATTAAAAACCGATTATAATTAAGCGAAAATGGCGAAAATATTTAATAAAACACGACTCGTTTAAAATACAGCAAAATCTCTCGACAAAAGATTTAGTTGCATTTAAAGATCCACTGTGAATTTTTACATGCCTATAACATATTAAATAACAGAACAAATGTGTTTTTAATATTTTTCGGAGCCAACTTTGCGATTTTTTTTCTATCGAGGGGAATTTCATATTTTTAACGTTTCGGCATAACATATGTATAGATATTATAACATATATATTTTTTTGGAACTTAAAGAGTTAAATAGAAACTTGTTATAAATCGGCAGAAATTGGGAATGCGGGGCTTAAATGAGCAAAAGAAATGATTTTGAAGAACCTTGTCCAACTGAGATGATGAAGTGATAAAAGGAAGCATGGTTACATAATACGTAAGGTCATGGTTTATTTGTTTGTTGTTTGTGTGTTCTCTTTCTTAACTTTCCTTCTCTTTTCTGTTTTGTCGGGTCAGTGAGACTGAGAGCCACTTTTATTTTTGAACTCGGTTATTTTTGGAACCTGTTTCTTTTGGAATATTTATAAAAAATGATAAAATATTATAGAATTTTACCCCCCAAAGTTTTTTGTAGTAACCAGTTCCAAAAGTAAATGTATAAGGGACCAGTTTCACATCGGTATCCGGTAACTGGAACCACAATGACAACCGTTTTAGGAGCCGCAGTGACTTCTAAGTTCATGATAAAACCTTATAAAAAATGTCAAAATAAATAATAAAATAAAAATGGTTTGACTGACTATTGAACCATCCTCCACAGGGCAACAACTGAGTACGATCAACATTTACTTCATAAATTAACAGCTGTAATGTCATCCAATTCAAGAGAAATGCACATATGTTCGCGTTTGTGTGCGTGACTGCCATAAAAAAATGAAGTTGAAGTAAAATACATTGTCATCTACAACGAGTCTATAAGCCGAGTTTCATCTCGATCAGACGTGGGAAGTGGGTTAATTTCCACTTCCGAGATTTGCATTAATCCATTCAAATTTAAAAAGGCCTTACTTTTTCAGAAGATATCTTGTTTGTTGATATAACTGCAAATCCACTTGTGTTTTGTACGACGATTAGCATCACCGGTAAAACAAGTAACTCGAGGTGGTATACTGATAACATGGCTGCTTTATCCAACTTTCAGTGTATTAGTATCTGTTTGTCTGCAATGACCACTGTAATAATTGCACTAAGTATAAATAGTTCATTTTATAATTGCAAGTTTGTGAACCAATCGCTTGCCTGCATTGTGTAAGTACAGGGGTGTAGTGCGAAAAAATTAACACAAAAATAAAAATGTGTTATAGATAGTGACATTCTTTTACATTAACGTGAAATATATGTTGGTACTAGGAAATTATTTTCCTATACATTCTTTGGGAATTTCGTGGGGAGTGTTTTTTTAACCTTTCCTTATCTGCTTTGTGTATTTACTACACATTGCTTCTTATAACTGTAATAACTCTATAAATATAATAAATTCCGGGTTCAGATTTTAGGCATTCCTCCATTATACATTTATGAACTGAATTAAAAAATAATATTTTACACAGTTTTCAAATTCAATTAAAAATCAGAGATTTTTGTTAAAAATCGTAAACAAATAATTCGATAAGCAATGTACAGAAATTTTATTATTTGCAATCTTGCTTAAAGGGAGAAGCAATTAAAATCATTTCGAATTTAGAGATCTCTGATTCTGGATATCAAGGAGCATGGGAACTATTACATGAGAGATATTCTAATTTAAGGGCAACTGTACATAAGCATATTCAATTCATATTCCAAATGAAGGAAATGAAGCAGGAAGATGCAGTCGCATTGCGGCGATTGATAGATGGAACTAATGTTAACTTAAAGGCTTTACACAACTTAGGAGTTCAAGTAAATCAATGGGATGCTTTAATTATTTACATAATTTCAAACAAATTAGACGTGATTACTAGAAAACATTGGGAACAAAGCCCTATTGAAGGGAATTTGCCAACACTGAAAGAGTTCTTGAAATGTTTAGCCTTACGAGTTCAAACTTTAGAACTTATGCAAACTACGGACAAAAAACCGCACAGCCAAATTAAATCACATTTAGGGATTAATAATAGGGAATCAACTGTGTTATTATCTGTAAAAAAGGGAAAATGCACATTGTGCGGTGAGGATCATCCGATCTTTTACTGCAAAAAATTCCTAAAATTAAAAATATCGGAAAGGATAGAAGCCTTGAAAAAGAGCCGAGCATGCTTCAAATGTTTGAAGCCGGGTCATCTTGCACAAGATTGCAGGATCACCTTTAAATGCAAACGATGTGACAGTAATGATCACAATACGATCACAATGACGGCCGGCATAGTCCAGTGGTAACGCATTGGACTGCCATTCCGAAGGTCGCGGGTTCGAACCCGGCGTGCGCAAATAAATTTTATTTGATTAATTTGTGTTATTTCACAATTAATTAATTAAAAATAATATATAGTATATTTGCGGCACGTTCCAGAGTGGAAGATACTACCAGTATCGCCCTGGTGTAAGACCACCATTCAGAATTGAAACGTTGCTCCAAATGGCTTTAGCCGTGTTTAGTGACTAGATCTGAATAGCCAGGTACTTCCCCACCTTCCTCTTTCCCTTCCCCACTTACCTTCAGCCTCACAACATCCCCCAATTGGGGATGCCATAGTCTCACTGGCTCCAGACGGGAGCAGTTGGGACTCTTGTGAGGTATTCACTATAAAAAAAAAAAATAAAAAAAAAAAATAAAAAAAAATACGTTGCTTCATAAAGAGGGATTCCGTGTAGAATCTCCAAATTTAGGAACTGAGGCAGAAGATGTCTCAGTTAACAATCATTCTGCCGTAGGTAAGGCAGAAAATTTAGTATTGTTGTCTACGGCGATAGTAGGTATCGTGGGTAGCGACAATAATTTATATAAGGCAAGAGTACTAATAGACTCTGGAGCACAATCCAATTTTATGAGAGAGGATTTTGCAAAAAAATTAAATTTAAAATTTAATCACATAAATAAGCCGGTATCGGGCTTATACAATAATGTTACACACATAAGGAAAAGTGTGTCGGTAGACTTTAATTCTTTAAGAACCAACTATAAAAATACAATATCTTGTCTGATATTACAGGAAATAACCACAAGTCTGCCGCAAACATCAATACCAAGAAACCAGATTAAGTTGCCTCATGGATTAGAATTGGCAGACCCGAATTTCAATATCGCAGCGCCTATCGACATCTTGTTGGGGGCTGAAGGTTTTTGGGACATCCTGACCAATGATAGAATGAAGTTGGATACCGGTCCCACACTTCAACGAACACAACTGGGATGGATCGTGTCAGGACCGACCAACATATATCCCAACCAAAGGCCAGTATCACAATTCTGTAGCTTATCCATAAATAAATTAAGCAATCAAATTGAAAAATTTTGGAATCTTGAAGAAGTCAACCCCATGAAATATCAAAATCATGAGGAGAAAGCTTGCGAGGCTAATTTCATAGCTACTCATGCAAGAGAAGAAGACGGTAGATTTACAGTAACTTTACCACGCCGTCCTTGTATTGATCAATTAGGAAACTCATTGACAACAGCGGAGAAAAGATTCCAAAACTTAGAAAGAAAATTATCTTCAAATACAGAATTAAAATCACAATATGTACAATTTATGCGAGAATACCAGGAACTAGGTCACATGGAGGTATGTGATAAACTAGAAGGAGATCATAACTCCTATTTTTTACCACATCACGCCGTCATTAAGGAATCGAGCTCCACCACTAAGGTGAGGGTTGTTTTTGACGGATCAGCCAAAACTTCCAAAGGAATTTCCCTGAATGACGCCTTGATGGTAGGACCTGTCATTCAAAAGGATTTATATACCCAATTGTTACTTTTCAGAAAACACCAATATGTCATGACAGCTGACATCGAGAAGATGTATCGGCAGATAAATGTGAGTGCAGCTGACCGCAACTTGCAGAAAATAGTCTGGCGCGAATCACCGGAAGATGAGATTCAGCATTACAAGCTGAAAACTGTAACATACGGGTTAAGTCCTTCCTCTTTACTAGCTACAAGATGCCTACAACAAGTTGGTATGGATAACCAAATTACTTTTCCTAAAGCTAGTCAAGTCATAAAAAACAATTTTTACATGGATGACCTATTGACCGGAGACGATAATTTGGAATCCTGTAGAAATTTAAAAGGTCAATTAATTGACATATTGCTGTCTGCAGGCATGAGGTTAAGAAAATGGAGATCTAATATCTTGGATTTGTCATCCGAGTCGGGCCAAGCTGAAATTGCCGGACAGAACAATTGTGAAAAAATTCTATCTGACAAACCCAAGAATGAAAAAATTCTGGGCTTAATCTGGAATAATGAGTTAGATTATTTTTCTTATGTTATAACAAAACCATCAAAGCATAGTGAAAATAAACGCCAAATATTGTCAAGCATAGCATCAACATTTGACCCATTGGGGTTACTTGGACCAGTTATTGTTGTGGCGAAATTAATAATGCAAAGGTTATGGCAATCCAAGGCTTCCTGGGATGAAGTATTACCAAATGAAATACTGATGCCATGGAGAAGTTATATAAATGAATTAAACCAATTGAATGTATTGAAGATTGAAAGGAAAATTGTATGCAAGCACGCTAGTAATATTAAATTACATGGATTTTGTGATTCCTCTGAAAAGGCTTATGGAGCCTGCATTTATATCACATCAATGGATCACAATGGCAAGCAACATTCTCATTTAATAACATCAAAATCCAGAGTAGCGCCATTAAAATGCATATCATTACCCAAGCTGGAACTATGTAGCGCTGTATTACTAGCAAAACTAATAAAAAATGTCAAACAAGCATTAGGTATGATGGAAGTAGATACATATTATTGGAGTGATTCCACGATAGCGTTATGTTGGATAAAAGGTCAACCAGCACGTTGGAACACATTCGTAGCGAATCGAGTCGCTGAAATTCAAGAATTTAGTAACCCAGAACAATGGCGTCATGTGCCATCTTCTGACAATGCAGCAGATATATTATCAAGAGGAGCTACTGCTGATCAACTAGTGAATTCCTCAATATGGTGGCATGGGCCAGAGTGGTTGACTAGAGAAAACAACACTTGGCCGCTATCGAAAATATCTTGTTCAAACCCTCCGGAAATTAAAGGAAACAATGTTTTGATTGTAACTAATCCGGATGAATGGGACATCTTTAAGAAATTCTCTTCTTTAACAAAACTAAAACGTGTAACTGCCTATGTATTAAGATTTATAAATAATTGTGATAAGTTAAAGACCAAAATATCAGGAAATTTAAACGTTGAAGAACTTGAATTAGCTTTGAAATATTTAATTGTATCGTCACAAAAATACAGTTTTCAGGCAGAACGAGAAGCCTTAATAAAAAATGGAAGTGTAAATAAAAATAGTTCTTTAAAGGCTCTCAACCCGTTTTTACATGACCAATTAATACGAGTTGGTGGGAGATTGTCCACAGCAACACATTTAACTTTTCAACAAAAGCATCCTATTATTTTACCTGCAAGGGATAAGTTGACAGAATTAATAATACGTCACTATCATTATGCGAATTTACATGCAGGAGCACAAGCGTTACTAGCCGAAATAAGGTTAAAATTTTGGCCGATATTCGGTAAAAACACAGTGAAACGAATATTACATAACTGTATAATATGTTTTAGATGCCGCCCCGTCGTAGGCCAGCAAATTATGGGTAATTTGCCTATGGACCGAATAACCCCTAGCAGGCCTTTCTCTGTAACCGGTTTGGACTACGCGGGTCCGCTCCAAATCAAAAGTGGAGTTCTGAAGAGAGCTCCTCTAATTAAATCGTATCTATGTATTTTTGTTTGTCTTGTTACTAAGGCTGTCCATTTAGAGCTAGTAACAGATTTATCTAGCGAAACTTTTTTAAATTGTTTGAAACGGTTTATATCTCGCAGAGGTCAACCCAAGAAAATATATTCCGACAATGCTTCTACTTTCAAAGGAGCATGTAATAAACTGGAGGAACTTTATGCCAGTTTGAGAAAAAATGATGTCAAAATTCAGGAGTATTTAGCAAATAGGTCAATAGAATGGCATTTTATCGCTCCACGCGCACCAACGCAAGGAGGTCTGTGGGAGGCCGCAGTCAAATCTGCCAAATATCACTTGTATAGAATTACTAATTGTTCATCTTTAACTTTTGAGCTTTTTTATACTGTACTATGTCAAGTCGAAGCCTGTCTCAACTCCAGACCCTTAACACCACTGTCTAACGATCCTAATGATTTAAATCCTCTGACTCCTAACCATTTCCTTATGGGCACAAATGCATCTGTTATTCCAGAAGAAGATGTCCGAGATGTACCATACAACAGACTAAATCAGTATCAAAAAATGATAGAACTAATTCAATCTTTTTGGTTCAGGTGGAAAAAGGATTATCTGGGAGAGCTTCAACGGAGGAACAAATGGCAAACCAGCAACCAGAGGTCCCTCCAGGAAAATGATCTAGTTATTTTGAAGGAAGATAACTTACCCCCCACTCTATGGAAAATGGCTCGTATACTATCCTGCCATCCTGGAGCTGATGGAATCACAAGGGTAGTCACCCTCCGGACATCACAAGGGACGTTCGTGCGACCAATTACCAAAATCTGTCTGCTACCCGTAGAAGACAACTTTGAACACCAATGACTGCTTCGTTCAACAAAGGGCGATATGAAGAAACACCACGATCGTGCAATTTATGTTTTTTCATTGCACGCCACAAACTGATGTAACCAAATTGATGACCCCGGCTCAAATTGATGAATCCTCGTGCAAAACTGATGACCCCTCGTGCACAAGGTTATTCTCATGGAAATCATAACAAGGAACCCATCCAGATGGAATTAGAAGATGAAGCCAATCAAGATTTGTGTTGTGTTGTTAAAAACTGAATCCTTTATATTTTATATGTATTTTGTTTTTCTTTCAATGATTTTAGAATTTAAATTTTTTTTTTATTTTGGTTAATATTAATGGCTATATTATGTAGTTATATAATTTTTATTTTATTAGAAAGAACCTTAATTGGTGAATTAAGTTTCTTTCGGGGGGGTGCATGTATAATTTTCAGGGTAATTATGTACCACTAGTGACATCTATGAAAGCTAAATTATGTTATCCATGAAAGGTTCTCGCCTCTGTTAATTGCTTGATTAAATTCTGTCAGCAAAGACGATTTCTGTTTTGCGACCTCTTGAATTTGAATGTCAACAGTCTTTGTCAGGTTATAAAAAGGTGGTCTTTGCTTACAAACGCGCTCTAATACGAAAACAATCAAAGGTTTCACCTCTCCGAAATAACTACGGGAACTAGTACCGGTACCCAGAGTAGTTATTAAAAAGTGCTTAATCATACCTGTGAAATTGGAAGTTTATTGTCAAATAAAAAGTGATTCAGTTTAACTCTCAAGAATCTGAGTTATTATTTCTAAGGACCCCAATTTATAACATATTCATAATATGGTACTATATTACGGCAGTCAATCAAGTTATGTTTAATTACCAAATTTTGGTGAATTATTTTTAAAACTTGATTGTGCCTAAATGTATACTCGGACGGTGCTAATATAGAACATCCCGATATAATATGTTCTATAGTTTCCGGAAAAGCCAAACATTTTCTACACAAATCATCAATTTGATTTGTATCTTTGATTATATGCTTTCTATAATTTTTAGTATTAATGACTCTATCCTGAATGGCAAGCATAAATCCTTCTATTTCTGCGCTCAACTCTCCAATACTCAACCATTTGTTTGACGAAAATTTGTCAACATACGTTTGGTTGAGATAATTGAAGTGTTTTGCGTGTAAAATTTTATTTGACCAGGAATCTAATAGTTCCTGGTTGGGATTTATAAAAATGTTGGCATTCTCATCGTATAAATTTAAAGGTGTAATATTTCTATCTGCCTTGCAAATTATTTTGTGCATTTCTGAGCTATGATCTTTCCTATGGAAAAAAGTTCTTAGCATTTCTACCTGATTATGTTTCAAAGAAGTTATTTTGACTATGCCTCTACCTCCTAAATTTCTAGGTAAATTAACTCGTTCTATAGCTGAATTTGGATGATGGCAATTAAATTTTGTTAGCGTAGTTCTAACTAATCTTTCTAAGTTATCTAAATCTGTATTAGACCATTTAATTATGCCAAATGAGTACGTTAATAGAGGTATTGCCCAAGTATTTATTGCTTTTACTAAATTTTTAGCAGATAGATTGCATTTTAAAATTTTCCTGATCCTAGTTTGAAATTTAATCCTAATATCATTTTTAATACTAGTATGGTCTAATCTATTTGATTGTGGGTATCCTAAATACTTATAAACCTCATCCCTTTTCATACTAGTAATTTGGAAATTTCTAAATATACTCTCGTCCCCATCTACAATTTTGCCTTTCTCTATATGGATCGTTCTACATTTATCTAAACCAAAAGTCATTTTGATATCATCTGAAAAGTTTTTAACTACCTCGATCATTTTCTCTAAATTTTGTTCAGAATTCGAAAATAATTTTATATCATCCATAAATAATAAATGCGAAATTGTACTACTCTCCCTTGTATTACCCTTAACTTTTATTCCAAACTTGCTTCTAATTAACATTTTAGATAGAGGATTCAATGCTAAGCAAAACCAAAGAGGACTCAATGAATCTCCTTGAAAAATCCCTCTTTTAATTGAAATTCCCGGTATTACTATTTTCTTACCTTTTAAATTGATAAGTAAATTGGTATTCCAAAAGGACATAATATTTTCCAAAAAGCTAATAATAATGGGGTTAATTTTATATATATTTAATACTTTGATCAGCCACGAGTGCGGGACACTATCGAAAGCCTTTTGGTAGTCTATATAGCAAGTATGTAAATTACGTTTTCGAGTTTGAATCTGTTTTAGAATTACAGAATCGATAACTAATTGTTCTTTACATCCCATATGTTTTCTGCGACAACCTTTTTGTTGTTCAGATAAAATATTTTTTTCATCTAAATGAGTATATATTAAATCTGTTAAACAAGAGGTTAAAATTTTGTATATTGTCGGTAAACATGTAATGGGTCTGTACTGAGAAGGATTATTAATATTTTCGCTTTTGGGTAACATATAAGTAATGCCCTTAGTTAGAAAATTTGGAAAATTTTGAGGTTGACTGACAAATTTTGAAAGATTTTTTGCCAAAAGAGGATGTAAAGTAGTCAGACGTTTGTACCAAAAATTATGTATCCAATCGCAACCCGTGGCTTTCCAATTATGAGTATTTTTAATAATTTTGGATAACAATTCAACCGATATATTAGAAAAACTCATTTGTTCAATACCTGAAAAATTGAGTTCTTCATTTTCTATCCATGGAGTTGACTCGTTATGTTTTATATCTTTACTCCAAATTTTAGTCCAAAAATCGCGCATATCTGATTCAGATGGCAACGGAATATTATTATTCGAAAAAATATTTTGTTTATCGTCAAGTTTGGAATAAAATATTTTTTCATTTTTCTGGAATAATCTATTATTATTTTTTTTACTATACGTATAATTATATCTTTTTAATCTACTAGCTTTTACGCCTAATTTTTGTTTTAATAAATCCAATAAATCATTGATTATATTTTCATTATTATGACTATCAATGTTATAACCAAATTTCCTACCAATTTCATCTACATGTCTCAAAATTTTCCTACTTCTATTTCCATTTTTATATTCTATTACTCTAGCTATGTTACTTCTTAAAAATACTACATCATTTTCTAATCTGATCTGCCATTCTGGTTTACTATAACTATATGATCTATCGTCAGAGGATGATAATTTAATTCCTAACTTATTACAAACAGTAATCGCACTAGCGTATACTATTGTATGAAGATCTAAAAAACTAATTTCGTCAAATATGATTTTTGGTAAAATTATGTTATTTAATTCAAAAATTAATTTAGATAATTTCTTAGACGTATGCAATTTCGGTAATTTTGGTCTAACTGTTGGCTCTACATCTATATATATTAATGATTTATGCAATGTTGTAATCCCTGGTAAAATTGTATCTTACGCTGATGATACAGCAATAATAGTAAATGGAAAATCCTGGCCTGAAACTTTTTTAAATGCAACAAAATGTATTTCATATGTCTTATCATGGCTTACTTGTAATAGACTTTTCTTAAACTATAGTAAAACATTTTACCTAACTTTTTATAAAAACAGTAAAAACAAACCTCCCAATAACCTTAAAATTAGACTACATAATGCTAACTGTAATAAAGTAACATGCACCTCTTGCTTTGAAATTGGAAAAATTGAAAAGATCAAATATTTGGGTATATATATTGACACAAATTTAAACTGGCAACCACAAATTAATAACACCGTTTCTAAATTAAGATATCTGACGTACATATTTTATAGACTTAAGGAAGTACTCAATGTTGACAAATTGAAAATGATTTATTTTTCTCTAGTGCAATCCTCAATTATGTACGGTATATTAGGATGGGGTGGCGCACTAGATACATTTATAAAACCACTACAAATAGTACAAAATCATATTATCAAGGTTATATATAATAAAAAGAGGACATTTTCGACTGATCAATTGTACAAGGAATCTCAACTATTCAATCTCCGTAAACTATTTCTACTTCAAAGCCTGAAATACGTCATGAAAAACCAAAATAAATTTCAAAAATATGAACCCAAAATAAACTTTAGAAGAAATCATGTATTTTATACCCCACAAACCAATACCAAACTAATGCAAACTCACAGTAGCTTTATTGGACCTCGCACTTTTAATCTACTACCAAAAAAAATTCAAGTAACAACTAAACTAGCGCAATACCAAAAAGAATTAAAGTTGTGGCTGTACAATGCAAATGTTGAAGCATTATTCATTTAATTTTTACTTTTTTCTATTTTGTTTCTGTATAGTTATTATTATTTTATTTTGTGTTCTTTTAATTCATATATATTATCTTACAATCTTTATTTTTACTTTGATTTATTTTTAATATGCTCCTCTTGCACAATCTTTTAGAATAACTTTTATTATAAGCCTACCGTTTTTCTTTATTATGCTTACTGTTTTTTATTTTTATTTTTACTGTTATGTATTTTTAGGTACAAAAATCTAATGTATTAAATTATATTACCCACGCACAGGCTGCGCCTTAGTGGGTTCCCTTTCATATTATTAAAAAACTTGTATTGTGAAATATGTAAATTGGGAAAAAATAAAGGAAATAAAAAAAAAAAAATAAAAATATATCTGTTTATATTATTATGAAGTAAGTTAGCTAATTCTACTACATTTTCATCAACAAAGTTTAAATTTGCAATGTTGATTTCTCTAAGATTATAAATAACGGCTAAGTTATTTGAATCTACTGTAATATCATTGGACATTTCGACTAGAATATTATCCAAACTATCTACATTCAATGCATCTGATATGACATTATTACTTGTGTTAATTTGTTCTAAATTATTTCCCCTTTGCAATCTATCTGCTACTTCTCTTTTAATCTGTTCTAATGTGACTACAGAAATTAAATTATTTTTGAAAATAGCTCGCTTTTGGTCTGCTAATCTTTGTTCGCTTACTTGGGCAATCGGATAATTTTGTGAGAAAAGTAAATGTAATTTTTTCCTGTATAACAACATATCTGTTTCTACTTTGGTTACATAAAAATATGAACGAAGAATTAACATATTGACATCGTTCGTCCATTTCATACGCTGTCTAGGAATACCTGCTTTTGTTTTTTGGGGTCTTAGACTATCCATGTTCATCTGTACAGATGACATAATAATCCCCTGTTCATCTACGTTGGTTGCAAATGACATTGTTGTCATTTTGCAAAACAACTTGGAGATGATTGTATCTTTACTACTACATTCCAGTAACCAAATCAATAAATAATTTTCAATGTGACCAAATTAAATATTCTAATCAAACTACCTTTCGACATAACAAATCTATAATTTCCAATTCAACTACCTTTCAACATTACGAATCTATGATATATTATATTCCAGAAAAACGTTATCAACATAAAAATATACCATTAAAATATATTTTTATTTTTTTCAAATGAATGTCAAATACTGTTGTTTACCTTGGTTACTGGGGTCCTCAAATATTTTTTTTTTAAATCCTATTTAATATTATGATATGATTAATATTTATTATTTTTCAATGTTCTCCCATAAAAAGCAATTGCTTGTGTGTATGGGATGAGGTATTATTTGTTTAGTTTCTTAGATTTTTATTTAATTTTTTTAAATTTTTAATTTTTTGTTTTTGTTTTTCTTTTATTTTATATATTTTTTTTTTTTTAAATTTAGTTTAGGTTTTCAGTATATTTTTTTAATTGTGTTTTGAATTCTTTGAAACTATCATTTAGTGATCTTATATTTTCTGGCAATTTATGGAAGAAATTTGTTCCTAAGTATTTGTAGTTTTGCTGACCCAAAGTTTTTTTACAAATCGGAATTGGTAACATGTATTTTTGCCTGAGATTTGCTATGTTTTTGAATGGTACGGTTTTGTTTAGGATATCATCTTTGTAAACTTGTAAGGTTGCGTGATACAGGAAAAGAGTATTTAATTTTCTGACTTTAAATTCTTTGAAAATGAGTTCAGATGAATATAAAAATGATTTCTTTAATATTATTTTAATTATTAGTTTTTGCGCAATGTAAAGAGGTTGTGTGTGAGTTTTATAGGCGCCCCCCCCATCCTATTATACCATATTGGATTATGGATTGACAGAATGCGAAGTACGTCATTCTCAGTAGTTCTTTATTTAGAATATGTCTCAAGCAGCTAAAAATTAAGGTTAATTTTCGTACTCTGTTTTTGAGAATGGTTATATGTGGTATCCATTTTAGGCATTGGTCAATAGTGATCCCTAGATATTTGGTTGAAGTTTTAATTTCAATATTAGTACATAGTAAGTTACAGTGGTGTTGTTGAGTGCTTGGTGCAGAGTGAATTCGAATGTTTATTTCATGCGGCGTATTTGGTTTGTTTATGAAAAATGGTACGTAGTGTGTTTTTTTAGAGTTTAACGTTAGTAGGTTATTGTCAAACCATGTTTTCAATTCATTGATGTCTGAATTAGCCTTTTTGTTCAGTTCTAACCATGTATTTGCTTTTAGAAGAAGCACTGTGTCATCTGCATATGAGACAATTTCCCCGTATTTAGCAACTTCAAATATATCATTTACATATAATATGAATAAAAGTGGTCCTAAAACTGTGCCTTGTGGTATCGAGAAGTTATTACTTTCGGAATCACTTAATTCATTTAATAATTTTACTTGCTGTGGTCTATTTTCCAAAAAGCTTATGATCCAGGATAGTACCGTTCCATTTATTCCAATTAATTTTATTTTTTTTATTAAGTTAGTGTGTGAAATACTATCAAATGCTTTTTTAAGGTCAATAAATATTCCAATGCATTTTTCATTTGAGTCTAGGGCGGTATATATAAAATTTGTTATTTTTGCAATAGCATCGTGGGTGCTGGTATTTTTTTTGAAACCATACTGTTTAGAATTAATAATTTTATGTTGTTCTAGGAAGGACCAGATTTGATTTTTTACAATTTTTTCGAATATTTTTGATATATTTGATAAAAGGGATATAGGGCGGTAATTTTGTGGGTCGTTTGGGCAGTCAGCTTTATAAATCGGTGTTATTATTGTTCTTTTGTAGTTATCAGGAAATACACCTTTTATAAGGCTTGTATTTATTATATGAGTTAGGGGGTAAATTAGATATTGTTTTTAATACGTTTACATCTATGTTGTCATAACCGGGTGTGAAACCCCCCCTTAAATCATCGATAATTTTTCCGACATCAGTTTCTGTTATTTTGTTGAAATTATTATATTGGTGTAAGGAAGCGTGGGGATTCTTTTTATTACTGTTGGGACATGTTTTGATGGCGTTAGCCAGATTTTTTCCGACATTTGAAAAATAGTTGTTTAGAATATTACAGCATTTTTTGGTGTCAAGTTGGACATTATACGTTTTTTTCCCATCTGAAATTTCGGATACACAACTGTTCTTTCTATTCTTATTTATTATTTCGTTTATTGTAGTCCATATTTTTTTATTATTGTTTTTAGCATCTAGAATTAATTAAGGGAGTAGTAGCTGTTTTTCGTTTTTCGAATTAAAGTTGTTAAGATGTTTTTATATTTTTTATAATAAGAAATAATTGATTTTTTGGCAGTCGGTTGATTAGCTAATTTGTAAAGTTTGTTTTTTTTTCTAACTGCTTTCACTAATCCGATAGTGATCCAGGGTTTTATTTTCTTTGTTTTAGAGTTTTGATGCAGATTTTTTATTTCAGAGGCATTTAAAATGTGTTCTGATAATTTTTTTTCAAATAATGATGCACATTGATTGGCGCACTTACTGTTTATTATTTCAGTCCATTTTTCGGTTATGAGTGATTTTTCTAATAGTTGGTAGTTTAATGTGGTTTTTGTGGTACTTGATTTAGGTAGGTTTTTTGTTTTATTTTTTGTTTCATAGTTAAAAAGGGTTGCGTGATGATCAGTTATATTTATCTTCCAGGTTGAGGATTTGATATTTTTTATATAATTCAGGTTTACATTACACCAAATATGGTCTAGACAAGATGGCGTTTGATTTGGTACTTCACGGGTATAGTTGTTGATGCACGATTTGAAGTTAAGATGAGTCATCATGTTCAAGAAGTTATTTTTTTCTATAGAATTATGGTTATTAGAAATATTTATGTTAAAGTCACCACATATGACGGCCGGCATAGTCCAGTGGTAACGCATTGGACTGCCATTCCGAAGGTCGCGGGTTCGAACCCGGCGTGCGCAAATAAATTTTATTTGATTAATTTGTGTTATTTCACAATTAATTAATTAAAAAAGATTTATAGTATATTTGCGGCACGTTCCAGAGTGGAAGATACTACCAGTATCGCCCTGGTGTAAGACCACCATTCAGAATTGAAACGTTGCTCCAAATGGCTTTAGCCGTGTTTAGTGACTAGATCTGAATAGCCAGGTACTTCCCCACCTTCCTCTTTCCCTTCCCCACTTACCTTCAGCCTCACAACATCCCCCAATTGGGGATGCCATAGTCTCACTGGCTCCAGACGGGAGCAGTTGGGACTCTTGTGAGGTATTCACTATAAAAAAAAAAAAAAAAAAAATATAATCGTAAAAATCTTTGTTAAATTATTCAGGTATAGATAAAGTTCGTTTGTAAAATTCGTTATGTTTGATTTGTGTGTGCGGTATATTGTAATGATTCTATAAATAGAATTTTTAAATTTAATATCTATTTTTAAACAGTTGACAAATTCAATATTTACTTCTTCTGTGTTTATCACTTCACAATCGTCACGTACAAACATAATTATTCCACTATTTTTGTTTATAGATTTTGTAGTTGCTATTCCTCGGTAGTTGGGTAGCGCACTTATGTATTGATCGCTGTTGGAGTGTGTTTCAGTAAACCCTATGCACACCGGTGATGTATTTAAATTATTAATATTTATTAATAATTCATCTAGATTTCTTGAGATACTTCTTATGTTCATATTCAGCACTAAAAAAGTAGAATCCCTATTTTGACACCATTTGTTAATTTCGGTAACGTTTTCGCATATTTCTTCTGCAATGTTGTAGTTTTGGTCAATTTTTTTTGCAATGTAATCATCCATGTTAGTTGTAATTGATTCGTTCCTTTGCAAATTGTAACATTTTTATGCGTTGTTTGCATTCTTCATTGTTTGCTTTATGATTTGTTGGAAAAGAACTTTTTTTCAAAAGATTGTTATTTGTGCAGTTTATGCATTTTGGGACTTCATTTTTGTTTGTACAGTCTCTAATGCCGTGATCTCCAGCGCAATGAGGGCAAATAGGTTTTTCATTTATTCTTAGACAGCGCGTGGCTGTGTGGCCGTATTTTTGGCAGTGGAAGCACTGCATTAGTGGGTTGCAGTCTTCCACCTTTATTTGGGAGAAACCCAGGTTTACTTTTTGTTTTTTTATTAGTAAATTTCTAATGTCTCCAGTGCATTCGATAATAATGTTTTTTTGTTTATATTTTTTTATGTTGATTGTTCCTTTTATTTTAATTTTTTCTTCCATATATATTGTTTTTATGTCTTCGTTTTGTAGAATTAAGTCATTCATAAATTCTAGACGCCCTATCATATTTGGCCCAAAACGCTGGAGGTGTTAAGATCTGGTCATCATCCACGGCTAAAGCCATTAGAAGCAACGTTTCAATTCTGAATGGTGATCTCACATCGGGGCGATGCTGAGAGTATATTCCACTATAGAACGTGCCGTCTGTAAAATACTGAAGGTGTTAAGATCTGGTCACCATCCACGGCTAAAGCCATTAGAAGCAACGTTTCAATTCTGAATGGTGATCTCACATCGGAGCGATGCTGAGAGTATATTCCACTCTAGAACGTGCCGTCTGTAAAACACTGAAGGTGTTAAGATCTGGTCACCATCCACGGCTAAAGCCATTAGAAGCAACGTTTCAATTCTGAATGGTGATCTCACATCGGGGCGATGCTGAAAATATATTCCACTCTAGAACGTGCCGTCTGTAAAACACTGAAGGTGTTAAGATCTGGTCACCATCCACGGCTAAAGCCATTAGAAGCAACGTTTCAATTCTGAATGGTGATCTCACATCGGGGCGATGCTGAGAGTATATTCCACTCTAGAACGTGCCGTCTGTAAAACACTGAAGGTGTTAAGATCTGGTCACCATCCACGGCTAAAGCCATTAGAAGCAACGTTTCAATTCTGAATGGTGATCTCACATCGGGGCGATGCTGAGAGTATATTCCACTCTAGAACGTGCCGTCTGTAAAACACTGAAGGTGTTAAGATCTGGTCACCATCCACGGCTAAAGCCATTAGAAGCAACGTTTCAATTCTGAATGGTGATCTCACATCGGGGCGATGCTGAGAGTATATTCCACTCTAGAACGTGCCGTCTGTAAAACACTGAAGGTGTTAAGATCTGGTCACCATCCACGGCTAAAGCCATTAGAAGCAACGTTTCAATTCTGAATGGTGATCTCACATCGGGGTGATGCTGAGAGTATATTCCACTCTAGAACGTGCCGTCTGTAAAACACTGAAGGTGTTAAGATCTGGTCACCATCCACGGCTAAAGCCATTAGAAGCAACGTTTCAATTCTGAATGGTGATCTCACATCGGGGCGATGCTGAGAGTTTATTCCACTCTAGAACGTGCCGTCTGTAAAACACTGAAGGTGTTAAGATCTGGTCACCATCCACGGCTAAAGCCATTAGAAGCAACGTTTCAATTCTGAATGGTGATCTCACATCGGGGCGATGCTGAGAGTATATTCCACTCTAGAACGTGCCGTCTGTAAAACACTGAAGGTGTTAAGATCTGGTCACCATCCACGGCTAAAGCCATTAGAAGCAACGTTTCAATTCTGAATGGTGATCTCACATCGGGACGATGCTGAGAGTATATTCCACTCTAGAACGTGCCGTCTGTAAAACACTGAAGGTGTTAAGATCTGGTCACCATCCACGGCTAAAGCCATTAGAAGCAACGTTTCAATTCTGAATGGTGATCTCACATCGGGGCGATGCTGAGAGTATATTCCACTCTAGAACGTGCCGTCTGTAAAACACTGAAGGTGTTAAGATCTGGTCACCATCCACGGCTAAAGCCATTAGAAGCAACGTTTCAATTCTGAATGGTGATCTCACATCGGGACGATGCTGAGAGTATATTCCACTCTAGAACGTGCCGTCTGTAAAACACTGAAGGTGTTAAGATCTGGTCACCATCCACGGCTAAAGCCATTAGAAGCAACGTTTCAATTCTGAATGGTGATCTCACATCGGGACGATGCTGAGAGTATATTCCACTCTAGAACGTGCCGTCTGTAAAACACTGAAGGTGTTAAGATCTGGTCACCATCCACGGCTAAAGCCATTAGAAGCAACGTTTCAATTCTGAATGGTGATCTCACATCGGGGCGATGCTGAGAGTATATTCCACTCTAGAACGTGCCGTCTGTAAAACACTGAAGGTGTTAAGATCTGGTCACCATCCACGGCTAAAGCCATTAGAAGCAACGTTTCAATTCTGAATGGTGATCTCACATCGGGACGATGCTGAGAGTATATTCCACTCTAGAACGTGCCGTCTGTAAAACACTGAAGGTGTTAAGATCTGGTCACCATCCACGGCTAAAGCCATTAGAAGCAACGTTTCAATTCTGAATGGTGATCTCACATCGGGGCGATGCTGAGAGTATATTCCACTCTAGAACGTGCCGTCTGTAAAACACTGAAGGTGTTAAGATCTGGTCACCATCGACGGCTAAAGCCATTAGAAGCAACGTTTCAATTCTGAATGGTGATCTCACATCGGGGCGATGCTGAGAGTATATTCCACTCTAGAACGTGCCGTCTGTAAAACACTGAAGGTGTTAAGATCTGGTCACCATCCACGGCTAAAGCCATTAGAAGCAACGTTTCAATTCTGAATGGTGATCTCACATCGGGGCGATGCTGAGAGTATATTCCACTCTAGAACGTGCCGTCTGTAAAACACTGAAGGTGTTAAGATCTGGTCACCATCCACGGCTGAAGCCATTAGAAGCAACGTTTCAATTCTGAATGGTGATCTCACATCGGGGCGATGCTGAGAGTATATTCCACTCTAGAACGTGCCGTCTGTAAAACACTGAAGGTGTTAAGATCTGGTCACCATCCACGGCTAAAGCCATTAGAAGCAACGTTTCAATTCTGAATGGTGATCTCACATCGGGACGATGCTGAGAGTATATTCCACTCTAGAACGTGCCGTCTGTAAAACACTGAAGGTGTTAAGATCTGGTCACCATCCACGGCTAAAGCCATTAGAAGCAACGTTTCAATTCTGAATGGTGATCTCACATCGGGGCGATGCTGAGAGTATATTCCACTCTAGAACGTGCCGTCTGTAAAACACTGAAGGTGTTAAGATCTGGTCACCATCGACGGCTAAAGCCATTAGAAGCAACGTTTCAATTCTGAATGGTGATCTCACATCGGGGCGATGCTGAGAGTATATTCCACTCTAGAACGTGCCGTCTGTAAAACACTGAAGGTGTTAAGATCTGGTCACCATCCACGGCTAAAGCCATTAGAAGCAACGTTTCAATTCTGAATGGTGATCTCACATCGGGGCGATGCTGAGAGTATATTCCACTCTAGAACGTGCCGTCTGTAAAACACTGAAGGTGTTAAGATCTGGTCACCATCCACGGCTAAAGCCATTAGAAGCAACGTTTCAATTCTGAATGGTGATCTCACATCGGGGCGATGCTGAGAGTATATTCCACTCTAGAACGTGCCGTCTGTAAAACACTGAAGGTGTTAAGATCTGGTCACCATCCACGGCTAAAGCCATTAGAAGCAACGTTTCAATTCTGAATGGTGATCTCACATCGGGGCGATGCTGAGAGTATATTCCACTCTAAAACGTGCCGTCTGTAAAACACTGAAGGTGTCAAGATCTGGTCACCATCCACGGCTAAAGCCATTAGAAGCAACGTTTCAATTCTGAATGGTGATCTCACATCGGGACGATGCTGAGAGTATATTCCACTCTAGAACGTGCCGTCTGTAAAACACTGAAGGTGTTAAGATCTGGTCACCATCCACGGCTAAAGCCATTAGAAGCAACGTTTCAATTCTGAATGGTGATCTCACATCGGGGCGATGCTGAGAGTATATTCCACTCTAGAACGTGCCGTCTGTAAAACACTGAAGGTGTTAAGATCTGGTCACCATCGACGGCTAAAGCCATTAGAAGCAACGTTTCAATATTGAATGGTGATCTCACATCGGGGCGATGCTGAGAGTATATTCCACTCTAGAACGTGCCGTCTGTAAAACACTGAAGGTGTTAAGATCTGGTCACCATCCACGGCTAAAGCCATTAGAAGCAACGTTTCAATTCTGAATGGTGATCTCACATCGGGGCGATGCTGAGAGTATATTCCACTCTAGAACGTGCCGTCTGTAAAACACTGAAGGTGTTAAGATCTGGTCACCATCCACGGCTAAAGCCATTAGAAGCAACGTTTCAATTCTGAATGGTGATCTCACATCGGGGCGATGCTGAGAGTATATTCCACTCTAGAACGTGCCATCTGTAAAACACTGAAGGTGTTAAAATCTGGTCACCATCCACGGCTAAAGCCATTAGAAGCAACGTTTCAATTCTGAATGGTGATCTCACATCGGGGCGATGCTGAGAGTATATTCCACTCTAGAACGTGCCGTCTGTAAAACACTGAAGGTGTTAAGATCTGGTCACCATCCACGGCTAAAGCCATTAGAAGCAACGTTTCAATTCTGAATGGTGATCTCACATCGGGGCGATGCTGAGAGTATATTCCACTCTAGAACGTGCCGTCTGTAAAACACTGAAGGTGTTAAGATCTGGTCACCATCCACGGCTAAAGCCATTAGAAGCAACGTTTCAATTCTGAATGGTGATCTCACATCGGGGCGATGCTGAGAGTATATTCCACTCTAGAACGTGCCGTCTGTAAAACACTGAAGGTGTTAAGATCTGGTCACCATCCACGGCTAAAGCCATTAGAAGCAACGTTTCAATTCTGAATGGTGATCTCACATCGGGGCGATGCTGAGAGTATATTCCACTCTAGAACGTGCCGTCTGTAAAACACTGAAGGTGTTAAGATCTGGTCACCATCCACGGCTAAAGCCATTAGAAGCAACGTTTCAATTCTGAATGGTGATCTCACATCGGGGCGATGCTGAGAGTATATTCCACTCTAGAACGTGCCGTCTGTAAAACACTGAAGGTGTTAAGATCTGGTCACCATCCACGGCTAAAGCCATTAGAAGCAACGTTTCAATTCTGAATGGTGATCTCACATCGGGGCGATGCTGAGAGTATTTTCCACTCTAGAACGTGCCGTCTGTAAAACACTGAAGGTGTTAAGATCTGGTCACCATCCACGGCTAAAGCCATTAGAAGCAACGTTTCAATTCTGAATGGTGATCTCACATCGGGGCGATGCTGAGAGTATATTCCACTCTAGAACGTGCCGTCTGTAAAACACTGAAGGTGTTAAGATCTGGTCACCATCCACGGCTAAAGCCATTAGAAGCAACGTTTCAATTCTGAATGGTGATCTCACATCGGGGCGATGCTGAGAGTATATTCCACTCTAGAACGTGCCGTCTGTAAAACACTGAAGGTGTTAAGATCTGGTCACCATCCACGGCTAAAGCCATTAGAAGCAACGTTTCAATTCTGAATGGTGATCTCACATCGGGGCGATGCTGAGAGTATTTTCCACTCTAGAACGTGCCGTCTGTAAAACACTGAAGGTGTTAAGATCTGGTCACCATCCACGGCTAAAGCCATTAGAAGCAACGTTTCAATTCTGAATGGTGATCTCACATCGGGGCGATGCTGAGAGTATTTTCCACTCTAGAACGCGCCGCCTGTAAACCTTATATTATTTTAAATGATTAATTTATGAAATAATACAAATCAATCAAATAAAATTTACTTGCTGGATATGAACCCGCGACCTCTGGATTTCTAAAGAGCCTAACACCTCAACTACGAGGCCGCTTATTACAATGATACACCAGTCTCCAAAAAAAGAAAATAAATATATATTAATATATATATATTTTTATATATTATTATACATAGTTTATTCTAATTATATAAATAGATAAAAATAACTAAGTCTAAATATAAATCAAATAACCCTATGTGACGGACCCCATCCATTGGCGCAAGCGCGACACTAAACACATCACTGCACCTCGCCCCCCACTCCTTTACATCCAGCTTCAGTGACGACGGGATTTGCATGGCAACAATAAAATAAGAAATCTGCGTTTTAAAACTTCTCGGGTATGTCATACCCGACCTCAGTCACTTTGGGTTAATTTGACACGCATTTTCAATCCACGAATCATTTCGTCGTTGCCCGAAATAAAACCATTATTACGAATCGAGTAACTTCTGAGTAGTAGCAAGAATAACGCAGATAACCAGGATGATCAATGTTACGGTTTCTAATACTTTAAATTAATCAAATACCATTTACGTATTTCTCGAAATGTTTAAGCTATTTATCGTAGTCATTATTCTATTGATTATTCAAGACAGACGTTCTGAATCTGCGGGCCGAGGCCAGAATCGCACGTTTTATCTTAAATATATATTACACTTACGTCCGTGGGGATCCCTCTAGAAACATTTGAGATTTTAGTAATACGTTCAACAGAAGTCGCTAAAACTAAGGGACCATAAATAACTTTTCCAAAGAAACGAAATTAACAGTACCTACACAATGGAGTGCTAGTACCTACCCTGATGTATGGAAGTGAGGCATGGAACTGGCAAAGAAAGGATAAAAGTAGACTGAATGCTGTTGAAATGATATCTCTGAGGCGTATGTGTGGTAAAACCATGTTTGATCGAGTGAGACATGTGGAGATTCGCAAAGAGTGCAAGGCTGACGTAAGCGTAACGAGTAAGATTCAGAAAGAGACGCTTAGATGGTTTGGGCATATAGAGCGAATGAACGAACAAAGGAGTGTAAGGAAAATTAATGATGCCAATGCGAATGGTAGCAGAACTCGGGACGCCCGAGGAAGACATGGCACGATCAAGTGAATCAGATACTCGAGTCGGGTCATGTCAAGATTCAAAATAATAGAAGAGTATGTATGAGACGATGTATGAACGTTTTTTTTTTTTTTTTTTTTTTTTTTTTTTTTTTTTTTTTTTTTTTATAAATTTAATTTAGATTAAATTTGATAATATTATTATTAAGTTCTGCAATTGTTTTAGTTTTTTATTATTGTGACAGCTGTTTCGGCTTACAAGGCCATTTTCAAACTGTGGTTAGGCCACATTGAGACGACGTTTTTATACTATTTCAAATGTAAATTTTGAAGGTGAATACATTGATTTATTACTGGTTACACCGATGACATGATCTATTGTCGGTTAAACCAACCTATGTTTTCCCCTCAGTAAATGGTTATGGGTTCTTAATTATTTACTAATGACTTTATTGCTATGAATTATTACGCGATTAATAACGGCTATGAGGCAAATAACATTGAAAAAATAATAAAAAATAAGAAATATAAAAATAAAATCAATTTAATATATCCGGTAAATAACAAAAATATAGAAAAATTTGCATGTCTCGAATTCCTCGGCCCAATATCTGAAAAAATTGCAAAAGAAATAAAAAAATGTGGTTTAAATATAGCTTTTCGAACAAACAATAATTTAGGAACAAGCCTTAAAAACTCTAAAAGTAAAATCCCTATACTCAATAACAGTGGCATATATGAATTAAAATGTGACCACGCCGATTGTAACGCCACTTACATCGGACAAACGGGGAGGGCATTCTCAACTAGATTCAAAGAACATATACGATGTTATAATAATAAAAACACATCCTCAAAATTCGCAGAACATCTCTTGGTGAATAATCATACCCCACTTAACAACAAGGGTCCTAAACCATTGCATATAGAAAAAAAGGGCATTAGATTAAATTTACTTGAACAATTAGAAATCAATAAACGAACGAATGACCCAAATTTAACACTAATTAATAAAGTACGGAAAATAATTTACTCACCACTTCTTAGTATTTTCACAAAACCCAAGCAGTATAATGCACCCAAATAATTCATAGCAATAAAGTCATTAGTAAATAATTAAGAACCCATAACCATTTACTGAGGGGAAAACATAGGTTGGTTTAACCGACAATAGATCATGTCATCGGTGTAACCAGTAATAAATCAATGTATTCACCTTCAAAATTTACATTTGAAATAGTATAAAAACGTCGTCTCAATGTGGCCTAACCACAGTTTGAAAATGGCCTTGTAAGCCGAAACAGCTGTCACAATAATAAAAAACTAAAACAATTGCAGAACTTAATAATAATATTATCAAATTTAATCTAAATTAAATTTATAAAAAAATTAAATGGAGTTCTACGAATTAAACACAAAAACAATAAATAATGTATGAACGTGATTGAGGCGAGAAGTTGTTTGGCGGTCCGTCCTCTCCGCCCACTCCTGCGGGGAAACGGCGTGATGGTTAGTTAGTTCAATTAAAATCACTTGTCCCATGAAAACAAAATTCTTGATTTTTTTCTCTTTGTGAAAAAACTACTCAATAAAATTGACGATTTCTGTCTAGGTAGGTTTGCAAAACGAGATAAGATAATAAAAAAAGAAAAATGTAATATTGATTAAAGTAGGTAAAATTGCATGCGATACCAGATAAGGTCCTTATCATTTGGTTAATCATCAAAAATAAACAATGGAGGTACGATTCTCCTTCTGTCAAACAAAACGTCATCGACGTAATATTCACATGTCAAAATTATTTTTGAAATTTGCTCAAGTTTTTGGCAATTTTACGAGAAATTTTGTAGTTTTTCTAGTCAGTTTTTGGTCGTATCCTAAATCGAAGAATTTTATATAAAAAATACACATTTTAAAAGTGATTTTTACAATTAAAGTGATAAATTATACATTTAGAGTGGTTTAAAATTGAAACGCTTGTTTTGGAGTATGTTTACAATGAATTGAGAACATCTAAAACAAATTATTTAGTGTTTTGATTGGTTTTCAGTTCCTACATGGTGGTAAATAAGTGATTTAAATTCGACAGTGATCTTTACAGCATTTCAGTGATGTTTAACATCGTTATTGTGATTTTAAATTGTAATTTAAAGTAATGTAAAGGTATTAATTCTATTTTTTATTGGAAACGTCTGATTTTATTAACAGTTCAGTTGGGTTTTTCAACGGTTAAAGCCGGTGTTTTATCAAAAAATGTATTTTAAAATTGCGTTCTGCCTGTTTTTCTTCGCTTATGATGTCTTCGGTGAAGAGTGCTACAATGAAAAATACAGATTTACTGAAGTAGAAGAAAATAACTGGACTATAAAGTTAAACAAAAATGCCATTCATATTAATGATAGTTGGGAACCAAAATTTTCGAAAACTTTAGAAGACTTTTACGTGGTTGACAGAATTCCAGTGACTTTTGTAAGTCAGTTCAGAGTAAACTCTGATATTTCGTTGTTATTTTATTCTATTCCTCAAGACACGGAAGAGTCCATCATCACCTTTGTGGCACGTGAACAGAAAATCAACTCCGTTGGTAAATATATATTCTTTCAAATGTGTTACTAATAAAATCACTTCAGATAATAAATATGATTCATTGCGACTTAGAGATAAGAGATTTTACTAAGAATATCCGGGTTTACAGAGATTTGATTGATTAGTGATTTTTATTTATTTATGTTATTTAATGGATACAGGATTTAGAGAGTACATGTGGTTTTTTGTGTTATGGCGGGTGATTTTACAGTTTGCGGAGATATAGATTATACATTACAATAATATAGAAAAAGAAAAATAAGAAAAAAATGATGTATAGCTAGTTTGGGTTGCAAGAAGAGGATGGAGAAGTTAAAGAATTATAAGAAGATGAAAAATTATTAGTAAATAGATCACACTAATTAATTATGTACATACTATACCGACAGGTTTGGTAATAAGGATTTATTATGTTTTGTCTGAAAGGTGATTAAATTGACAGAGTGTAGAATGAATGGGTATTGTAGTTGTAATGTATTGAGTGTGTAAGGATCCATTTCGTTATTTGTTTTTTAAAGGAATGGGGTTGACTCACGGTTTTTAGGTTTTCAGGGATAAGGTTAAAGATATTAGGAGCTAAGAAGAAAATTTTTCTTTGAGCTGACGTGGTATGTAGTGAAGGTACTTTGTAGTGACCGTTGGTTATTGTTCTGGTGGTGTAGTTGTGTTGTAAGAGAGTTTTGTTTTATATTTGAATATGAAATGTATTAGCGAAAATTTTAGGTGGAGTTGTCGTATGTTTAAGACCTTATACTCTATGAAGACTCGAGTGGAGAGGTTATTATGGATCAAAGAAAGAACTTCGTTTTTTCCAGATACCCTAATATTAATCATCCGTATAACTCCAGTAAAATATTGGCAGTATCAACAACTCTGGTCGCTAGGGGCGCTAGCGTAACATATTGACATCGAAGCTTCCTAACACATATTTTTATCAATACTGATAACAAAAATTATCCCTAAAAGTAGGTTCTTTGTAAAATATAATTACAAACAACAAACAAAATCAAAGATTTTTTCAGGATGCGTTGATAGGTTATTTGGTGAAATATAACAGAGTTAGTAAAATCTTAGCAAATAAAATGTTATTGATTACATGAAAAGCGTAATTATCTATCTATGTAAAATGTATATCTCTTGTAATTGTATCATTAATTACTATGAAATTATTAAACAAAATATCAAGAGTACTAACATAAGTATACCATTTCCAAACATGACATGATAATTATAATAAAGTAAACAAAAATATATTTGGTAAAATGCAATTCTTAATAATAAAATTTTAAAAAACTGCTTAGAAAACAAAGATGTACTGGACCGGTACATCTTCACTTTCTAAGTAACGGGCGAACGTATAAAATATGCACATAAGTATATAGTAAGAAACCTAGAATATACGGGGATAGTGGTAAAGTATCACCGTGCATTCCAAGCTTTGGGCAGTTTATATAACCCATGCTACCTAACATTCACTTGTTTAGTCAAAGCCATATTTCACGTCGTTTATGGGTCTCTCCAACTCGGGTTATCAAGCCGCTTTGTGCTCCCGTGCATTGAAAAATACATGAAATATTAATTAATTGAGAGTACTTGGTAGGTGGCCAGACCCACCAAAGCACTATCAGAAACATATAAATCCGGTATATTTTCTGACTTGACGATGTCTTTCACGTGAAAGTTACCAGTTTCCTTACCTTTGAGGTCTGCTAATGTATAGATTAAGTCTGATTTTTTCTTCACGACTATATTTTGCACAAATCGTGGAGCTAGTTTCTGTGCAAAGTAATTTAAAGCGTTTGATTGGACGAAAAGCGTTTGATTGGCCCCACGCTGGGCGCCAAATTGTTACCGGTTTTATTTCAAATTAATGCCATCCAGAACTTTGCAGATATTCTGCGCGCCAATACTCGGTCCTCGAGTCATGTTCGGGATGGGCAGAGCATGAAAACTGTCACCAAGGCATGGGCACACAAAGGACTACAGGTTCTACTAATTGTAGTGAAATGAAAGATGATAGTTTTTGCAAAGTACAAATCATGAAATATATATTTATGTTAACATGATACATATAATGAGTCGGCACTTACCCCCAGGAAATCAAAAATTGGTTTTTAATTCTATCTAAACTGACTAACCACTGAATAACGGGAAGTGGGCGGGGAGCTTCTATCCGGCCGGCGGTGATCTGTCCCAGACGGATCCAGCTGGCACCATCAGGGCTTTGGTCCGAGAGTAACGTGTCCAGGAGACGAGTCCAGCGTCTCCGACAAGGTGACAGATAAGCGATTCTGGAGCGTAACGGGTCTAGCGTTTATGGAGCGAATCCATCAATTGTGGAGCTGATCGGGCAGATTACTTAAGCGGGCGCAGTCCGGGCGTGTGATTTTATTATCCATTTCTCGTTTAGAAAAATATGGCTTGTATAGCGCCACCTGAGGTTTATGCTTCAATTCGCGGAGTCCGCGGAATACCGATTTGCGAGGGATCGCGTCTATAATCTTCGGTAGAACATTTGTGATTTTCATGAACACACACGGTGAACCTTTATACGGTCGTTTATTTAAAAGAACTTGCACACCCGACTTGGTACTTGTAAAAAAAACAGTTATTAACATTTTTGCAATTCACCCTAAATCCTCATTTGGCAAAGACATTATTTGTACCAGGCTTAACTTCTATTCAAAAGCCTTCCAGATCACATAAAGTTGTCAAATTCCTTGTGTACTTTTAAAAGAATGTTAAATTTATTATTTGTGCTATCGAGGATTTCCAATTTTTTAAACTTTGTCCTTTTAAATTATGGCATTATATGTTGTAATGTATATTTTTTCATCCTTTTCCTTTTATAATGAAATTTTTTTTTCTCTCCTTTTTAAAATAATAGTTTTATTGTATTTTTTTGCAATTAAATATCATTATAATTATCACAAGAAGCCACACCAGAAATGACCTTATGATCCCAACGAGCAATACGGCAAAGTATCAAAAGACACACACATACTTGGGACCTAAACTGTAGAACAAAATCCCACTGAATTAAACATAAAAACCTGTAATATTTCATACATAGGCCCAATAATAACTAAATGGTTGATTGGACTGGGCAGAGGAGAATCTGAAAAAATCTTAAAAAACGTCACATAATAAATAGACATAGACTGATCACACACTATATATATCTTCTATTATTCGAATTATTGCTCATACACAACACCTCAAGTTCAACTTTATCATAAGATTGTAACGATTAAACACCTCAAATTAAAACATTAATGAGATATATTATAGACATAGACAAATCACACACTAACTTTCACATATTTTTTGGTTCCTTGGAACGGGTAATTTGCCTAGTTAGGAACCAATAATTTCGACCTGATAAGGTACAATAATCTATAATCACTAAAAATATTTTTATTATATCTTGTATCATATTGTACTGTGTGTAAATCTAAAGGAATAAATAAATAAATAAAAATGTAAATATAATGGTCACCCTACATGTTCACTACATTAAACTGTAATGAATTGGCTGGAATTCGATTAATATTTACCCAATTGGTAAAAACGTTTATGTAACTATATTGTTCTCTTAATATATTATTATCTTTGAGTTATTTTTATTATTTTGTAAAATTATTAACCTCTACACAGGCTTTTTTTTTATATGTTCTTTTTTTTTTTTTTTTTGTATTAGGCAATTCACCCTAAAGAGAGTGCTTTGTGCCGATTGGGTTAAGATATATGGTTAAACTGATGTGAATTATCTATAAGGGGACTGGACATATCATATATTAAAGTCATTCAAATCTATAAACTTATAAAGAATAGAATATACGCGAGAGTTGTTGAGAGACAGCAAATATGGAATACTAAGGGGAGACTGGTGGGTGATTTTAATAAGCAATCGATACATGCCTTTGAAAGAAGAGTGGTTTTTACAATTGAAGAAGACATGGTCAAGAGTCTCATCCTCCACACCACACTGGCATAATGAACTTTCGAGCACCCGAATTTTAAACAAATGAGTTGCAATAGAGCAGTGGCCAATTCTCATTCTCGAGATACAGGAAATAAATCTTTTGGACTTTTTTTTGCCGTGGAACCAGGGTTTACTTGGAATATGATTTTGTATTCCAGCATAGAAAGATCCAGTTTGAGTTTTCGTGACTGTCCAATTTTCTTCCCAGGAACGAGACATGTTGGATTTAAGAATAGAGAAGACGTCAGAGACAGGAATTTTAAAATCTAAAGGAATAGAACCAGATACAGTTCCAAGTTTAGCGAGAGAATCAGCTTTCTCGTTACCCTCAATTCCTAGATGGCCAGGCACCCAAACCAGTATTGTCTCAAACATAGATTCGTTTAAAGAATCGAGGATGTTTTTAATATTACAAATAATATAGTCTTCTGGACATCGAACGATATTAGAGGAAATTTTTAATACTGCACTTAGAGAGTCAGTACACACTAAGGCTCGACGAATATTGAGGAGTTGGATTTGAATTAAAGCTTGTTCAATTGCGAAGCATTCTGCAGTAAATATGGAAATTTCTTTAGGCAATTTATAAGACAAATTAACATTGAATTCAGGAATATATACCGATGCGCCACATTCTTTGTGGTCGGATTTGGAACCATCTGTGTATATGAGGGAAAATCCAGGAAACTTTGAAAATATAATGTTTTTAAAATGTTCTTCAACATTTTGAAAGTTATTAGCTGAAGATAAAATGTTCGTCCGGAAGTCAGAAATTATTACGTTTGGGATAAAATTAATAGCATTAAACGGGGTACTGTAAATATGAAGGATTGGATCATTTTGTAGATTTTGAAGGTAAGAAGACAGAGATCTAAATGATAGAAAACTTTTTAATAAGAGAGGGAATCGATGAGGAAATCGTCCGCAAAATAAAGTCGCTTAATAGACGAAGGGATTACAATGTCTAAATCACTCATATAAATATTAAATAATAATGGACTGATTACAGACCCCTGGGGTAGCCCTTTCCAAAGTTTGCGCTTCAATATGTTTGAGGAAGAGTGGATAATAATGGATCTGTCTGTCAGCAAGTTGATAATAAATTGAACTAATTTTATGGGGATTTTTATTTTAATCAATTTTTCCTTCAAAACATCAATTAATACATCGTCGTAAGCTGAAGAAAGATCTAGAAATGTGGCCAATGTACAAGAGTTAAGGGATTGAGAAATACGGACATCTGTTGTTAACAAACTTAAATTATCCATAGTAGATTTCTTTTTCCGAAAGCCGTATTGATTAGGAGGGATAATACTGTGATTTTCAACAAACCATTCTAATCTGTTCTTTATCAAATGTTCCACTACTTTAATTAAACACGACGAAAGAGCAATAGGACGATAGGATGAGACTTCGGACGGATTTTTCCCTGGTTTTAAAACCGGGAGGATTTTTTGAACTTTCCAGACATCCGGAATAAATCCTGTTTCAAACATGTTATTAATTAAGGATAAGAAATATTCAACCGACATGTCGGAGAATGCTTTAAAGAAGCTATATAATATTCCATCAGGACCCGGAGAAGAGTCAGAAAGAGATTTAATTACTCGTTTTAGTTCACTAACTAAGAAAGGAGAGTCTAGCCAGTTAGAGTGAGATGGATATGAAATAAAAGAGGGCATTTCTTCACATCTGGCAACTGAAGGAGGGGCAATCTTATCAGCAAAACCTATAATAATTTCCCCCGGAATATGTTTGGTACGCTGAGGAGCATATGACGAACCGAATTTTTTAAAATTAGTCCAAACAGATGACTGGGGAGTTTCAGGAGACAAGTTTTCACAAAATTTTCGCCATCCAGACCGCTTTTTATTTTTCAAAATACGTTTAGTTTCTGATTGGACGCGTTTCACTGATAAGAAATTTTCAAAAGACATGCATTTGCGGTAAATGGAAACTGCTTCTTTTCTAGAGTTAACAGCACGAGTGCATTCTTCGTCCCACCACGGAGTCGAATGTTTAGTTTTAATGTTAACTTTACGCTTTGGAATGGATTTTTCTGCTGCTTTTATAACTATACTAGGAAATAATTCACATTGTGTTCTGATGTTCCCAAGAGAAGATTTTACAGAGTGAACAAGAGAGTCTAATACAGAAGAAAAAAATCTCCAGTTCGCATCTTTCGTTTTAAATTTAAAATTATTGTTAATTGTAAAGGAATGCGAGGTGGTTAGATAGTGAAAGAAGATTATAATAGGGAAATGATCACTGGAAAGGGGGTCTTTAAGTATGTTCCAAGAACATTTACGTATCACCGAAGATGAACAGAGAGATAAATCAACAACACTTTTCCTTTGTTGAGGGGGGGTGAATCTGGTTGGAGATCCGTCGTTTAAAATACATAAATTATGGGAATCAATAAAATCTAAAAGATTACGGCCAGAACGATTCGTTAATTCACTACCCCAAGAGGTAGAATGAGCGTTAAAGTCGCCCAGTAACATATACGGGGGACGGATCTGAGACATAAATGATGACCATTCGTTTTCATCAAAAATAGTGGAGGGAGGGACATATATTGATAGTATTGTAATATCACATACAACAGCTGCTACTATCTGAAAATTGTTAGAGAGAGTATGAAACATGATTGGTTTGAAAGGGATAGAGTCATGGATGATTAAGGCAGCGCCACCTTTACCATCCAGTCTATCATGTCTAAGACAATTATATCCAGAAATCTTAAATAGATACGAGGGTTTAAACCACGTTTCAGAAATAGCGGCAACTGAAATTTCATGTTCATCGAGTAATTTTACAAGTTCAAATTTATTACAGATTAGACTTCTGATATTCCACTGAAGAATTGTGTTCAGTTTCGGAGACATTAGGAAGACAGGATAATAAAGATTTAATGCAATCGGCAGCGTTGGACGGTATATTATTGTTGTTTGAAAGAATAGAAATTAAGAGGGTAATTAAAGTCTGAATGAAAGCAGAATTTTCATTCACAACTTTCCCTAAATTACGGGAAGATTGGGAACTATTTAAAGCACTCCCATTGAGTGTCTGAGATTTATAATTCCCATTTGGGTTAAACAAAATATCATTATGTTGATTTTTATCAATAGAAGCAATAAATTTTGGTTTTGGTTTATCAATTTTGTTTTATCAATAGAAGCAATAAATTTTACAATTTGGTAGGCGGGAATGGGTACCGCCGCCCTGGGAACCATTTATTGGATGACCAACACCTCTGCCACAGGTCACCCCAAGTGGTTCGCTACGTTTGGTGACTTAGCAGGGGTGCCCGGGTTCATGGGTTAAGGTTTGCCCAGGTCTTGGTGGCGGGTGCGTCGGCCCACCTTCTGCGTGGCGGGCCGGTTGGGAGATGCTGGTTGAGGGAGACCCTTTACAACCGGTTACCGCTGTCCGGGCCGCTCGATAGTACAGGGGCCCGACCCTCAGGCTCACGACTAAGGGTGGGCTGCCCCATCAGCGAGTGAAAAAACCCTGCAACTGCTGTTGTGCCGGTTCGTGACCGGAGGGGACCCAGCAGCAGCGTTTGGGGCGCATTGGATGCCCTCTCCAGCCGGACTCTCCCAGCCTATCGCCTAGCACCGCAGTGAGTGGGCTGGAACCAAACGCTCATCACTCCTGGACAGCCTGAACCCCATATTCCTACCCACTCCTCATACCTTTCCATTCCAGACCTTCCTTTCACTTCATACCATTTAAAAAAAAAAAAAAAAGTAAAATCATGAATATACATAAAAACAAACTTAACGTCATTACAGCGGCGAGTAGCAGGCGTCCCCGGTGCGGGCCAAAACTGTTGGTAAATTTTGCCAACATTCGCGGTCTGCATACTAATTTAAATTCTGTTCATCACCATCTTTTGTCCCAACGTCCCAACCTTCTTTTCCTATCCGAAACTCAGATAGCCGAGCCGCCAGACTCCTCCTATCTGGACTGCCCGGGCTTTACCCTTGCAAGCAAGTTCCGACTCAAAGGAGGAGTCTGCCTCTATAGTCGAGCTGACGTCAACTGTGTACGATTATTGAGTCTGGAAAACTCCAGATTCGACGTAATGTGGGTGCGCGTCAATCTTGCCAGTACGGCAAAATTCTACGCATGTCTATACCGCTCACCGAACCACAGCGAATCAGACACTTCCGAGCTCTTCAAACATTTGAGAGAAACTATTGATGATCTCTTGCCCCGCTACCCTTCGGCCGAGTTTATTGTTCTGGGGGACTTCAATGTTCATAACGAACCATGGTTGAAGTTCTCAGGCCCAACGGACTCGGCTGGCCGACAGGCGGAATCCTTTGCCATTTGCTACGGATTAGAGCAACTGGTTCAGGAGCCTACAAGGGTTCCTGATGTCCAGACTCACCGTTCCAATCTGTTAGACCTATTTTTAACTACTGTGCCACACGGTTATAAGATTGACGTCACAGCGCCTCTAGGATCATCTGACCACTGCCTAGTGACGACATCAATCCCCGTTAGCCTCAGACCAACCAATGAGAGGCTGAGGAGAAAAGTGTGGCACTATAGGTCAGCAGATTGGTTCGGTATGCGGGCCCATTTCAACGCTTTTCCGTGGTCAGCTGTTTGTTTTCGGACTTCGGACCCTTCAAGATGTGCCCAGGAGATTGGTGAAGTCATCAAATCGGCGATGGATGGCTTCATACAATCGACTACTAAAGAAACTGGTGTGGGCTCAAAGCCGTGGTTCAGTCTACAACACATCTCGAACGCCCGAAAGCAGATCAGCATACAACAAATCGGCAAAGGAATGCAAGAGAATCATTAATAGGTCAAAATTCGAACCTGCAGATCAGCAAAAAGCTGGCTGCCTGCCCGCATGGCAGCAGAGCATTCTGGTCCCTTGCAGGCTCAATAGGTCGGAATTTTTGCAAACCCAGTTTGCCACCTCTTACCAGACCTGACGGCTCACTAGCAAACACCGCCACCGAAAAGGCTAACCTATTAGGGAAAATGTTTGCGGAAAACTCGACCCTCGATGACGGAGGTGCTGTTCCGCCGTCGGTTCCTCACTGCGGCTTCTATATGAAAAAGCTGAGGATCCGGCATCGGGATGTACTCCACGTTATACGGGGGCTCGATGTTAACAAAGCTAGTGGACCTGATGGAATACCTGCCCTGGTATTGCAGAGGTGTGCTGCGGAAATAGTTCCAGTTTTGACAAAGCTCTTCAAAATGTCCCTGAAGTGTGGCACTGTGCCCTCTGGTTGGAAAAAAGCGGTAATTCACCCTATTCCCAAGAAAGGTGACCGCTCCAACCCGGCCAACTACCGCCCCATAGCGATCACATCAGTTCTGTCCAAAGTGATGGAACGTGTGATCAACGACAAACTGCTCACATACCTCGAGAAGAACAAAATTATCAACGACCGTCAATACGGATTCCGGCGGAACCGCTCGTGCGGTGATCTTCTCGCGTATGTGTCGCATGTTTGGGGGCGGTGCCTGGAACGTCACGGTGAGACCCAAACGGTCGCACTAGACATATCCAAGGCCTTTGACCGGGTCTGGCACCGAGGACTTGTCAACAAATTGCCTTCTTACGGACTTCCCGCATCCCTGTGTACGTGGATTGCTGATTTTTTAAGGAATAGGTCGATTCAGGCTGTTGCTGACGGTTTCACCTCACCCTCACACTCTATAAATGCTGGCGTCCCACAGGGATCGGTTCTGTCTCCGACTTTGTTTTTGTTGCACATCAATGACCTTTTGACATGTGCACCGATTCATTGTTACGCGGATGACAGTACAGTTCATGATAGCTTTTTGTTTGACAAACCCCCAAAGGGCACACAAACTCCAACGGCTCGGAGGGCTTTGAAGCAGAGAATGGACGGTTATCTCGAGAGTATTTCCTCCTGGGGTAAAAATAATCTCGTCGAATTTAATGTTTCAAAGACCCAATCCTGTCTGATTACGTCTAAAAGGGATCTAAATGATAACCTAGTCTCCTTCAACGGAAGCAATCTTCCGAACAGGCCTTCCATTGATATGCTTGGTGTAACTATAAGTGACCAGCTCAGGTATGGGGGCTCCATCGAAGCCAGAGTAAAGCTGGCCTCTCAGAAGCTGGGCGTACTGTACAGGGCCCGCAGATACTTTAATAGTACACAACTGCTGACCCTGTACAAATCGCAAGTGCGCCCTACTGTCGAATTTGGCAGCCATCTCTGGTCCGGAGCCCCTAAATACCTGAAAAAAACCCTTGACTCTGTGCAAAAACGGGCGGTCCGTTTGATAGATTCCCCAATCTTAACAAACGGACTGCAATCTTTAGAGCACAGGCGTCAGGTAGGTATGCTGTCCTTGTTCTATCGGTATTACAATGGAAGATGCTCTGAGGAACTAGCGTCATTGATCCCTTCGGCACCGGTGCGTAGTCGGGATACACGCCAAACGCGCGCCCAACATTTGTACACGGTTGACATTTGTCACATGAGAACGGGTCGCTTCTACGATTCGTTCTTAAGTTCAACAGCTCGGCTGTGGAACGAACTGCCGGCCTCTGTGTTTCCTCCCTCCTACAACATGGGACTCTTCAAGACCCATGTTCACTCCTTCCTCTCCACAAAAAGACCCTCCACACAGCATCCCCAAAGATGACATAGGCCCTGAGGGAAATTATTTTCTTCAGGGCCTCCTGTGTGGAGTTAATATATAAAAAAAAAAAGTGGTATAAAAATTGTTTCCCTGTGAGAAGATGATGGAGGAGATTTAGAGTAAGATAGATTGCAAGGAATTGAGGTAGATGTTACCTCTGCAAACGATTTTATTGCAGGTGGGAATAATTTTGATGCCTGGAAATAAGAAATGTTGTCTGAAGCCATTGATTGTTTAATATTCCTTTGTCTGGTCAATTCTGGACAGGCCACACTAACCGCTGTATGATTTCCCTTGCAGTTAATGCAACGTGGATCATTCGATGATTTTTGGCAAAGATCAAAGGGGTGGTCCTCTCCGCAATGAAAACAACGTGGAGGGGAACGACATATGGGTTTTGAGTGTCCGAAACGGCAGCAGTTAAAACACTGGATCGTCGGGAATTTGTATACTTACACAGGAAGTGCGTTGTAATAAATAAATACCCGAGATGGCAAAGTTTGGCCTACAAAAGTTATTACAACCGATTGTGAGGGTTTCCATGTAGAGGTTCCATTAGATGTATCTTTGTAATTTAATCTACGTGCTTTTAAAACCTTGGGGGTCACTTGAGAATCATTAAGTGCATCAACAATTTCAGATTCTGATAGATCGGTTGGTATACCTCTCACTCGGCCCATTCTAGTAAGGTTGTAAGTTGGAATATAAGATTTAAATTTGTGGTGTGAAAGCGTATCAATTTTTTGGACAAATTCATTTGCAAAGTTTGCGGATTTAAATTCTAGGGATAACTTATAGCGGCCTTCCGGCTTAATAGATCCGTTAACTATGCCAAGGTTACTGTTTTTTGAACTAAAAATGAATTTCCCGAAATCCAGAGGATGAACGATTTTTCCTTGTTCAGTACTTTGGACATTGACAATGAATGGAGCCGAGGAAGATGGGGAATAACTTAGTTCAGTATTTTTAGATTCTGATAATATGGTATCCTTACGACTTTCCTTAGGGTTTGAGGTTTCATCGGATTGCGAAGGTTTAATTTTGGGTGGTACATTAAGACAGAGCGATGGTCTTCGTTTTCTGGAAGGGAGTATTATAGAAACATCCGATTCATACTCATCTCCAATATTAAATATGGACTCGGGGTCAGGAGGTCGATTTTCATCTTCTTCCATATTTATAAATTAATTAACAAAAAAAATAATTATACAGTCTATTTGATTGACTGTACACACTAATTTATCAAAACCTAAATATAACAAACAAATAATAGAAAACAAAAATGTAACAATAATTTCTTATCTGTACGAAGTCCGCGACAGCAGGTAGGCAATTCGTCAAACACAGAGCACGACTATCCACTACCGTAGTTCGATGACTAATCCTATATGTTCTTTATTCAGTAAAGTTTATACATTACAGTAAACGGGTAAATTTTTGGCCACCACACTAGGCACATGCCCGTGTTGTAGTGGTCAATTTTATGTTGGAGGCTAGTCTTAGTGAGGTTAAAAATTCTAACGTAAAAAAGATACGATGTATAAACAATAAACTAAAAACTAAGAACAATAAACAATAAACAATAAACTAAAAACTAAGAACAATAAACAATAAACAATAAACAATAAACAATAAACAATAAACAATAAACAATAAACAATAAACAATAAACAATAAACAATAAATAATAAACAATAAATAATAAACAATAAATAATAAACAATAAACAATAAACAATAAACAATAAACAATAAACAATAAACAATAAACAATAAACAATAAACAATAAACAATAAACAATAAACAATAAACAATAAACAATAAACAATAAACAATAAACAATAAACAATAAGCAATAAATAATAAACAATAAACAATAAACAATAAACAATAAACAATAAACAATAAACAATAAACAATAATCAATAAACAATAAACAATAAACAATAAACAATAAACAATAAACAATAAACAATAAACAATAAACAATAAACAATAACTATAAACTATAAACATAAATAATTTAATAATTAATGATGTAACTTACTTGCAGCCGGAGAATGCCCGGTGCGCGACGTGGAGGTGCACTTGAAAGCGCGCTCGTTCCCCACGGTGCATCCTACCAACGGCAGCACGCCGGCGCACGTGCTCGGCGGACGCGCCCAGCACGCGGTGCTTCTGCGCTCGGACACCAACACGATGGAGCTACGGTTTGACGCACCCGAGCCTGGAGAGTGGTACGGGGCCACCTTCGTGAGTTGGACGAACCCGAAGTTGGACCCAATTGAACAGCAAGGTATTTATTATCCAGCAAACAACTACAAACAAAACATTTATTCAATAAAAAATCAATTATTAAAATAATGTACCAAAAAACTAAATCCTATCCCTCTAAACAATTGTTCCAAGAAACTGAAATTTTGGACCTTAAGCAGACCTATAGTGCTCAATGTCTTAAATTTATTTATACGCGACCAAACAACTTTATTAAAAATTCAAATCGTACCAGCCAACGACATGGCGCTTGTGAATATGATGTGCCTCACTGCAAAACCAGGTTGGCCCAAAGGCATATTAGTTTTATTGCTCCAAAAATGTATAATTCTTTATGTACAACCTTTAAAAGGGACACGTGTGTAAACCTTCAATCTTTTAAAAAGTACATCAAATCTTGGCTAAAAAACACTGAACTAGATATTTTTTCTTATAAGTTTTAGCAAAACTATCTGTAACATTTATATCCATGTATACATTATTTTTTTATTATTTCACATACATAAAAAACAGCGGATATATTTATTTTTTTTTGTTTGTAATGCTTTGTCTGCTAATTCACTTTTTAAGATGTCTTCTTTAAAAACTAGTATTTACCTTATTTTTTGTGTTATTTTAAAACTTTTACATATTTCATGACTTAGTTTCTTGTATTGCATCTCTACAGTAACTCTTTTAAAATAACTTAAATTTATATTTGATATTGTATTTCCACTTAAACCATAAACATAAGATAAAAATACTTATAATACCCACACTCAGGCTTCGCCTTCGTGGGATTTTTTTTTTAAATTATGTACATTTGTTTCAATATTTTTTTGTACATTTTTCAGTATTTTATGTAACCATGTATGTATAAAAAAAAAAATTCAATAATAAAAAAAAAATAAAAATAAATAAAAAAATAAATAAAATAAAATAAAGCCTATACTATCGTACTAAACTCTATAATAAAATCCCACTGTCATTCGAAGCTGACAACAATATTATAAGGGAGGGGCAGAATTAAAGGTACTCCCAGTACCCAGCCCTGGTGTGAGACCACCATTATCCTCGAAATGGCTTTTTTTTATTTTTTTTTTATTTTAACTCCACACAGGACACCCTGAAGAAAATAATTTCCCTCAGGGCCTATGTCATCTTTGGGGATGCTGTGTGGAGGGTCTTTTTGTGGAGAGGAAGGAGTGAACATGGGTCTTGAAGAGTCCCATGTTGTAGGAGGGAGGAAACACAGAGGCCGGCAGCTCGTTCCACAGCCGAGCTGTTGAACTTAAGAACGAATCGTAGAAGCGACCCGTTCTCATGTGACAAATGTAAACCGTGTACAAATGTTGGGCGCGCGTTTGGCGTGTATCCCGACTACGCACCGGTGCCGAAGGGATCAATGACGCTAGTTCCTCAGAGCATCTTCCATTGTATTACCGATAGAACAAGGACATTCTGGAGGAGGCCCACCACTTCCCCGCCCTGTTTTAGGTACTGATGGTACCCCTTCAGAGCTCTCGCAAGGACGCTAATTTTTTTTTTGATATAGCGAGTCTACATTTAAAATTTCAAAACAAGACCTCCAAAATGTCCATGCATACAATGTTATTCGCAGTATGCAAGTGCTGCGTATTAGTAACTTGTTAGTAAGATCTATTCTATTTTGTTAGTTTAAACAAATCATATGTACAAAGTATCAACAAATCAAATAATAATTCACAGCCACCTGCAACATTGGTAAAGTGTGCGCCTCTTTGTGTGGTGGGGGGTGTCGTCGCCCGCTCACAGGCAGACCTAGGGAGAGAGAACAGGGCATTGGATAGGTTTCACGGGGACCAGGTTCCGCGCCCTTGAGCCAGGAAACCGGTTGTGCCTCGACGAAAAGTGTGAGTTGGGGTTGGGAAAAATCCCGAAGACCATGAGGAGAAAGCGTCGGAGTACCTGGAAACAGGGCGGAAGGTCACCAATCGACGTTCAGCCCATCCTCAGTCCAGTTCCTGTCCCCAGGGGAGGCGCAGCGAGCAGACGACGACACTAGTCCCTCATCGTGATTTGGTCATCCAAGATGTGTATACACGGACGAGGTCTTATGCCACCCCAGAGTTGGGGTAAACCGGGACAGAACAAAAAGAAAACAGTTCAGTACTGCTACCAGCAAGCACGTCACTCTGTGAAACATAGAAACAGAAAAAGAAAAGAAAGAAAATTGCAAAGAAATTTATAATAATCCGGTTTTGTACATGTCGACCTAGAAGAGAGATGGATCAATAAAGCATAGGAACAATAACTATATACATGAGAAAATTTACAACAACCAAAAAAAAAAATACTACGCAAATATATACAGGAAGATTAAAACAATAACTATATACATGAAAAAGAAAGAAAAAAAAATTACAGCCAGCGACATATAAAATGAGGTAATCTCGTCGTCCGTTAAGGCCAGGAGCAACACCTGGCATTATAAAGCTATTGAGTTTAATCTAATTCTCGACTCTAAGATCAGACCATCTCTCAACCCAGATCTTTGTGTACTTCCTCAGACACTCGAAATTCACCTTATTCGAAACGAGATCCGAATTACAAACCGGTCTCGTTGGTACATTTAAACCAGCCAATAATTCATCTCTTGCATCCGTCATTATCTCACAGTGCCACAGAATGTGCTCGGCTGTTTGGTCAGAATTGCCACAAGCGCAGTTTGGATGTGGTGACAAGGAGAGTCCATGTAATCTCCCTCTGAACTCTCCGTGTCCTGAGAGTAGTTGTGTCATATGGTGATCCAAATTGATGTGAGCCCCTTCCATTCTGATCTTAACTGATGGGAAGAAGGAGAAAGTCCATCTTCCCATATTCGATCTATCCCACCGAGTTTGCCACTCCTTGAGTGATAACTCACGCATTTGTTTAAGTAGACCAGGTAGAGTCCCGGCTCCACTCGGCGTAAGAGTTACACCAAGATGGGTGGCAGGAAGTCTCCTGGTCATCTTCTTTTTAGTTAAAACCTCCCTGATCTCTAGATCGATTGGCAATATGCCGGCCAAAACAGGCAAAGCGTCCGAAGCTACGGTTCTATAAGCGCCGGAGAGCGCCAACAAGGGGGTTCGCTGACCCCTCTTGAGTGCCGAGAGTATGAGTGAATTCCCCAGACGGTGCTCCCACACAGAGGCAGCATATGAGACTTGAGCCACGTATACTCCCTTGTAAAGTAGTCGCAGCGCAGGTGAACGCAAACCCCACTCGACTGTTGAGATTCTTCTCAACTTCAAGAAAAGGGCCTGGGCCTTGTTGGAGACCTCTTTAACATGTGTTAAAAAACTGGACGATCGATCTAGTGTTACACCAAGATATTTAACAGATTCAGCAAATCGAATGGTGGAGACTCCCATTTTGATGGATGGGTTTCTTGCTCTACTGAGGTAACCCTTCATTAAGAGTCCCACGGTCTTTTGGGGGGCGAAGTTCATCTTATTTCTCTCTCCCCAGCTGAGTATTACTCGTAAACCTTCTTCAGCCTTCCCTTCCACTTCCCTTCTGCTGTCCCCCGAGACCAAATACAATTTGTCATCAGCGTAGTCCACCGATGTGCATCCTTCAGGCAAGGGCAACCTGGAGGAATCATCAAAGTTAATGTTCCAATATTTAGGTGCCAAAATGGAGCCTTGTGGGCATCCCTTGTCCACCTTACGGACTATTTTTTGATCTCCAAAAGTGATTTCAATTGTCCTTTCATTTAGATAGTCACAGTTAATTTTGAAAAGATTAGCTGGACATCCTCTATTTTTAACTTTGGTGAGCAACATCGGCCACCACGCATGATCGAAGGCACCAGTGATATCTAAAAAGATTCCAATGACATACCTCTTGGGACAGACCTTCACCCACTCAAGCGCATACATGATGGCGTGCTCCGTAGATTTCCCAGGGACGAAGCCAAATTGCCGCTCAGACGCCGGAGATAGAGTTTGCTGCAGTCTATTACTAATCAAAGCCTCTAAAATTTTGCTGAAAACAGGTAACAATGTTATTGGACGAAAAGCCTTTACATCCGTCTTTGGTTTGTCGTTTCCCTTTGGGATTATCTTGAGCACGCCTCTCTTCCATTCTGTGGGGAAAATTCCTCTACGCAAGCATGTCTCCATAACCTGGAACAACTCTTCCTTGGCATGGATCCAGATATTCTTCGCTATTATTCCATTAAGCCGATCGTGCCCTGGTGCCTTCTTTGGACCTAAACCCTTAATTATAACATCAATTTCAGCTTTGGTTACAGTTAATATGCTATCCTCCTGGGCAAGGATTCTAGGTGGGAGCCGTGACAGAGCTCTTATCTGTTTATGGTGGTCGTTTTCCCCGGTGACTGAATCTAGCGGAACTAATTTACCCAGAAAAGTGTTAAGAGTGGTAGTCACATCAGTACTCTCAGAGTTCCCATTGGGATTATCCGATATAATACTAGTCAAATACCGGTCAGATTCTTTCCCCGTTTTTTCAATAGCGCTGTGGATTTCCAACGGGTTGGCGTTACCCACTTGGTTTACCCAATTATGCCATGCAGTTCGTTTTGCCGAGAGGATAGCATGCTTGAAGGCTCTTCTGGCTCCAGAGACACGACCCTTAAGAAGAGTGATCATATCTTGCGTACCACCACTCCTCTTAAGGAAGCCAAGTGCCCTGAAAGCCCTCTTATATTCACCCTTCAGCAAAGTCAACTCACTCGACCACCACGGCGTCCTAATAACAGTTTTCGGGTTTGTTCTTCCCAAAGACCGTTCAGCAGCTGACACAACGGCCGCGTTAAAGTAATTCCCCAAATTATCTGGATCATTTGCTGCTACGTTATAAAATCCCCTTAAGGTGTCACGTAGAGCCTCCCCAAAATTATCCCAATCGCCCCTTTAGTTTTGAAGTTCCAGGAGGTTCTTGGAGCTTGGGTCTTCTGGACCCCTACAGTAAAGGTAATTAATCTATGATCCGATATTATAGCACTTTCATGGACCATCCAGTTCGACATCCTGGCTACAACAGATCCAGAGCAAAGAGTTAGATCAATGTTGCTCTCACCCATTGTGTTTGAAAAAGTAGTTAGACTACTCTGTTCATTTAATAGTAGTAGACCTTGCGCTGCAATAAGATCTTCAACGGCGTCTGAGCGTTCCGTTCTATGATTACTGTCATCAAACCACATAGGGGAGCGAGCGTTAAAGTCACCTCCTATAACTATGTTACGGCCTTTAAGCGCGTTGAGGGCGCGCGTCAAGCTCAGGATGTGTGGTCCAGCAGGATTTCTGTATTTAAAGTAGACTGATATTAAGATAATTTCAATCTTGCCAAAGTTAATAGAAACGCAGGTTTGGTGTTCGTTCGATAGTCCAGCCAGGAGGAGGGGGCTGATCAACGAAGTGTTGATCAGGACACCCGCCTCCGGTGAACTACCTACTTCAAGCACCGCCCCTGGATGACTTACAGGTGTTTTTCCTCGCCAGGTGTATTGCTCCTGGATGAGCATGAGGTCAATTTTCCGGTCGGACATGACCTTCAGCGCCTCAAGAGTGGCTGCTGGAGATCTCTGGAGGTTTATTTGTCCTATGGAGAAAAGGGTATGATTAGTTACCATAGTCCGTCATTCGCACTTGTGCGTTTACAGCTGCTAACTGGGCCAGGCATTGTCTGTCGCCAGTCGCGTGGTTTGATGGCTTCTTGAAGCGGCTGCATGTAGCACAGACAGGTGCCTTAGCCTTGTTAGGGCAGGCGTCATACTCGTGTCCGGTAGCGGCACAGTGTCTGCAAATAATTATTTCTTGGGTGCATACCTTGGAAATATGTCCATATAAGTGGCATTTAAAACATCGGGTAGCACCTATGAAGTCTCTTACTCTACAGGCATTCCAGCCCAGGAAGCAGTGACCGTTGTCGATCAAGATTTTCCTAGCTTGCGGATGGCACGTGATTTTCATGTTCATCGAGGAGCCTTCCCTCTTTCCGAAGAGCGATACCCTTCTCATGGTGCGCAGATGATCTTCTTTAGTAAGGATTTCTTTGTCTGCTAAGTTGTTCACGTAAATATCTTCAAATAGGGCTGCGTCCGAATTTGCATCTCCTCTAGGGACATCATACAGAACTATTTTAGGTAATCTGCCTAATGGGGCAATCATTTTTATCCCCTGTGCTGTGAGTTTTTCCTCCGCCTTTTTAATGTTGTCTAGGCCTCCAGATGTTGTTGTCTGTAGAGCAAGGCCTGCTCCTTTAATTTTTCTGGTGCGGACCACCTGAAAACCATCCTTTTTTGGGTAAAGAATTTCAACCAGGGTCTTTTGTATCTGTTCAGATGTATTTCCTTCGGCATTGGTTGGATAAAATAACACAGTTTGAGGGGCGTGGGCCGTTCAAAACCGTTGAGTATGATATTATTGGACGCAGGAGCTCCCGCGGCTACGCTGACGTAACTTCTCCTCTCTGGCGGAATGACTGTTGGCTGTGCTACGAGTTTATCCATTTTCTCACTCATTCGTTGTTGAGCTGCTAGAAGTTCTTCGATCGTCGCGCCTCTTGTTTTTACTTTTGTTATCTCAATAGTCATGGTCGTGAGATCAGTCATAAGAGTGTCTACTAGGGTGGTTATTTCATTCTTTTCAGTTTTTTTCAGCTTGTTGTTGCCATCATTGATTATTTTCAAGATCCTCATTAGCCTTTCCATGGAGGGAATTATCCTTTCTTGATCACTATTAGGTGAATCATTTTTGCGTGGTCTTTTTCGGTTCTCTTGATTAGGCGAGTTCTCTATGGATATGATGGTTGGATTGGGCTGTGCATCATATTGTGCGACATGCATTTCTCCTTTGTCTTCATTATCCTTAAGTTTACTTTTTTTTAAACTTTTTTATTTTTCTTCTTGACAAACTCCATATATTGTTTGATATTCTGGATAGATATTCCTTCAGAAGAGGATCCCGGTTGAGAAAGCACAGCGACATGCTTGTCGCCTTTATCCCTATTATCGTATGTTTTATTTTGTTCAGCAATAAAGTCCATCAGTTGCTTTATGCTCAACTCATTTTCTTCGTCGCTCGAAGTATCACTGGCCGAAGACATGATTAATCCGAAGCCTCCACGATTTCAATAAGTACCGAAATTGCAAAAGGGGTAAAATATTCACTATCAAGCGGAGTTCGCGGCAGTCGGCCCGGGCAAGCCGTGAAAGAGTCGGGCCTGCCGAGATTGACGTCTGGGTAATATTAAATACATGTGTGATGAGTGATCTGGATTTGAATTATCAAATTTATTAATTATGAATTATTATAAAGCCTCGTTAGGTACGAGATACCACGTGACGATAACCAAGATGGCGGGCTTATGTCCTCCACATTAGCGATCACACAATGTGAATTTAAGACTGTCTTTCTGGAAACTTCTAGAGAACTGTAGAATGTTCTGGATTGTTCGAGAACTTTGAAAGTGTCGAGAAACACGTGTCGGTAAAACCAAGATGGCGGACTTCCGCCCTCCACATTAGCGACAATTTTTTTATTTTAGCGAACCGAACTCTTAGTTGCACACTTTCAAATCTTTCCAACACTAAAAATATCATAATAATGGGCGATCTAAATATTAACATACTACCGAGCAACCAACACCACCAAAGCCAAGACTATATCAACATGCTAGAATTTCATGGATTAGTGAGTACCGTTAACTCACCAACAAGAACGACAAATGGATATAAAGAAGAAAAGAAAAGCAAAAGAAATTTACTACTCAGAAAGAATTAAAGAAAGTAACAATAATCCCAAAAATTTGTGGGAAATACTTAGAGAAGCCACAAACTCGCAAACTACAAAAGAGAAACAGAGCATAAATAAACTTTCTATTGATGGACATATTGTTGAAACCACAAAAAATCCTAAGCTCGTTGCTGATCATGTAAACAATTTCTTTATTAATATCGGTCCAAATCTTGCTTCTCAAATTGCCCAGAGCGGAATCACCCAATCTCCCGATACAGTGGTTCAAACAAATAACATAAATACAAAATTTCTCTTCCAAACTGTGTCACAGGAGGAAATTCTCAAAACAATTAATTCTCTAAAAAACACTTCTTTTGCTGGACCAGACGAAATTCCAACCAAAATCCTTAAAACGCTGTCTTCGGAGATTACATTGCCACTAGAATACCTTATAAACCTAAGTATTACACAGGGCTACTTCCCCTCTAACCTAAAACAAAGTATCGTGATTCCCATCTACAAATCTGGAAACAAGTCAGATATCAATAACTATAGACCAATTACTTTACTGAATAGCTTGTCTAAAGTTTTTGAAAACCTTATTAATACACAACTTTTAAAATTCATCGAGAGCCATAAAATACTTTCAAAAAATCAATATGGTTTTCAAAAAAACAAAAGTACCTCAGATGCCATTGCTAGGGTGACAGACTTCATTGTAAAAAGCCTTGATAAAGGAAATAAATGTATTTCAATCTTTTTAGACCTCTCTAAGGCTTTTGATACAATATCACACTTTAAACTAATTAAAAAACTTGAAAAAATCGGCATTACGGACAAAGAGCTAAACTTCTTTAAAAGCTACCTAAATGGACGCAAACAACAGGTTAAAATACATAATACCCTCAGTAACCAGCGCTCAACTGACTATGGAATTCCACAAGGAAGCGTATTGGGACCAACTCTGTTCTTGCTGTATATAAACAACTTTTGCAACCTTGAAATTGAGGGAAGCATTGTTAGCTTTGCTGACGATACTGTCTTACTGTTCGAAGGCAACAATTGGTCAGCTGTATTTAAAAAAGCTGAAAAAAATATTAATTTAGTTAAAAAATGGTTAGATATAAACACGCTTACCCTTAACATGAAAAAAACAAAATATATCACTTCAAGCATCAATACTACAGGCCAAACTATTGAGAATAGACAAACAAATGACAAACGACAAAAATGACAAACTATAGAGCGCACTCCACAGATGAAGTACCTCGGCCTCACCATTGACCCATACCTCAAATGGAATATACATACTCAGATCATTGCAAATAAAATTAGGAAAACAATACATTTCTTCAGATCCGTAAGGAACTTCCTTAACTTACAAATTCTAAAAACGATTTATTGCATTAACCCAATCTATCATTGAGTATGGTATCATTGCATGGGGAGGGGGTACTTCATCAGCTCTAGATCCTGTTGAAAAGGCGCAGAAAACAATTATGAAAATTATTCTCAAACTTCCTCCAACTGCGAACAGTAACTTAATTTTCAACATAATGAGAGTATTTGATGTTCGACAGATCTATGTAAAAACTATCCTCATGCATCTCTATAAAAACAAACACGTGCTTTACGAAAAAAAAAATTACTTTAGATTTACGCGTAATTCGAACAAAGACATGTTGCAAGTTCCAGCACTTTCTTCCACCTTTGGTCAACGTAGCTTTGGCTACTTTGCCACAAAGATATTCAACATGCTCCCGGAAAATATTAAAGTGAGTCAAACACAGAAAGAGTTTAAAAGAAATGTTAAAATTTGGATTTATTCAAATGATCGAGCCTATACTGGTGCCCTCACCCAAACGCCTTATCATTGACAGTTATTGCAGTATGTACGGTGCTAAAACTTACTATATACGTATTGTGTAAATGCAAACAATAATGAAAAGTAACCAAATGCCTTGTCACAGTGAGTTATTATAGTAGGTATGTATTGTGTTTAAACTTGTTGTATTTGTATCTTCAATATGTAAACAATAATGTAACCTAAAATAATGGATTGCTGTATAGGAACCCATATTAAACATTTACATATAAGCAAACCATAGACAAAATGGAGAAATAATTAACTAAAAATTCTGCCTCAATACAGGTTCGCCTAGTGAGGCAGGTTATGCACAACCTAAAATATAGTATATTATGCCATTTCTATATAACACTCTTACATTCATATCTATTTTTTTCTCTTATATTAGAAACTGCTGTATTATTGTAACATTATTCTTTCAACAATTTCATTGTTTCTAACTGACATATAATTATACAACTTACTAATGATATATTATGATATATATATTCTGTAATTTTTTGATGAAATAAATAAATTAAAAAAAAAAAAAAAAAAAAACAACAGTGGGTACACTGCGGGCTAATAAAAAAGAAATTCCTGAAGAAATGAAGAACAGTCCATCCAGAAACGTCGATACATCTATGTTTGGTTACGATGGCCCTCTCACGCTCCTTTCTTACAAGCCTAAACCATCAAAAATGGTTTACCTGCTATCTTCCTGTGATGAGGAAGGCACAGTGAACCCCGAAACAAAGAAACCACAAATGGTTGAATTTTATAATAGCACGAAAGGTGGGGTAGATACATTTGATCAAATGTGTGCGGTAATGTCATGCAGCAGAAAAACTAATCTTTGGCCAATGTGCATTTTTTATGGCATGCTGAATATAACATGTATAAACAGTCACATAATTTATTGTCATAATGCCTCCACATTGGGGCAACATGTAATGAATCGTCGTGATTTTATGAAAAAAATTGCATTCACAACTTGTAACACCTTGGCTCCAAATACGACTGCAAATTCGTACAATGCCAACACACATAAATAAAATACAAGATATATTACGTGTCAGCACTGAAATTCAAGATCAAAGTGGTCAGTCTACCTCCAGAAATGACCCTGGATCGACAGAGACTGCCAATTTGCGAAAAAGAAAAGTTTGTGGATTATGTCGGTATAAAAAAAGGCGTATGACGAAGACTTATTGCTCAAAGTGGGGCACTGCAATTTGTGGTGAACATAAAATTGATTTTTGCACTAGTTGCGCTTCAATAACTAGTTTTTTTTTTTTTTTCACACAAGGTGGTTGTGCGCAAATCTTTCGTTCGCAATTGTGCGGGGGGTTGCGGATGCGGATGCGATATAGACTAAGACAAACAAAAAAAACGAATTGAATTGCCTTAGTGTTTTGCAAGAGGAAAATGAGTAGGAAAGGCCAAAGACTTACCCTGGTCTCGTTCTCCTTAAGCCGCTGGTTCTTTTCACTTATCAGTTTGCATACAATTAACATTCGCTCACTTAACACAAACAAAAAAGACAGTGACATCCACTGCTGCGGGTAAAACGTTTCACTGGACGATGTGTGCTCCAAAAACAGTCACAGCCGAGTTCAAACATAAGTGGATTTTCAAGATGACACGAATGTTCGCGGGTAAGATGCAACGATAACAATACTCCTTGTCTTTGGGCCCGGGTCAAGGAAAGGGGACAAGGGGCAAAAGGGGGGTGAAGGGTACACATTTTAAGGCTATTCAATTTTAAACCTCATGCGCAACTATCCCCCCCGCCTTGAAAGGGTGCGAAATCACCCCTTTTAAAACCGCATTGTCATGGCATTTATCATATAAACAAATTAACATAACCTACAGTTATCCTAAATTTCCTAAACTACATTGACTAAACCTAATGCTACTAAACTACAATTATTGGCCAATACTTGCGAATTCTTCACCAAAATGTGAAGATGACGAAAATGCGTGCAATTCATTCAATTTTCTCTTGGATCCTACAGTTAGTTCCGTTGTCTGAGTATAAATTTGACACAGGACCACGTCTAGAAAGAAATCGTTTGAATGCGTTCAGAAAACATTCGGTGCTCAAACTTGACGCCAATTCAAGGTGTATAGCTCTTGTTGTCAAACACACAAATAAGCAAATATACGCCTTTTGCGAACGAATTCCACGTCCACGTGATACGGTTACCCTTAAAGGCCCGGCAAAGTCTATACCCACATGCGAAAATGGTTTTATAGACTGAATTACACGACAATCTCTATGATCCGCCATTAAAGGTGCAATTGTTTTAGGGCGTAGCCGAAAACACGAATTGCATTTATGTACTCGATTTCGAATTAAACTACGGGCTGACAGTATCCAATATTTTTGTCTCAAAATAGACATTAATAATGCGGGACCCGAGTGACAATGAATTTTATGATAATGATCAACCAACAAATTTAAAACGTGATCCTTTCGCGGGAGAACTATGCGGTGCTTTTGATCATAATTTAAATCCGAATTAACTAAACGACATCCCAACCTTATGAGTCCGTCATTCAAGAACGGTCTCAAACGTTGAAATACGGGTTTACACGTTTTTCCTTGTTGTAGATTTATCAATTCCCCGGGAAAGTACGCTCGTTGTATTTCGCGCAATATTTTAAGCTCAACGAACTCTAAATCTGACCCACTTATATATTTTCGATATGGCAACACCTTGAGAAAACGAAATACGTAAACCAAACATCGTAATAATTTATTCCACGAGGAAAAGCGCTTTGACAGGGTTAGAATAACATATTCTTCTAAACCAGAAGTCATTACTAACGAAATAGACTTCTGTTCGGGTGGTTCTGTCACCATGTTGACATCAAATGTGGTAATGGGCCACCGTTCAGGCCTAAATTTCATCCACGGTGGGCCATGAAACCATAGCGGGTGATCTAAAAATTGATTGGGGGTAAGCCCTCGTGACAGACAATCAGCGGGATTATCTGTGCCTGCTATATGATTAAAACAGGCAGCCGATAATTCAGATTGAATTTTAGCAACTCTATTAGCCACGAATGTCCCCCAACGGTGCGGAGAAGACCGAATCCAACAAAGTGCTACAGTGGAATCAGTACCTAAATGCGTATATATTTTCAATTTTCAAGCGTTTTTCTAAGGTTTCTACTACGTTATGCATTAATTTTGCAAGTATTAATGCAGCGCAAAGTTCTAATCGTGCGAGAGAAACAATTTTCACAGGAGAAACCTTCGATTTTGCACAAGCAACATGTACTGAAATTGCTTCATGATTTTGGACATGGAAATACACTATACCTCCATATGCCTTTTCGCTGGCATCTGCGAAACCAACAATGGTTACGATGCTACTGGACGTGAGGAAAGTTCCTCACAGAATTGCGTCCATATCCTTACAATATCGTCGGGAGGCTCATCATCCCAATCGCATTTGTGTAGCCACAATTGTTTAATTAAAAGCTTGGCATATAAAACGACAGGCGCGATGAAGCCCATAATATCCCATATTTTTGCGACACAAGACAATATATTTCGTTTTGTACAACCTGTTTTAGGTGTAGAAGTGACGAACGAGAATAAATCGGAATTTGGTGACCAGTATAAGCCCAATATTTTATGCATGCTTCATCAAATTCCTTTATCGCTGATAAGCGATGCGAATCTGGAATAGATTCCAGAACATCTTGCGAATTGCTGGTCTACTTGACAAGGTCAAATTGGCCAGTCTTCAATAATGCGATTAACTGAGAGGACGTTTCCTTTGCACCCTCTTCAGTTTCCATACTATATACAAAATCATCCATATATAAAAATTCTTCAATAATTTTCTTAGCCTCAGGAAAAGCTTCTCCTTCATCGGAGGCCAATTGCCTGATAGTGCGTAAAGCTTGAAATGGGCTGGATGTAAGACCAAAACAAACGCGGTTAAACTCATAAGTTTTAATATCTTCGCTGGGCGAAAAGCGATACAAGATTCGTTGATATCTCCGATCACTATCTTTCACTCCTATACACAAAAACATTTTGCGTATATCAGCTGAGAGAGCTATTGGGAATACACGAAAATTCATAATTATATTAAATAAATTTCCCTGTAAATTTTCCCCACTATATAAAATATTATTCAATGACACGGATGTGGTTGTTTTTGCGCTAGCGTCCAGGACTATTCTCAAACTGGTCGTGATTTTATCCTCTCGTACAACTCCATGGTGCGGAATTATGTATGAAGGCATCTCATTTCCTTCATTTGAAGTGCTGAGAGTCAAATAATCCTTCTCTAAATTTTCATTGATAATATTATTATAAGCTTCTCTTAATTTTGGAGAGGCTTCCAATTTACGTTCAAGACATAAAAAACGTTTCTTTGCCATTGCAAATGAATCCCCAAGGGTTGAAACATCCCCTTTAAATGGCAAAGTTACTATATATCTTCCATTTTCAGGATCTCTTGTGGTTGTTCTTTGATATATTTCCTCACATTCACGATCTTCAGGACTTTTAATAGACGGTACGTTTACTTCTTCTAAATTGAGTATTGAATACAAGTACCTACTTAGACAATACGATTCCTTGCGTTAAACCAGGTACCTACATAAACGATTAAATTATTGTCAACCTATAATTTGCAACGAGGAATGAAATGTAATTCGTTTTTAATATAGCTATTTGACGGACTAAATTTTAACCCATTTATAATGCAAATGCCATGATTTTGGTACAAATAATGATTATAGATTGCATTTGCGAACGAAAGTAATACAATATAATCCGGTTCGAAATTGGACCAATTTGATGGTTGTGCGCAAATCTTTCGTTCGCGATTGTGCGGGGGGTTGCGGATGCGGATGCGATATAGACTAAGACAAACAAAAAACGAATTGAATTGCCTTAGTGTTTTGCAAGAGGAAAATGAGTAGGAAAGGCCAAAGACTTACCCTGGTCTCGTTCTCCTTAAGCCGCTGGTTCTTTTCACTTATCAGTTTGCATACAATTAACATTCGCTCACTTAACACAAACAAAAAAGACAGTGACATCCACTGCTGCGGGTAAAACGTTTCACTGGACGATGTGTGCTCCAAAAACAGTCACAGCCGAGTTCAAACATAAGCGGGTTTTCAAGATGACACGAATGTTCGCGGGTAGGATGCAACGATAACAATACTCCTTGTCTTTGGGCCCGGGTCAAGGAAAGGGGACAAGGGGCAAAAGGGGGGTGAAGGGTACACATTTTAAGGCTATTCAATTTTAAACCTCACGCGCAACTACAAGGGATCGTGATCTTTTTAATTATTTTTGCCAAAGAAAAGAGGCTGTTTTTATTTTTATTTCCTTATTGTTAAAAAAATTTAAAAACAAATATATTTTCCAATTACATTTAAATAAATAGTTTTATTTATCAATATAACCTTTGTTTCATATATTTTGAAAATATATATTTTTTTTTAAATAAGTATCAAATAGATAAAATACTGATGAAAATTTTTTTCGTCGATTCGACGAATGGTTAGATTTATTAGGGTACACAGGAACGTTAGGTGTCTAGGGTTAAAATAGGTTAAGGTCTAACTGATAGTTAACATTCCTCAAACAAAATGAGAATGGAGTCCCTAATATAGATGCAGCGATGGGCGTAAGTTAAGATTGCTCGCTTTAGATACAGTACAGTTGTGCATTTAAGCATCCCTAGCCAAAGTTAGAGAACAGTTTTCGGTTTGGAATAACGGCCGCTATCAAAATGATGATAGCGATTATGAGCATCAGGGGGGCAAGCACAGAAAATTCGATAACTTTACAATATCGGATCGACAGACGTAACTTCCGACGAGTTTATATCAATACCCCCTAGCATGTAAAAGCTATCGGTAACTATACCAATATTGATAACGCAATAAATAAGAAATCGATATACGCTGGCAATACTGAAGCAGTTGTCTATGGATCGCTTCTCAAACGTCAAACGTCAAACTTCAACGGTTACCAACGGCTTTACGTATTATCTACAAAAATCAACTTATTATGATGTCGAAGTGAAATTAATCAATGTAAGTTATTTATTTATCTTGTTTATATGGGATTATCAACAAAAATGTGCTTGTAGACATTCAGAATGCTTTATTACGATTTCAGCAAGAAACTGTACGGTCGACGGCCAGTCAGATTGATTTTCTCACCAACTATATGGCAAGTCATTCAGAATTCGCTGCTGGCAGATTTGTTGGTCCTCAGGGTGCCCAAAAAAACCGCGACATGTGGCAGAAGTTGGCAGAGCAATTGGCTGAACTAGGTCCTGCTAAGTCAGCCGAGCAGTGGAAAACAGTGAGTATTTTAACTTACCTAAACAAGCTGGCTTTTTTTTACGAAAATGCCGGACTTCTAATCTAATCTATCATGAAGACACTTAATATAAGTCCGTAAAACACTTTTAAGCTGATATTATTTTTGTTCTTTTCAGACATGGCGTGATTTAAAGTGGAAGTCGCGGGCAAAAAACGCCGATGCCAAGCGAGCTGCTCTCAGAACTGGAAACACTGTAACCATACCGGTATTAAGTGACATCACTCAAAAAGTGATTAGTATCATTGGCAGAGCCAGTTCTGAGGGCAGTGGAGTTCCCGAAAGCTGCATAGGAGAGGGACCAGAACAACTTGTGCTGGATATTGAGGTCACTAATGTCTTAGAATGTTAATATAATATATATTTGCTGTCAAAATGGAAGTTATCGTTCATCATCAATGCCAATTATTTGTGTTTTATAGTACTCCGATCAGCAGCTCTTCACGCCTCAGCCCAGTGTAGGGATGGAAACTGAGCTGAGAAGTCAACCCAACCCAGCCAAGAAGAGGAAGCTAGCTGCTACGCCAGATGTCGGCTGTCGTATGGCAAAAGCTCAAGAAGCCAGCAACAACATCTCTAAAGAGCTTGTGGCAGTCGCCAACAGATTTACAGATGTTTTTGAGGTATTTCCTACATATTTCTTTTTGAATCACTCCCAAGTAACTTCAAATTAAGTAAAATTTATGAATTGTTATTTATAATTTCAGAGTTCAGTGGCAACCTTTCAAAGTTCAGCGGCGGCCTTCTTATTCTCATTAACTTACTAATTAACCATCACGCCGTTTCCCGCAGGGGTAGGCAGTACCAGTACAAAGGATGTACCGCCAATCAACTCGGTCTTGGCACACACTTCTTGCCTCTTTCACATTCATACATCGTCTCATCGGTAAATTAATGAATTATTATCTATCCTTTCAGAGGTACACTGCAGCACAAGAGGAAAGGGTTGACATACTCTGACAACAGATATTGAGGTATTACAGTACATATTTCATATTATTATGATGTCACTTGAATGATTGAGTATGTCTCAAGAGAGGCACGAGAAACACGACAATTAAAAGTTCATGAAGCGAAGCTAGCAGCCTACAATGGAAAGCTGGTACCTACTCTAATATATATATATATATATATATATAGCAGTGAGGCATGGAACTGGCAGAGGAACGATGAAAGTATAATGAATGAAATCTCTAATAATACACTTTTCTTTCTATTTCTAGACCAACAGATCCAGTACCATCGACTTCCCATAACTATTCATTGCAGTTGGAATCTGAAGACGAGGAAAATTCAATTTAATTTTTATGTGTGCCATTTTTTCCAATATCTCTGTTTTACTTGTTCATTAGAATAAGTTTTATTTTATTTTTATTTTATTTATCAAGTTAAAAGAAATATACATATTTCGCTTTATTAACTTAAGTACACATTTTATATAAGTACATTTCAATTTTGTTCACTAATTTTAAAATCAAACGGTTTTCTTAAATATATTAATTCTATTACTGTTTTCAAGCTATCGGGAAGGAGATTGTATACGTGTACACCCTCATAGCCTGTATTTCTTTTGCCACTTTCAGTCTTTGGTGAATTTGAGTATATATAATTTGTTATGTACTTGTATAGTGTTCAATGACTTGTAATGTTTACATAAATGTTGTATTTGTGTGTATGAAGCCATTTTGGTTTTTGTAGATTTATAGACATATGTTATATTCATACAGTTTTAGTAAAATACTTTTTTTATGTGCTCCCGTCTGGAGTCAGTGAGACTATGGCATCCCCAATCGGGGTATGTTGCGAGGCTGAAGGTAGTGGGGAAAGGAAGGAGATAGGGAAGAGGAAAATGGGGAAGTAAAAAATACACAGTTTAGCAAAAATAGTAATTATGTAATCACATAAATATGAAATATTATCTTATCATAGTAACAAGATGTTAGAATCTGTCTTAAATGTAGCAGCTAGATTTGAAATTAGACAAAAATATCATTATGTAAGGTAATTAATAATTAGTCTCACAAAATTTGAAATGTGTTTTTGGCGGGATCAGTGGTCAGTGAGAATCTTCTTCAGCAATGCGGGCACAGGCAGTTCTTCATCCAAACATTAAAAATAGAAATGACACAAAAATTGTATTTGTTTATTGTTGCTTTACTTTCTTTCAAGTTTTTTTTATATTTAATAGTAAATGATTGAAATGTTTAAACTTTGTTTTATTAGATGGGTAAGATGAGTTTATTCATTAGAGAAGTACTTCAGAACGACTTGATCTTTCACTCCGCGGGCTGCTACTACTCTGCTGACATCTTCAGCCTGGTTTAATAGCTCAATCTCTTCTATCACGATATTATCAATAAATTCATCTGTTAATCTGAAATAAAACGATTATTATTTTGAATTGTTGCCTTACTTTCTTTAAATGCATTTCATTTAGTTAAATAAGGAAACTGACTTATAGTGCTTCATCATGTTGTATAAAATAGCACATGTAGTGATTATTTGACCAGCAACTTCTGGCTCGTAATGGAGAACTCTATCTTTCCTAAGGCAACGGAATATAGCCTTCCATGCTCCAAATAGACGTTCTATGCAACATCTCGCCTTACAGTGCGCCTTTGTATATTTGTATTCTGCACTTCCCTCAGCTGCATCAAATATTGGGGTCATGAGATAAGGTTCCAATGTGTACCCGGAGTCACCTGATTGAAACATAAACACCCATTACAATAGGTATATATTTAACTACTAAGTTATGGATTGTTGAAATATAATATAGTATAATACCTAGCAAGAAATACGTCCCAATTCTCTGATTATATAGTCTGGTCATTTCAGTTTTAACTGTACTACTATTCCAAACAAATTGATCTTGGACAGTACCCGGGAAGCGTGTGTTAATACTTAATATTGTCAACTCAGCATCACATACCTGTATAACAAACATGTAAAACCTTCAATAAAATGTGAAAACACCGTACACCAACTGTTTTATTTGTAAAAACAAACATTTTACCACTTGAACATTGAGCGAATAGAATCCTTTATGATTTTTATACTGCTCTTCATATCTGGAAGGGGTCACAATGGCAATGTGGGTGCAATCAATGCAGCCCAGAACATGAGGAAAGTTTAATTTGTCCCTGAAAGCACTCTCCACTTGCTTCCTGGCTTCGTTTGTTGCTGGAAAATGTATCCACCTTCTTTAAAGGTGCTCCAACACTGCCTTCATAAACACTTTGATGCATTTACTGACGGTTGTCTGATCTATAGCCAGCATATGGTCTTGCCCCACCCCACGTTGGTAACTTCCTGTGGCGAAGAAACTTATTGGTGCTAATACCTGTCAACATTATAATCCTTTTATTAATGATCGACATTGTGTTTTTACAAAGATATCATAATAATATTAAATGCACTTACTTTAATGTACATTGGAAGTCCGCTTGTACTTTTTGACACTAAAAAGGGAGTTGATCTATAAGATCTTTAACCATTATACGAGATATCCGGAACAAGTGTCTGAATTCAGTCTCTCCAAGTTCAAACGGATTCAATTGATCGCGTAAACGGCGTCTTTCAATCTTACGAGCTTCTTTGGAATCGTTAGCCTGCCTCCGTTCATTGATATACCAGTAATTTTGTAAAAAAAACGGCATTATTAAAAAGTTGTTTTTTATATCGAAAGTTTAACTGACAGCCAAGAGTCCGCGGTAGATTTGGCGGGTCTTTGTCAATCGTCGGTTGGAATATTTGACAACCGTGCTCGCAAATAACGCCAACTGACCATAGACAATGAATTTTGTCAATTGTCGGTCGGAATATACCCAATCTACCATGGACCATGCTCGCAACTATCGGTAACTGATCTTATATGACGAATTTTATCGAATTTTGTCAACATCGGGCTTTATCGATCGTTCATGCTAGGACCCCAGTTCTTACCAGTAACTATCACAAGCCTTTCATGATAAATTTAACTGCGTGGGTAAAACAGTTAAAGGGATATTAAGTAGAATGAGAAAGTAGAAACAAGTTGAAACGGCTGGCGATGAAAAAGTGAAAAGGCGATATGTCAAATATATAGAAAGTAGTTTAGTTTTACATAGACAATAATAATGTCGTAGACAAGCACTATTCCATCTGAATGCTTTAATAAATTTTGACCATAAGCCCATGAATGAAAAAAATTACCCACGGGTTCATTAATTATTCCTCTTTGGCTGCTAATAAATGCATTCATTTTGCAATTTGGTAAAGGTGGTTGGCTCCAGCCATTGCCTGTCGGAAATTACAACAGACCTGCTGTGATCTGGTCTTCATGTAATAGGAAAATTTATATGAAAAAAACGCGATACCAAGTATAAGAAGATTCGAAATTTTGGCTACGGGTTAATAAAACAAAGAAATTGTTTTCTAATCGGGTGGGTAAATTTACCATTGTATGACGGTATAGAACCAATTCACTTTCACGGGGAAAATAATAATTTAGCCCTATCGCATTCAATCTGCCAACATTAATATTTTCCTTTACGTGAACGTTAATTAAATAATTGAAATTGCAACCCAGAAACTTCATCTCAAGCATAAAATTATCACCTAAATTCTGTAATTTCTTTGGTAAAACCCGTCGCCAGCTAGTTGGCACTAATTTGTTGGTTGTGAGATTTTGCGTTTAATAGTTTCGTATTTTTTGTAAATCTTTGGCCAAAACATTTACACCTCTCGAGGAATCCATCAACCTCGTTATAAAGTTAAAGTAAAACAGAGATCCCGGGTCCTTGCACAAAAGCATGAATGCATAAATATTGACAACTCGACCTTCTATGTCCTGGCTCGTTCAATAACAGTATAATATATTATATATATATATATATTTATATATATTTATAAAAGACTTTTCTGTAGGCCTTTTTAAGGTATACAATTCCGTAGTACATTATTTTGATATTCTCATAAGGTCTCGCCAGCGTAAGCAATGTAAGCGGCCAAAAATAATCTTTATATCGACTTTTCTCTGCTTTTTATCAATATGTGTCAATGCATGTGTTATTTATCTAAACCTTCCGGAATAAATTCTCAAAATGATGCTGAAAACCTTAACGAAATCAGTCGCAGAGTTAAGAAGAACTAAGCGCACAAACAGACAGACGCGAATGTCACTTTATTTTATACTATTTATAGATAATGGATTCCACCACGAATTGTCAGTATCCAAAATAGAAATATTAATTACATGTTCTTAACTTCTATTTCATAATATCTTTTGTTGTTTTACAAGCTATATTTATTTATAAGCTTTTATTATGTACACGATTTTTATTTCTTATTTTATGATTTTATGTAATCAATTATATTTTGATGATTTGTATGTATGCGTAGCGTGGTTTTTATGAAAGATAATCTTACGTTGGTTAAGGTATTATCACCCTTGGAAATTCAGCGCCCGAAGTGGACTGCTCTAATTGCGCCTGCACAGGGTCGGCCCTGCCTCTAATTCTTTTTTTTATAACTTGACATAATGAATATCTTTCAACACGTTGAATATGTATTTTGTGTATATATTCTTGTATTTTTGTGCAAGGTCAAATAAAATCCTATTAAGTTGTTGCAGTAAGACAGAAATCCTGGGTTCGATTCCTAGTTAAGACCGTTACTTTTTATGTTTCTGTGTCTTGTTCTGTTTCATGTTTTGTTTAGATATATTAGTATTATCTTCTACTTCAATGATAAATCAATGCTCAATACATCGGGCGCCCCACGTTGGGCGCCAATTGTTATAACTCTACTTAAGGGAAGTTAATAATTAATACTATTCATATAAAATAAAAGGAGGAACGAGTAAAAAAGGAATTTACTTAGTTGTAAACACTATTAAAAATTTATTTAAAAAAACATGTATAAAGAGGGGTGAGTCTTAATCTAGGTTAATACTAGTCGTAGATTATAGTTCTTATATGGTACCGCGGATCTCCATGTTCGCACTTATCACTGATACACAAAAGCGTCATCTTGGGCTGGTTCCGAAGGGCGGAGTTGGCAGGCAGCGACTCCTGAGAGGGCAGCTTCCTCGTTGGGATATCCTCAGCACCGCTCCAAGGGGGGGAGAGCAGGAAGTTTCTCGGCGGAGGCGAGACGGTAACTTCTGCTAGGGCAGCTCCCTGGTCGGAAGAGCCTCGGTGCCGCTCCAAAGGGGGAGAGCAGGAAGTTTCTCGGCGGAGGCGAGAAGGTAACTTCTGCTAGGACAGTTCCCTGGTCGGAAGCTGCCTCGGAGCCGCTCCAAGGGGGAGGGCAAGATGATGACTTCCGAGATGATGACTGCGTGACTGTTGGTTGCGGAATCTGTCTTCAGCTGTTGAGGCGAGATGAGAACTGCCGAGAGGGCAGCTTCCTCGGCGACCGCCCCAAGGGGGGCGAGAGCGTGACTGTCGGGTGGGCAGCTTCCTGGTAGGAAGCGCCTGGGCGACCGCCCCAAGGGGGGCGAGAGCGTGACTCTTGGTTGCGGAATCTGTTGAGAACTAGCGAGATCGTGACCGCCGAGAGGGCAGCCTCCTGGGCGGAGGCGCCTCGGCGGCCGCCCCAATGGGAGGCGAGATGATAACTGTTGAGAGGCGAGAGCGTCCTGGTAGGAAGCGCCTGGGCGACCGACCCAAGGGGGGGCGAGAGAGTGACTGTTAGAGCTGAATCAGTTGACTTCACCCGCGCGATCTGGCGACCGTAGCGCCTGTCGTGGGGCGCTGGAACTAAAGTGGTTCCGCTTTACCCCACTTCGGTACGTTGTTTGAGTCCGTGGCGCTGGCATCGACATTCTCACCGCTAGAGTTACTATCATTTTAAAAGATGTTAAAATTTGTACAAAAGACCTTCAAAACAATTACAATGGCCTAGCCTTGGGCGAGGTTTTTACTGCCGGGTCGCTTTCTTAACGATACACCCATTTCAGAATTACTACTTAATGAGGGTCTAGAGATAAATCTGCCGACTAATGGGTGTATTTCCAAAAAATTAGCTTTCTAATTTTTTATTGCGATTTCCGGCCACGCTATTGACTAAATTGCTTTGGCCTTTCTGTGAATTCAAGTCATGTATATACCTAGGGACATATCAATCGCCCCCGGTTTGTTTGACTTGAATTCACAGGGAGATTATAATTAACTTATTAGCTATTATTAACCTTACTATTGCTACGACATATAACCTAACAACCTAAATTTAACATTATTACGATATTAATATTGGCACAGTTTGTGTCTAGAAACGGAACTAGGTGTCGCCTGACGGACTTCTGCTGTGGCCGCTCGCGTAATCCGGGTGCTAGCTGCCGCCATTGTTCACAACATTCTAAATTGTTTAAAATTAAAATCTATTCCGAAATTAATAAAAAAAACTATACGTAATTTAATATAAAAAAATCTATACCTAAATTAATAAATAAAAAAAATCAATACCTTAATTAATTAAAACTACACCTAAATTAATAAAAAAGCAATACCTAAATTAAAAACAAATCTGTACCTAAACTATTACTAAGATTTTTGGGCGCCAAATACTCTTTTGATATGGGAAGTATTAAACCCAGATGTACATATTATAGAGACGAAAAAATTCTGTAGAACATAAATCACAATTGCCACTTAAAATTAAACAAAATTCTAACTAACCTGAAAATCTATCCTAGATTCTAACGAGGCTGTGGGCGAATAAATGATTTTACAAATTATGAAAATTGTTCCTCCTTTTGAATTAATTACTCTAATCTCAGGGTCGGGAATCGGAAGTATACACTTATACTTCTACCAACCTAAAGCCGGTAGGCCCCACGTTGGGCGCCAATTGTTATAACTCTACTCAAGGGAAGTTAATAATTAATACTATTCATATAAAATAAAAGGAGGAACGAGTAAAAAAGGAATTTACTTAGTTGTAAACACTATTAAAAATTTATTTAAAAAAACATGTATAAAGAAGGGTGAGTCTTAATCTAGGTTAATACTAGTCGTAAATTATAGTTCTTATATGGTACCGCGGATCTCCATGTTCGCACTTATCACTGATACACAAAAGCGGCATCTTGGGCTGGTTCCGAAGGGCGGAGTCGGCAGGCAGCGACTCCTGAGAGGGCAGCTTCCTCGTTGGGATATCCTCAGCACCGCTCCAAGGGGGGAGAGCAGGAAGTTTCTCGGCGGAGGCGAGACGGTAACTTCTGCTAGGGCAGCTCCCTGGTCGGAAGAGCCTCGGTGCCGCTCCAAAGGGGGAGAGCAGGAAGTTTCTCGGCGGAGGCGAGACGGTAACTTCTGCTAGGACAGTTCCCTGGTCGGAAGCTGCCTCGGAGCCGCTCCAAGGGGGAGGGCAAGATGATGACTTCCGAGATGATGACTGCGTGACTGTTGGTTGCGGAATCTGTTGAGAACTAGCGAGATCGTGACCGCCGAGAGGGCAGCCTCCTGGGCGGAGGCGCCTCGGCGGCCGCCCCAATGGGAGGCGAGATGATAACTGTCTGCCTGGGTACTCTTGACTCGGGACTGTTGGTTGCGGAATCTGTCTTCAGCTGTTGAGGCGAGATCGTGACCGCCGAGAAGGCAGCCTCCTGGGCGGAGGCGCCTCGGCGGCCGCCCCAAGGGGAGGCGAGATGATCACTCTCTGACTGGGTACTGGATACTGTTTTTTGACTCGGGACTGTCTTCAGCTGCGCAATCCAGCGACCGTAGCGCGCCTGTCGTGGGGCGCTGGAACTAAAGTGGTTCCGCTTTACCCCACTTCGGTACGTTGTTTGAGTCCGTGGCGCTGGCATCGACATTCTCACCGCTAGAGTTACTATCATTTTAAAAGATGTTAAAATTTGTACAAAAGACCTTCAAAACAATTACAATGGCCTAGCCTTGGGCGAGGTTTTTACTGCCGGGTCGCTGGCTTAACGTCCCCATTTCAGAATTACTACTTAATAAGGGTCTAGAGATAAATCTGCCGACTAAATATTTCGGTCTAATAATACCCGACTGCCGCCTCCATCTGCGTGTGAATTTACAGTCACAGATGCGGGCACACGTGTTTGCTTTGGCCTTTCTGTGAATTCAAGTCATGTATATACCTAGGGACATATCAACTGTCCATCGTCTTTTTGAAAATAAAAATTATTTTGATGTGTGCATAGCTGTGGGTTTTTTTTATTTTCCTTTTCCTGCATTCCAATATTTTTATTTTTAAAATATAATCTTTTTGGGCTAGTGAATGAACGATGTTAGCTGGGATCAGTTATATTGTTTATGTTTGCACTTTTTTAAATGGCCTTGAGAATTCTTTATGGTCCACAATATATTTACCTGTCTGGACCAAACGACCGTTTTATCTGTGGTCGTCTGTGGTTAAGGGGGTGACAAAATGGGGCCATACAAAAAGCCCGAAGATATCGATCTAAAGCGAATGGTCGAGCTGTCACTTTGAGTTTTCGATTAAATTCGGGTTTACGACTTGCTAAAGAGTACCAAAATCAGTGAAAACGGGTTTGTCAGTCGTAAACCCGCGGTACGGACGCTTGTGAGAGATACAGAGTCAGCCCCCAGACTGTCTGTTTGTGGGTGTTAATGTTATATAATATGTGTTATATGATCCTGCCCCGACTGTCTGTCTGTTAGTGTTAATATTATGTAATAAGTTTTGCCCGAGTTTAATGATAAGATATTGGCATCGAACCATTTATTCAACCGTTTATTCTACATTCGCAATGTTTACTGTTCTTCAGGCTACGGCTGGAGATAACCATTTTAACCAAAATCCAAAATAAATGCGTATTTTGGCCGCCAAAGAGGAATAATTATTTTACCCGTCTGAAACTTTTGCATGTATCGTTTTTTTATCAATTTAAATATGCATGCATTACTGCTGATGGCATAAAACATGTCTAAGACTTCATTATTGTCTGTGTAAAACTAACCTGATTTGTTGACTCATCCTTTTTTCATCGCCAGTTGGCCAGTCGCACCCCCCGGTTTTTATTCTCTAATAAATTCTACTTTATTTCGCTTAAACTGTTGAACCCACGAAGTTAAATTTATCTTCCCGTGCTTGTGATATTTATTAGAAAGTATTTATGCTTTTATGAATCACGCATCATTGTGTAGCGGCCGTTATCGGTACACCTAATTTAACAAATCTATTGGAGTTTTGTTTGCGGAACGTTCAAACTGTTAATTAGACGTCTGCTTATTTTAGTAAAAATATTTTAAAAATTTGTTTTTAATATTCTGTTAAAAGCGCAGTAGCGAACTTAATAAAAGCTTTACTTTGATAAAGTATTTGCATTTCTTATGGTTATAGTTATATTGAGTTATCCGACGAATCTTTCAACAGATTTTAAATGTCAACTCCAAGGTCAAGATATTCACAATATGTATATCCCTATTTCCCAACATAAGTTTCGCATATGATATCATTATTTTGACAAAATATTTAACCAAACAAAATGAAAATCTCATTTAAAATAGGGTTCCGTCACAATTATGTTCTGTTTCAGGTATACATATTTGTTTGGGCTTGTACCAATTACCGCAGCCTATGACAGCGGTGCCATGGATCTAGTAAATCCAGAAACTGTTTCCATCAAGACGGAACCAGGGCCACAGAAAGAAGGCGGAGGTGAAATGGATTTAGATCTCCCAGATGTAAAGAAGGAATGATCGCAATATGCGGAGAGTACTCAGACAGCCAGTTAGTTGCATTGCTTTTGTATAATAAATTGTATGTAATTAATTCAAGTCCATTTTGGATTGCCATGGCGACAGAACATAATTTTTTTTTTAACGCTGCCTTCTTTTGCCGTAGTTATTTTAGTTTTTATCTTTGCCAGAAACAGCCAATCTACAACATTAGTTAAACTAAATAATTTTATTAATAAAATAATTAAAACATTGAAAAATTTGAAGAAGTAAATAATTTTAATTTAGTTTTGTGAATATTCCACGCGTGTTCCAACTGCTCTCAAGCTCTTGGCGTAGTAGTACGTTGTGTGGCTAGAAGTCAAAAGGAGGGAATGGATATAGAGTGGTGAAAGTTGGGAAGTACTTGTCATTGGAACGTGCCACAAGAATATATTGTGAAATATCATGTATCAATCAAAAAAATTGCTTGCGCACGCTTGGATTTTATCCCGGAACCTCCAGATAACAAGTCGAGAGCCATTCCCTTTGATTACAGAAGCCGCCAATGCTCACAATAAGTGCTCGATTCCTAATATTTTCCATTTTTTTCCTCATGAGTTAAAAATACATATTTATTTATTTGTTTGTTCACGCCCAATTAGGGCTCTTACTATTATTGGAAGAAAACAACAGTTTGTCGACTTATAAAAACTCCATAATTCAGGTGCTCTAAAGCAAATGTTTATTCCGTCCTGAAGCGGACATCTGGGGTTGTCCTTATTAATTTGATTAAATTAACCTTGAACTCTCTTCATCTAATTTTCAATTCTGCAGGATTAATCAATGATGTATTTCATCGTAAATATTGTAATTTGAAAACTTGTGTTGTTTAACATCGATTATCAATCTATGTACATGTTGTTTTATAGCTTGCATTAATGTGGAGACTGTTACCGTTAAGGCGGAACTCGGATGCCGAGAAGATAGTTATGGGGAACTTCTTTGTATGGAAATTGACATAGACCTGCCGGATGTCAAAAAGGAATGCTTAGAACGAATCTACCAGTCCGGTATAAACAATTTCCTTCCTATATTTTTACATTTTCTGCCATCGTAATTTGTTAAATTTTTTATCAATTTTAGTGCTTTATTTTGGTAAGTGTAGATATTAAGTCGAATAAAGCTTTTATAATCGTTTTTTTTTTTTTTTCGACAGATATCAAGACGAATCCTGTGGAAAAACAATTATTTTGTCTTAATTCTATCTTCTCTCTTTCTAATAAGTCGAATTTAAATAGGCACCTATGCAACCCTACAGGAAAAAAACATTTTTCATGTTCGGAGTGCAACTATTCATTTTCTCGAAAGCTCTATCTAGAGAGGCACATGCTGACTCACAGTGGTGAAAAACTTTATTCTTGTTCCGAGTGCAACTATTCATGTTCTCGAAAGGGCCAACTGACGATCCACATACTGACTCACAGTGGAGAAAAACCTTTTCCATGTTCCGAGTGCAACTATTCATGTTCTCGAAAGGGCCAACTGACGATCCACATGCTGACTCACAGTGGTGAAAAACCTTTTTCATGTTCTGAGTGCAACTATTCATGTTCTCGAAAGAACGATCTAACGAGGCACATGCTAACTCACAGTGGAGAAAAACCTTTTACATGTTCCAAATGCAATTACTCATTTTCTCAAAAGGGCTCTCTGACGATCCACATGCTGACTCACAGTGGCGAAAAACCTTTTTCATGTTCCGAGTGCAACTATTCATGTTCTCAAAAGGGCAATCTGACCATACACATGCTGACTCACAGTAGAGAAAAACCTTTTACATGTTCAAAATGCAATTACTCATGTTCTCAAAAGGGCTCTCTGACGATCCACATGCTGACTCACAGTGGTGAAAAACCTTTTTCATGTTCCGAGTGCAACTATTCATGTTCTCTAAAAGGCCAACTGACGAGACACATGCTGACTCACAGTGATGAAAAACCTTTTTCATGTTCCAAGTGCAACTATTCATGTTCTCGAAAGAACAATCTGACAAGCCACATGCTAACACACAGTGGCGAAAAACCTTTTTCATGTTCCGAGTGCAACTATTCATGTTCTCGAAAGGGCGATCTAACGAGGCACATGCTCACTCACAGTGGTGAAAAACCTTTTTCATGTTCCGAGTGCAACTATTCATGTTCTCGAAAGAACAATCTGACAAGCCACATGCTAACACACAGTGGAGAAAAACCTTTTTCATGTTCTGAGTGCAATTATTCATGTTCTATAAAGTGGAATCTGACGATCCACATGCTGACTCACAGTGGCGAAAAACCTTTTTCATGTTCCGAGTGCAACTATACATTTTCTCGGAAGAGCTATCTGACAAGACACATGCTGACCCACCGTTAAAGAAAACCTCTGTCTCGTCTCGAGTGAATATAATAATTATCTTTTGTGACGAGCCACATGCTGACTAACAATTAAATTTGATCGCTCGTCACGGAACCCCGGGCAGCATCACCACGGACCATGGTCGTCAGTTCAAGAGTTGTCTCTTCAAAAAAACTCGCAGAAAAGTTTGGCATCAAACACAACAGAACTACTGCGTATCACCTACAGGCGAACGGGATAATAGAGAGATGGCATCGCACGCTCAAGGCATCCCTCATGACATGTGGTGACCGGAACTGGATCAAAAATCTCCCCCTCATATTGCTCGGGTTGAGAGCGACTGTTCGCGAAGAACTAAAAAGGTTCGCCTGCTGAACTCACTTATGGCGGAACACTAAGGCTACCTTGCGATTTCTTCACTGAAACCCCCCGTGAGGAATCCGACACGTACGTAGGACGTCTACAAAGGAAGTTCGAGCATATTAAATCGACTCCTGCCAGCAAACACAGTACTAGAAATTTTTTCGTACACAAAGACCTACCTGTCACCACGCACGCATTCCTGAGAACGGATAGTGTAAGAAAATCTTTACAGAATCCATATGAAGGTCCTTACAAGGTAGAAGAGCGCGACGACAATACATTTGTCATTTCAATAAGAGGCAAACCTAAACGCGTCTCCATAGACAGACTCAAGCCTGCTTTCGTTCCGGTCGAAGAAAATGTCACTATGGACACACCTGTCGCTGTCACACCTGTTACCAAGACGACAACTCGCTCAGGTCGGCAAGCACATTTTCCAAAGCGATTTGGATCGGAATAAGCACGAAAAGACATTTCTATTTGGCATTTTTTTTATAAATCATGATAGAAATTTATTTCTAAATTTTGCCTAGCTTTCTCTTGCAAACCATATTCTTAAAGTATATATCTTTTTTTCTTAAAAAATACTGTAAATCAAACATTATTAAATTTACACATTTTTGTTGAAAATTTGACTTTAATATATTTTTTTATCAAATGATCGAATCTAAAATAACGAATGAATCGTAAATAAAAATAAAATTGAATATAATTACCATATTACAAACAGTCAACCACTCAAAAAAGTCAATCAAATTCGAGACCTCGGTGTACTGATTGACGACAAACTTTCATTCAAGGCACATGTGGATAAGATTGTCAAGAAATCATTGAGCATGTTAGGATTTTTATTCCGTATTGGAAAGGAATTCAACAATATCCATACACTCAAAATTTTGTATTACTCCTACGTCCGTAGTCATCTTGAGTACGCTTCTGCCATTTGGAATCCTTTTTATAACATTCACACAACACGCATTGAAGCTGTTCAAAGAAATTTTGTACATCACTTGAACTTCAGGAGACAATTACGTTATTACGATATGGAAAGCTCTATCAAGCACTACGGACTTAAAACATTAAAAAGCAGGAGAGACACTGCGGACATGATTTATTTACACAAAGTCTTGAGTGGTCATATTGACTGTCCAGCCCTTTTGTCATCAATCAATATTAGAGTCCCAAGTAAGAAAACTAGAGACAAATCATTGTTTCATATCGAAATTGCTTCAACGAGTCTCAGGCAAAATTCTTTCTTACTAAGAACTTGCAATCATTATAATAAAACTTATTTTGATGCTGATATCCTGTCATGTACCTTAGGAGCTTTTAAAAAAATTGTTAACAGAGTATTGTAATAATAAACCCTTTTCTAAATTTAATACATTACATTCATCATTTACTCATTATCACTCTTACATATTATTTGTATTTAATATCAAATGTACGTGTGTGTATGTATGTATGTATGCGTATGTATGTATGCAACTATGTATATGTATGTGTGTACGTATGTATTTATATGTATGTGTGTACGTATGTATTTATATGTGTATATGCATGTGTATGTATATATATGTATGTATGTGTTTATACGTGTATATATATATACACATTTTCTCTTATTATTTCCTTGTTTTTAACATTTCTTTGTTTTTAACCTTTCTTTGTTTGTTTAGTGCTTTTTAACCTTCTTTATTTTTATTGCATGATGTGAACATTGGTTATTGGGTTGTAACCTAATTCTTTTATTTATTTTTTCTCTCTCTCTATGCATGTTATGTTATAAACCTGTTAATGTTCCTAATAAAATAAATAAATAAATAAATAAATAAAACTTAGATAATTGTTATGTATTCACGAGTGTGAAACATTTTCTATACGATGAACACAGATCATCATGTATACCTCATAATTTATGCACCTTAAAATGTATAACAATTATAAAATAACTCTACGTTCGGTTGAAATCTTTTCACCGCTTTATAGCATTTATATATGCATTGCTACTCGATCAATAGCATCAACCGTCATCACAAGTGTGATCGACTACCAATATAATGAGCATAGTTTTTTTTTTTTTTAACCACGTACCAAGGTACTTTTGTGTACTTTCAAATATGCTTCTCCGGACGTATAAGGCACTATATACTTCTAGAGAACCATATAATCGAAAACTTCTGTTATTTAATATTTCTTTTTTATTTTTTTCATGCAATAACAGTAAACAGCTGATGATGTTTCACTTTCCTAACTAAGGAACATTAACCCACTTTGTCATACGTATGTAAATAAACAAGGTTATTCGACTTTTTGTCTCCAAAAAACACATATTTACATACCGATGACAGACGTGTTGCATAGTTAATTTAAAATTACTAATTCACCGCTACAGATTAGCGTAACACATTATATTTCTAATACCATAATGAACACCTTACTTAGGTTACCTTATACATGTACTTCTTTAATTAAGACAACTGTTTTATTTATGCTTATATTGCTCTAAACATTTCATACTCTAGTTATAGCTCACTATACATTTACATTTTATGTCAAACAAATATTTCTCTAAACGCAGAAATGTTTCCTAAGCTAAAATTAAACTTAGCAATAATACCTATAGTTGTTATTAGAAAGCTAATACTAGTAAACAAATTGTTATGTTTCCATTTCATCACATTTTATAAATATTGTATTAGAATAAAGTACTCTTGCTGACCATCTATCTTCTAATAATTGTTAAGCCAACAATGCCTTCCAATGTGTTCCCGAAAACGTTGCAACTTTAAACGCTTAAAAAACAATTTGTCATCTCACCAAGTCCAATCATAACTTCTCTGAACATTTCTTACTCTCCTGGACACATTGGAGGCTGCTCACATTCTGACTGAAGGTGCCTCAGTCAGGCTATGACCAATGTATATATCTCAACTCCTGTAGTATGTCGTGGATACTGGAGGGCAGGCTGTCGTGATCTAGTAAAGCACCCCAATATATTGCTAATTATTCAGAAGATGGTCACCCGTTACAAAATGACAACATCACCGAGGGTCCCAGCGGATACGCCGGCGACCGAAGCGCCATTCTGTTCTTGAGCGTCGTATAACCAACACGTTGTAATCCATTCAAGTCACTTTCGCTCTAAAATGTTATTCGTAACCTTCTGATTAATAAATTATTAAACGTGGAAATTTCTTTCATTACTCCGAATCAATGACCCCGCAGCACCGTGTAAGTATTCTGGCGAACCACGACTCCTGCAACATAGAAACCCTCAACAAATGTATAAACAATCACATATATACGGCCACCTGCGGCGACCCATAAACCAAAACTGACCTACTTACGATTTAACAGAAATGGGACTGCTTATCATGCGTCTCTTTCCTTCATATGTTAGTTGAACTCAGCATACTAGAGAAAACTATATTTTTTATTTTTTTATTTTTTTTTTATTTGGTACATTATTTTGTTACAATTTATGTTTTCCAGTAATGTAGGCCTCACTGGGTGGCTTGCCCATGCTGCGAATTTTGCGAATATGTCAGAGATTAAAACAACAGATGTTTTAACCCTGCAGAGCAGAAACATTTTATGGTTACACCGCATTAAATGAAAAGTGATTTCAAAATAATGCTTTAAATCCGGGTTTCTTTATTTGTTTTACTTTTAAATAGTTTTAATTTTTTTTTTAACAAAATTTTTGATACATATACAATTCAGGTACATACATTAGTTGGGTACTTTGATCTTCAGTAATAATTTATAAGAATTTGATAAAAAAAAATTCAACTTCTGATACGATTTACTCGAAAACGAAATCACAAATCAAAAAAAATTATACTACAAAATCGACTCCAAATGTGATGTAGATTCATTCATTCAGAATTCGTGACATTTTACTTCAAGCGGCGGCGGCTTTCACCCAAGAGCTATTCGCCCCATTTTATGATCACCCTAGTTAAACCATTATGCCTAAAAATATATGCCAATACCTTTCCCACCCCTGTCCCATAGTAATAAAAACCCCAAATAAAGTTTCATCTCTCTTAAAATAATCCCTTTAAAATATTTGTATTGTTTGAGTCACGTCTGTATTATTTAGGATAGTTAAGTGCATTACATTTTATGTTTAAGAATCTTGTTTGCCGACAAGCGGGTGGAACAACTTTATTTTTGTAATATGTCCTTCAGAATTTAGTTAATAATAGGTTAAGGTCTAACTGATAGTTAACATTCCTCAAACAAAATGAGAATGGAGTCCTTAATTTAGATGCAGCGATGGGCGTAAGTAAAGATTGCTAGCTTTAGATACAGTACAGTTGTGCATTTAAGCATCCCTAGCCAAAGTTAAAGAACAGTTTTCGGTTTGGAATAACGTCGCTATCAAAATGATAATAGCGATTAATATGAGCATCAGTTCTTACCAGTAACTATCACAAGTCTTTCATGATAAATTTAACTGCGTGGGTAAAACAGTTAAAGGGATATTAAGTAGAATTAGAAAGTAGAAACAAGTTGAAACGGCTGGCGATGAAAAAGTGAAAAGGCGATATATCAAATACATAGAAAGTAGTTTAGTTTTACATAGACAATAAAAATGTCGTAGACAAGCACTATTCCATCTGAATGCTTTAATAAATTTTGACCATAAGCCCATGAATGAAAAAAATTACCCACGGGTTCATTAATTATTCCTCTTTGGCGGCCAATAAATGCATTCATTTTGCAATTTGGTAAAGGTGGTTGGCTCCAGCCATTGCCTGTCGTAAATTACAAAAGACCTGCTGTGATCTGGTCTTCATGTAATAGGAAAATTTATATAAAAAAAACGCGATACCAAGTATTAGAAGATTCGAAACTTTGGCTACGGGTTAATAAAACAAAGAAATTGTTTTCTAATCGGGTGGGTAAACTTACCATTGTATGACGGTATAGAACCAATTCACTTTCACGGGGAAAATAATAATTTGGCCCTATCGCATTCAATCTGCCAACATTAATATTTTCCTTTACGTGAACGTTAATTAAATAATTGAAATTGCAACCCTGAGATTTCATCTCAAGCACAAAATTATCACCTTAATTCTGTAATTTCTTTGGTAAAACCTGTCGCCAGCTAGTTGGCACGAATTTGTTGGTTGTGAGATTTTGCGTTTACTAGTTTCGTCTTTTTTGTAAATCTTTGGCGAAAACATTTACACCTCTCGAGGAATCCATCAACCTCGTTATAAAGTTAAGTAAAACAGAGATCCCGGGTCGTTGCACAAAAGCATGAATGCATAAATATTGACAACTCAACCTTATATGTCCTGGCTCTTTTGTTGTATTTCTTGAATAAATATAAGTTTTAATACACTACTGTAATTTATTGAGACTCATTTTAGGTAAAAGCACTAAGTTTGTAAATAAATAATTGAATTAATAAATAATAAATGAAGTACCCTGTATATTTGCCTAGCAAATTCAAGAAGTAAATGTAAAATATGGTGAAAAAGCCTATAAATGACATAATTTTAATACTTACGTTTCTATTTGAGCTACTGGTCTAAGGTTTATTGATTCTGGAGTCGGTGAAGTCATTTTTCAGTTCAGTAACAGTATAATATATTATATATATATATATATTTATATATATATATATATATAAAATACTTTTCTGTAGGCCTTTTTAAGGTATACAATTCAGTAGTACATTATTTTGATATTCTCATAAGGTCTCGCCAGCGTTAGCAATGTAAGCGGCCAAAAATAATCTTTATATCGACTTTTCTCTGCTTTTTATCAATATGTGTTAATGCATGCGTTATTTATCTAAACCTTCCGGAATAAATTCTCAAAATGATGCTGAAAACCTTAACGAAATCAGTCGCAGAGTTAAGAAGAACTAAGCGCACAAACAGACAGACGCGAATGTCACTTTATTTTATACTATTTATAGATAATGGATTCCACCACGAATTGTCAGTATCCAAAATAGAAATATTAATTACATGTTCTCAACTTCTATTTCATAATATCTTTTGTTGTTTTACAAGCTATATTTCTTTACAAGCTTTTATTATGTACACGATTTTTTTTTCTTATATTATGGTTCATGTATTATGATTTAAATTATACCATGTAAAAGTCAAAAGGCGTAACTATTGTTGTTCGTCTAGTCAGGGTCGGCCCTGAGCCAAATGGCGCATGGCACAAGTAGAATTTTAGCGCTCCTTGTCAAAACCAGTAGATGCCTAGGCCCTAGGTAGTAGATAGGCGATCACTGTAATCAATTATATTTTGATGATTTGTATGTATGCGTAGCGTGGTTTTTATGAAAGATAATCTCACGTTGGTTTAGGTATTATCACCCTTGGAAATTCAGCGCCCGAAGTGGACTGCTCTAATTGCGCCCGCACAGGGTCGACCCTGCATCTAATTCTTTTTTTTTATTACTTGACATAATGAATATCTTTCAACACGTTGAATATGTATTTTGTGTATATATTCTTGTATTTTTGTGCAAGGTCAAATTAAATCCTTAAGTTGTTGCAGTCAGACAGAAATCCTGTGTTCGATTCCTAGTTGAGACCGTTACTTTTTATGTTTCTGTGTCTTGTTCTGTTTCATGTTTTGTTAAGATATATTAGTATTATCTTCTACTTCAATGATAAATCAATGCTCAATACATCGGTTGTATTGAGCATTGACCCTGTTTTGTATTACTGTGCATCGTTTTTTTGAAAATAAAAAATATTTTGATGTGTGCATAGCTGTGGGTTTTTTTTATTTTCCTTTTCCTACATTCCGCTATTTTTATTTTTAGAATATAATTTTTTTGGGCCAGTGAATGAACGATGTTAGCTGGGTGTTAAAAATTGGGGTGATCCTTTTTGAATAAAAACTGGTTTTCTTGACACCACTTTACATTTATTTCAAACTATTGAAACAGGTATAATATTTATAAGGAACTTGTGCGAATAACACTGCTACGATCGCTCTGACTTATGAGCTTGTTTATTATCGAGTTATTGTTGAGAAAAGAACGAAAAAACACATAATGCGAGCCTTTTTAAAGACTTCAAAAAACCACCACATGTAAATAAAACATTTGTCATTGTGATGTCTAGCAGTAAAAATGAAACCTGCTATACCGACCAAATTGACACTATTTTCTAAGCAAGGACTCACACCATTTTGGTTAAACATAGTAACTTCACATTTCTAGACTACAGATGTCGGTAACCTGCAAAATTGAACATATTGCCAGGGGGCGGGATTCAAAAATTGCACTAAATTTTTGAATGATAATCTATTTAAAAATAAACTATAAACCAAACAGAATAAACTAAAAATTCTTAATCTAAATATACCACAAAAATACTAACAAAATAATTCAAAATAGCAGAAATTAACAAAATAAAACTTATAAATTTAACTGTATAAATGCTGTTGAATTACTCTATTAATAAACTAAAAATAACTAGAAAATTATTAATCCTATTAAATAACCAAAAAAATTCAAAAAATTACTAAATTACACACGTCTGCATACTAATTTTTACATATTTAAATAGTTCAATAACACAAATAATATAGTTCACACTGAACACAACACAATTATTGTTCCTTTTTTTTTTTTTTTTTTTCTCAGGTCTTCTGCTTGATCCATCCAAGGTGGAGTCGAGAAGATAAGCATCATAGTGTAATGTACATAATCAATCCTTGGTAAGGTCCGGGACGTCAATTACAGGTTTAGTGTCTGAATCCAGGGGCATCAGACATATCTTTGTGATGGGCCTCACAAAGACTCCTTGAGGTGTTTTTAGGGTAACAACTCGTACTACTCCATCCGCTCCAGGGTGTGTATGCAGAATTCGGGCCATTTTCCATAAAGGTGGAGGTAAATGATCTTCCTTTAAAATCACCAGATCGTCTTTTTGCAGTGCCCGTTGAGTGCTGGTCTGCCATTTAGTCCTCTTTTGTAGTTCCATCAGGTAATCTTGCTTCCATCTAGACCAAAAAGATTGAATTAGCGAACTGATCCTCTGATATTGAGTTAGTCTGTTGTCCGGTATCGCCCGGACGTCTCTCTCAGGAATGATACAGGATTCAGTGCCTATAAGGAAATGGTTTGGGGTAAGAGGTTGGTAATCATGGATGTCGTCGGATAAGGAAGTTAATGGACGGGAGTTCAAACAGGCCTCAATCTGACAAATTAAGGTATACAAGAGTTCAAATGTTAATGAAGAATTGTTAGTGATTCTATACAAATGGAATTTTGCTGATTTTACTGCTGCTTCCCACAAACCTCCCTGATTAGGGGCTCGAGGGGTTATGAACTTCCACTCAATACCTCTGTTCACTAAATAATTTTGAATATTGTCGTTGTTTTCCCTCAAGCTGGTGTACAGCTCTTTGAGTCTGCTGCTAGCTCCTTTAAAATTACTAGCATTGTCGGAAAAGATCTTTTCAGGTTGTCCCCTACGGGATATAAACCTTTTTAAACTGTTCAAAAAGGCATTGCTAGATAAATCCGAAACTAATTCCAAGTGAACAGCCTTGGTTGAGAAGCAAATAAAGATACATAAATACGATTTTACGAGGGAAGCCTTCCTCAGCGTCCCACTTTTAATTAGAATTGGTCCGGCGTAATCTATTCCGGTGATAGCGAAAGGACGACTCGGCGTAATTCTTTCGGGTGGCAAATTTCCCATGATTTGATGACCGGTTCGGGGACGACATCTAAAACATTCAACACATTTATGTAATATCTTTTTAATAGTATTTTTACCAAAGATGGGCCAAAATTTTAATCGTATTTCAGCTAACAAAGCTTGAGGTCCTGCGTGTAAGTTTACATAATGGTAGTGACGTATTATCAATTCAGTTAGCTTATGTTTAGCCGGCAAGATAACTGGGTGTTTTTGTTGGTAAGATAAATGTGTAGCCAAATTCAACCTACCGCCTACATATATTAGACCATCATGTAAGAAGGGATTAAGAGATTTTAAATTACTTTTCTTGTTGACGATGCCATGGTTTTTTAATTCTTTCAATTCTTTTTGAAAGGCGTGTATTTGAGCTGATCTCAATAGACATTTCAAGCCTGATTCCAATTCAGCCACACTTAAATTGTCTGAAATTTTACCCTTAACACTTCTGCAGTTATTGACAAATCGCAATACATACGCAGTAACTCTTTTCAATTTAATAAATGATGAGAATTTTTCAAATATCTCCCATTCTTGAATATCTGTGGATAATAGAATATTTTTGCCTTTGAGTTCAGGCGGGCTTGAACACGAAATATTTGATATAGGCCAAGCGTTGACTCCCTCGGTCAACCAACTTGGTCCATTCCACCATATTGCAGAATTTATCAATTTATCTGTAGTGGTTCCTCTTGAAAGTATATCTGCTGCATTGTCGGCTGATGATACATGTCTCCATAGATCTGGATCACTAAGTTCTTGTATTTCAGCTACTCGGTTTGCAACGAAAGTAGCCCATCTCGTAGGTTGACCTTTCAGCCAGCACAACGTTATCATGGAGTCACACCAATAATGTGTGTCGATCTCCACTATATTTAGCGCTTGTTTTATATTTTTAATTAATTTCGCCAGTAGCACAGCACTACAAAGCTCTAACTTGGGCAGGGAAATACACTTCAATGGCGCCACTCTTGATTTGGACGTTATTAAATGTGAATGCCGCTTACCGACATGGTCCACTGACACCATGTAAACGCAGGCTCCGTAAGCTTTCTCAGATGAGTCGCAAAAACCGTGTAGTTGTAGATATGTAGATTGCCTGCAAATAATTTTTCTTGGTATTTTCAACACATTTAGTTGAATTAATTCTTGAAAGTAGGACCTCCAGGGTGCTAATATTTCATTAGGCAATGGATCATCCCACGCTGCTTTAGACTGCCATAACTTCTGCATTATCAATTTGGCTACAACTATAATCGGTCCTAGAAGACCTAATGGATCGAAGGTTGATGCGATGCAAGATAATATCTGTCTTTTACTCTCGGTTCGACTTGATGGTTTCATTATTACATAAGAAAAATAATCAGATTTATTATTCCATATTAATCCTAATATTTTCTCAGTCTTTGGATTGTCAGTAATAATTTTTTCAGAATTGCCTGATTCGGCAATCTTAGCTTGGCCCGACTCGGCTGACAACTCCAAGACATTGGACCTCCATTTCCTCAAGGTCATCCCCGCAGACAAAAAGATGTTGATTAATTGCTCTTTTAAGTCTCTACAGGATTCCATGTCATCTCCTCCGGTTAACAAGTCATCCATATAGAAGTCATTTTCTATGACCTGACTAGCTCTAGGAAAATTTATATTGTTATCCATACCAATTTGCCGTAGACTTCTAGTGGCTAAGAAAGAGGAAGGCCCCAGACCATATGTGACTGTCTTCAGACGGTAATGCTTGAGCACCTCCTGCGGCGACTCGCGCCACACTATCTTCTGCAGGTCACGGTCCGCTTCACACACGTTAATCTGGCGGTACATCTTCTCGATGTCAGCCGTCAGTACTACTTGATGTTTCCTGAAATGCAATAGTTGGGTGTATAAGTCCTTTTGTATAACAGGTCCTGTCATCAAGGCGTCATTGAGAGAAATTCCATTTGAAGTTTTGGCGGAGCCGTCAAAAACGACCCTCACTTTAGTAGTAGTGCTTGATTCTTTTGTTACAGCGTGATGAGGTAAAAAATAGGATTCACGATCCCCCTTTGACTGGTCACACACCTCCATATGACCTAATTCCTCATATTCACGCATGAATTGTATATATTGTGTCTTCAATTCGGGATTTGACACAAATTTTCCTTCTAAATTTTTAAATCTTTTTTCAGCAGTGAGCAATGAACTTCCCAGCTGATCAATGCATGCTCGACGCGGTAAACTTACTACGTATCTACCGTCGTCTTGTCTAGTATGAGTACTAGCAAAACTGGCTTCACAAGCCTTTTCTTCATGATTTAGAATCTTAGTGGGATTAATCTCCTCCAATTTCCAAAATTTTTCTATTTGGTGACTTATTTTATTTATAGATAAATTACAACAATCTGATACAGGCCTTTGCTTTGGGTACATGTGGATTGGTCCTGATATGATCCATCCCAGTTGCGTACGTTGAAGTGTTGGTCCCGATTCGAGTTTCAATCTATCGTTGGTTAGGATTTCCCAAAAGCTCTCCGCGCCCAACAGGATGTCGATGGGTGCAGCTATATTGAAGTTCGGGTCAGCTAGCTCCAATCCTCGTGGTAACTTGAAGTCTTTTTTCGCCATTGTCACTTGTGGTAAATTTGTTGTAATCTCCTGTAAAATCAGACATGATATTTCACTTTTATAATCAGTATGAAGCGAATTCATCTCCACTGAAATTCTCTTTTTTATGTGAGTGATGTTATTATGGATCCCAGAAACGGGTTTGTTTATCAATTCACATGGTAAATTTAATTTATTTGCAAATTCTGCTCTCATAAAATTTGACTGGGCCCCTGAATCAATCAGAATGCGGGCTTTAAAAATTTTATTGTTACTACCCACAACTCCTATGTTGGCAGTTGACAATAATATTATTTTTTCTGCTTTATCCAATGCAGAAAAATTCGATACTGAAACCTCGTTATCAGCATCCATATTGGAGGCCTCCCGCAGAGGTACCTCATTGTGTAGTAAGGTGTTGTGATTATCTTTGCCACAACGCCTGCAAGAAAAGGTTGCCTTGCAACTCTGTGCCTGGTGACCCACCTTTAAACATTTAAAACAAGCTTGGATTGATTTCGTAGCATCAATCCTCTCATGTAATTTTAATTTCAGAAATTTTTTACAATAATAAATATGGTGACCTTTCTCGTTACAATAAATGCAGTTGTTAGCCTTTACCGCTAAAAATACTGATGAATATTTTTTGCAATTATTGTTGCCTAGTTGTGTTTTATGTAAGCTAGAAAATTTTTTCTCAGAAGCGTTCATCAGTTCCAATACTTGGGCTCTAGCAGATAAACATTTTAAGAATTCCTTTAACGTCGGTAATTCGTCTTGTAATATATATTGTTCCCAATTTTTTCGGGTAGCTGTGTCTAATTTATTTGATATTATATAAATAACCAATGGATCCCATTGATCTACCTTGACCCCGATATTTTGTAATGCCTTTAAACTAACGTTTGTTTCATCAATTAGATACCTCAATGCTACAGGCTCTTCTTGTTTCATGTCTTTTAATGAAAATAGAGCTTGGATGTGTTTATGAACGGTAGTTCTTAAATTTGCATAACGTTCATTTAATAATTCCCAAGCGGAAATGTAATTTAATTCAGAAATTTCTAGATTAGCAATTATCTTTAATGCGTTTCCCTTTAAAGTTGATTGCAAATAAAAGAATTTTTGTACGTTGCTTAAATTACTATTGCTATGGACTAAAGTCTTGAAGGTTTCGACGAAATTAACCCAATTTTTCTGATCGCCATGAAATTCCCGTAATTGGAGGTTGGGTAGTTTAATTTCCACCTTACTTTGATCGACGGATTCGATCGCGCCTTTGGCCGTTGCCAAAACTGAGAAATATTGGTTTTCGAAAGCTTCTCGTTGACTATAATTTTCAATTTCGTCTGAATCCGGTAACATTTCAATTTTCTGTTGAACTGCTTCGAATTCATCTAACAATGATTTCACCCGCTCATATCTTAATTTAATTTCATTTACCGACAATGCATTTAAGGAATCCGCGAATCGGGTTAGTTTTCCTTTGATTACGCCGCGTTTGTTTATTAATGACTTCATATTTTCCATTTTTAATTATATTTTGTTAATATCGGTTGACAATTATTTTATTTTAGCAAACACCCGTTTGAAAGAATACCACGACAACCTTGACAATACTATTTGAGAACACTATTCAATAATATTATATTCTTATTTTCAAGTGGGTAGTGATTTTATTTATAATATTGACTCTATTTAAGATTAATCTCGTTTAAATTACATGAGACCTGAATAAACATAAAATGGATGATAGGAAGGAAAGCACTGAATACTTATCTCAGATTTGCGATGTGGTCCACTTTCCTTAATGATTTCCAGTTTCAATCAATTTTGTATCCTTTTGGCTGCTGGTTCTTTGTTTTTTTTTTACATACAATCTCCTGATCGTAATCCGGTTGAAGGATCAAATGTTAAAAATTGGGGTGATCCTTTTTGAATAAAAACTGGTTTTCTTGACACCACTTTACATTTATTTCAAACTATTGAAACAGGTATAATATTTATAAGGAACTTGTGCGAATAACACTGCTACGATCGCTCTGACTTATGAGCTTGTTTATTATCGAGTTATTGTTGAGAAAAGAACGAAAAAACACATAATGCGAGCCTTTTTAAAGACTTCAAAAAACCACCACATGTAAATAAAACATTTGTCATTGTGATGTCTAGCAGTAAAAATGAAACCTGCTATACCGACCAAATTGACACTGTTTTCTAAGCAAGGACTCACACCATTTTGGTTAAACATAGTAACTTCACATTTCTAGACTACAGATGTCGGTAACCTGCAAAATTGAACACTGGGTACAGGTATATTGTCTATGTTTGATCTTTTTTTCTATGGCCTTGAGATTTCTTTATGGTCCACCATATATTTACCTGTCTGGACCAAACGACCGTTTTATCTGTGGTCGTCTGTGGTTAAGTGGGTGACAAAATGGGGCCATACAAAAAGGGAGTCGCTATATGCACAGCGACTAGTCGACAGGGGGCGTGGCCAACATATCCGAGCATACCCGAGGTGTGAAACGAAACGTCAGAAATGGCGTTGTAATAATATAATGTAAACAAACCTTTTTAGAACTACGCTAGGTTTGTGTAACATGCTTTGTGATTCAAAAGAAAGTGTCCCCTTAATACCGCCTGCTCTCGTCAAGGCAAGAAAAACATCCCAGTTTTCAATTAGTTTAGCGGCTACGCTAGGTTTGTGTAACATGGTTTGTGATTCAAAAGAAAGTGTCCCCTTAATACCGCCTGCTCGCGTCAAGGCAAGAAAAACATCCCAGTTTTCAATTAGTTTAGCGGCTACGCTAGGTTTGTGTAACATGGTTTGTGATTCAAAACATATTCAAAAGAAAGTGTCCCTTTTATACCTATACTTCACTTCGGGTATGCTCGGATATGTTGGCCACGCCCCCTGTCGATTAGTCGCTGTGCATATAGCGACTCCCATACAAAAAGCCCGAAGATATCGATCTAGACTCTAGAGAGTGGTTTATTTATGCTTTATTCATTCATGCTTTTGTGCAAGGACCCGTGAACTCTGTTTTATTTTAACTTTATAACGAGGTTAATGGATTCCTCGAGAGGTGTAAATGTTTTCGACGAAGTTTTACAAAAAAGACGAAACTAGTAAACGCAAAATCACACGACCAACAAATAAGTTACAACTAGCTGGCGACAGGCTTTACCATAGAAATTACAGAATTAAAGTAATAATTTAGAAAATATATTTTTTTTTGGTAAACTAATGTTTAAGAAAAGATTTTTTTATGCATAGCACAGAGGGTAACAATTATTTTTATAACCACTGGAACGATTTCGGTCGAAAAATCGACCATTTTTATTTTTCTGCGATTGATATCGGTCCAAAAATGGACCGATTTTTCTACCATTCGTAAAATATTTATTGTAATTATTTAAAACGGTTCCATGGCCAGCTACTTGTTTTATCGAATAGCTGATAATATATTCTCTATGTCTATGAACTTATCCGTTGTCTTTGAAGTGTTATTTAACGAGTTTTCGCGGTTTTTAACGCGTCCTGTCAGAAACAAAATAATAACTTCTCGAACATTTCTCGAAATTTTGGTCTCTTCCTAAAATGCCGTTAGTAATTAATTTATTGGGTTTTTAACGCATAATTATATATCTGTGTAATCATGATTGACTTATCTATCTTTGAAATGCGTTTTTAATTAGTTTGTTTCTAATATATTGTTTTGGTTGAAGTTTTTGTGTAAGAATACGTCAACTGAAGACGTCATCTGTTTTTGATTTACAATAATGTCTTATATACTGCACTCGCGCATTTGAAATATAGATATTCCATCACAGTGATTCAAAACAAAGAGATATATATAAGTTTTATTTGAATTGGTTCATTATTAATACAGATATTTGCTAACCAATTATTTTAAGTCATATGTCAAAAAGTTGACTCTTTTTTACATGTAAAATGGTGTAAAGCCTTCGTCACACAATAAAAATTTAGTAATTTAGTTGTATAATTAATTAATTTGTTTACTTTTACCAAATTTGTGCAGAAACAGTTGTCGTCCAGGGAAAGGGAGCACTCCACGACCCAATAATTATTTTCAAATTTTATATTAGTGCAATATTTAACAAAATTTAAACATTTAAGTACTTACATTAAGTGTTTTCAATTTAAAATATATAAAATGGTGCTGACTGCAAGAGGAGGCAGAGGAAGAGGGAGAGGTGGGGTACGAGCTGGTGCCGGACTACCTGCACGTGGACGTCAACGCAGAGCTGCAATTGCAGCCTCGTCTGGAGTGCTAGTATTTTTTAATGTTTTTTTATGAAAGTACTTTGCTGTGGCCGTTGAACTCATCATATATTTGTATTTATTTAAGCAGCGACCCTGCTTTGCTACTGGTGCGAGAGGATCGCGTCAAGGCCCTAAAGGCTGTTAGGGCCCTGCCTGCTTCCTTCCGGCTAGAGCTGGAAAGCCGAAAATTCAAGAAGCAGGTGGCCCGCATTTTGCTCCCTACCGCACCTCCAAGAAAAACTAAACAAAAGTAAGCAATCGTATTTAGATGCTTGATACAATATTATTGTTTTTTCCTGACAGCGTTCCACTCTTACAGTGAGAGTTGGTAAGATCAGCGCTCTGTGCATTTGGCACATTCAGTGCATATTTTACAGAGTTCTAATTTTATTGTTTATTTACATACTGTACTTACTGTTTCACACGTGAATGAGAACAATTTATAGGATTTATGTAAATGTTTTCAGAATTCCATCTCCGGAGAGAACAACGTGTCCCTTTTCACAAGGGACGCCTTCACCGTTGCCACGACCCGTACCACCACCGTGGATGTCCACTCCCGCACAGACCCAATCAACGGCTCCCAATGCACCAATTATGCCTATCCGTGCAGCATCTCCCGAGCCGTTACCTGGGACATCGCGGAGTGGGGAACTCTTCTCTCCGGAGGCCGGGTACCACAGCGGGCTGTGGGTGGACGTGCCATTCTACGAAGAATTGTCGGCGTTTGGGAACGGTGAGTTTATTTTTTGAAATGTCATACCAGTGGCTCAATATAAAATCAATTATCTATATTTTATATTGATATCCCTAGCACAGTTTCACTGTTGGTATATTGGCAGGAAATAAGCATAGTACTTAAAAATTCCACATAACAAACATACAAAATGTATTGTTGTTATGACGTGGATGCATCATTACACATCTTTTTTTTCTGTAACGGGTATTGCAGAGTGAGAAATAAGACATGCCGAACTTCTTTGCGAGGATTACATTTGATTCACCGGCTTCTAAACGGTGTAATACAGCATTTTTTTCTTAAATTGAAAAAACACTTTCGCTTCACGGGACTCATTGTGTCGAGCTTCCTAGTCAAAAGCGAGGCTGTATTGGTAGGTGGGTTTTGTAACCGGACAAATTATCATTAAAATAGGTCGCTTTACGTAGTTGGTCACTTTAAACGGATACGTTTTCCTACTAAAAGCTATGAAACCTTACTAGAGTTTACATTATCGTCACTTAAAACAGTAGACCGTTAAATGCAAAGTCATTATATCCAAATTCTACTGTAAATTTGTGTTTTCTTTTATTTCAGAGTCAGACATGGGCAGTAACGTGGACGAGGCAGCTGTACTAGAAGAGTCTGTACTTGGAAACCGTGAGTTATAAAACTAACTAACTTACCTTCACGCCATTTCGGTAGGCAGAGAGGATGAACCACCATGCAACTCGATCTTGGCACACACACTCTTTTCTTCATTCCATACCTACCTGACTGTGCTATTCTGACTCCTGACATTGCCCGCCTCAAGTATTTGATTAACTTTTTATTTATTTTTTTATATGAATACCTCACAAGAGCCTCAGCTGGAGCCAGTGAGACTATGGCATCCTCAATCGGGGTATGTTGTGAGGCTGAAGGTAGCGGGGAGGGGAAGGAGGTGTGGAAGAGGGAGGTGGAAAAGTACCTGCCTATTCAGAACTGGTCACCAAACACGGCTAAAGTCATTTCAAGCAACGTTTCAATTCTGAATGGGGTCTTACACCAGGGCGATACTATGGGTATCTTCCACTCTGGAACGTGCCGCAAATATAATATATATTATTTTAAATGAATTTTGTGTGAAAATAACACTACATAATTATTCAAATATAATTTATTTGATTTGATCCCGCGACCATCGTATTGCGAGTCATAAGCCGTACCAGAGGCAGTGGGTTATCGTAATATAGACACATTAAATTAATTTGGGTTTTCTGTTGTTTCAGAAATGGACAGATCGAGCGACGAGGATGACGAAGCGAGTGACGTCGACCACGAAGAGAGCGATGAGGATACCTTCTGCATGCCACCAATACCTTATCATAATATTATCAACGTTTCACCTAACTCCGCTATGGCCATAGACTTTAGTAGACAAGACCAGGTAGATAGTGAGGCAATGCGTTCGATTCTACCGCCTGAAGGTTACTCTTTCGATTGGTCTAAAGATATCTTACGTTTTACTGGGATAAGGGAGACTTTCACAGGCACGCCGGGACCAACTTTCAATACCGACGAAATGGGCAAACCTGTGGATGCCTGTCTTAAAATCTTTGATGCAGATTTCGTTGAACTGATCGCGAGAGAGACCAACAGGTATGCAGATCAATGGATTGCGAAAAAACAATTTAAGCGTCATGCGCGTACCAATAAATGGGCTCCCACGAATAAAGAGGAAATGTATGTATTCTTGGCAATTTTAATGTATCAACGTATTAGTCCCCTTCCTGTTGAAAAAGACTACTTCTATTCAAAAAAACTCACCGCCATGCCTTATTTCAGCCGAGCCATGGATTATAATCGTTTTCTTCTAATTAAAAAGTTCCTTCACTTCACCAACAATGAAAGTCTTTCTTCTGATGCACCATTATCTGTGCGAAGGTTACAAAAGATTCAGCCCGTCTTGGACCACCTCTCAAATAAGTTTGAGACTTTATACCTGCCCGAGCAAGACATCTCTCTGGATGAATCCTTACTCTGCTATAAAGGCCGTTTGGGATTCGTCCAGATGATCAAAACCAAAGCGGCCAGTGCGGGTATAAAGTCTTACGAGCTTTGTGAGTCCAAGTCTGGCTATCTTTGGAAATTCCAAATTTATACGGGGAAGACCATTTCCAGACAGGCTGAATCGACAAATCCAGACCAGGAAGATATGACGGAAGACATAACGGAAGATATGACGGACGACATGACACAGGCCAACTTGTCGCCACCCAGTTGGGCAGCGTTATGGGACGGGTTAAGGTAGGGTCTGTAGGAATGAATTTGTTAATGCGGGTCTTAAAGAGGCCCGGATTATATTGAGGAAGAAAAACAGACGCCGATAGCTCGTTCCACATGCGAGCCGACTTACGATAAAACGAGTCGGAGAAACGACCCGTTCATATATGTATAGATAACATCAACTTAACTGTGAACGTGTATTCCGCTCGTGTCCGTCGAGTATCAAGCACGTGCACGGTGCACCGGGGATCAATGCTGCTAGCTCCTTTTAACAGGCTCTAATAAAATATCTGTAGAATAGACACAGCATACGCACATTTCGTCATACATGATTTTACCGTACATATGCCTCAGGGATCTCATTTCTACAGTATTCAGTCTACTTTCAGACTTCTTCTGCCATTTCCATGCCTCACTTCCATATATTAGGGTAGGTACCAGCACTCCATTGTGGACTTATATATATATATATATATATCAACATACTACGGGAAGAGGTCAATATATATATATATATATTGACCTCTTCCCGTAGTATGTTGATCCAGTAAGAAGTTGTTAGACTAAGTTGATCCACCTTTAACACCATATAACTTGGCTATTGTGGAATACATCTGAATGAATTGGCAACGGTGGTACAACGATTATCAATGTTGCCAGTTTGCCAGAAAAACCATTTGATATACTGTTCATAAAATTTTCAAACTTTGTATGGAAATCGGATGCATGATTTATGTTGATCTACCCAAATTGGCATACTTATGTTGATCTCATATATATTGATCTATTCCCGTAGTATGTTGATCCAGGTAAGAAGTTATTAGACAAAGTTGATCTGTGTCCCTATATTTGGTTTTACTAAATGAACCAATCAAGGAGCAATCGGTGGACTGTTCATCACAAGGTTTTATCTGATTCCGTAATCTTTTGTGATATTGAACTCAAAGTATTAGTCTCTAGAGTCGAATATCGCATGAAATGAGTGTGAGATGGTACCGTTTCAAATAAAAACGACGTGTTCATTCGACTGTTTGTTGCTTGAATTGTTTATAAGAAATGTATGCGTATTTAGATTGAAACGAAACTTTCGCAAAAATCAAATCCATAAAAAAATACCTACTGCGTGGCGGGCCGGATCGAAAGAGACTGGTTGAGGGATACCTTTTGACCATCAAAATCCAAAATGGCGGCAAAAGGCATAATGTTATATGGGAAATTTTGAACTTGCATCTATTACCATCTCTCCTGATTACGCTTCGTGACTTAGTAGGGGTGGCCGGGTTCTTGGTTATAATGGGTAATTAATGGATGATTGGACGAGGTTGGAGCTAACAAAAAACTGTCCAAAGAAGCGAAGCTAGCAGTCCACAATGGAGTTTCATTTATATAAATTGTAGAGCCGTTTATTCAAAAAAATTAGATTCCTTCGAGAGCTCCGAAGGGGTGACCATAAGTCACCTATACCGGGGTGGGACAGGGTGGGTGTACCTTCAAAGTCCACAATGGAGTGCTGGTACCTACCCTAATATATGGAAGTGAGGCATGGAACTGGCAGAAGAAGGCTGAAAGTAGACTGAATACTGTAGAAATGAGATCCCTGAGGCATATGTACGGTAAAATCATGTATGACGAAATGTGCGTATGCTGTGTCTATTCTACAGATATTTTATTAGAGCCTGTTAAAAGGAGCTAGCAGCATTGATCCCCGGTGCACCGTGCACGTGCTTGATACTCGACGGACACGAGCGGAATACACGTTCACAGTTAAGTTGATGTTATCTATACATATATGAACGGGTCGTTTCTCCGACTCGTTTTATCGTAAGTCGGCTCGCATATGGAACGAGCTATCGGCGTCTGTTTTTCTTCCTCAATATAATCCGGGCCTCTTTAAGACCCGCATTAACAAATTCATTCCTACAGACCCTACCTTAACCCGCCCCATAACGCTGCCCAACTGGGTGGCGACATAGTTTCTGTGTATTTAACGTGTAAAGACAGGGGCACTCTTGTGAGAGATGTCATATAAAAAAATTATATCTCCGAATTTGAATATAGAGACATACAAAATTATCTATATTATAACCAATGAATCCACCCATCTTTTATCGATTTTCACATTTTATTAGGTAAAAAAAATCCTAAACATTATAATCGCACAACTCAACTCAACTTCAAATATTAATATTTTGTATAAACGATTGTTACATCTTACCGGAGGTGACCGGATAAATCATCAAAATGATAATTCATCACATCTTTAAAAAGTTATATAAAGTCATGGAAAGTGATGAAACAAAAACATTATTAACTGGGTTAAGTAGGTTAGGTTGGGTTAGGTTAAAATTTTTTATTCATCATTTCTAAAGACTTTATATCACTTTTTAAAGGTTTGTTGAATTGTCACTGTGTTGAGTTATCATGGAACCCTTACCGGAAATGTTTATATTTTAAAGTTCTCTAAATAAAATGAAATGCTCTTAAAAGAATCATCTCATATTTAATATTATAAAACAATGTGACCGGAAGTCGGCATCTTTCTTTGAAATAAATTAAAGCATAAACTATAAAACAGCTACAAGGTGGTTACAAATGCAATTATATTTAATCAATTTGTTCGATTATATTTTATATGAAGTTTTTTTTACAGTGGCCCAAATAAATATTATATGGGGCCAATTGAACCAATTTGACTTTAAGCATTTTCTACGTTTTGCGATAAAAACTTAGGTTTACGATAAAAATCCTCATAATCAACGGCAGACAATTAGTTGTCTACCAAATTTAAAAATCTACCAAGTGAAAAGTTGCAATGATCCCGTCCCCGAGGTCATTGCAGCTTTTACGGAATGCAGCAATAACGGAATGTTGATTAAAATATAGAATTTAGGCACATAGTTGTCCAATTTTAATAACTTCGACGAGGAAAAGAAGTTTTTTAATTAGTTGAATAATAATTTTTCAAAATTTCAATTATGTTTAACGTAATACACTATCTGGCCTCAAGAAAATCAGTCTAATCACGAACCGTAACTATTTAGTGTAATGAAAAAAAATAAAAAAATAATGTTAATATCATAGTCTTTAATCTCAATAAAAAAAGAAGGAGAAAAAGTTTTTTTTTTATGAATGAGATAAAACTTTCCCCCAAACAACGTGTATATTTAACTAACTAACTAATTAACCATCACGCCGTTTAGGCAGAGAGGACGGACCGCCAAACAACTCGGTCTTGGCACACACTTCTTGCCTCATTCACATTCATACATCGTCTCATAATACTCTTCTATTATTCTGACTCTTGACATGGCCTGACTCGAGTATCTGATTCACTTGATCAAGCCATGTCTTCCTCGGGCGTCCCCGACTTCTGCTACCATTCGCATTCGCATCACTTATTACACTATCCTTCTTACACTCCTATCTTCGCTCATTCGCTCTACATGCCCAAACCATCTAAGCGTCCCTTTCTTAATCTTACTCATTACGCTTACATCAGCCTTGCACTCTTTGCGGATCTCCACATTCCTCACACGATCAAACATGGTTTAACCACACATACGCCTCAGGGATCTCATTTATGAATTAAAATTAAAATAGCAACTTCACATTAGGAACGAGAGGACAGCGAACAAATAAGTACATTGACTAAGTGTTACGGACGGACATGCACTTGAGCAAGACTTGGGAGCTGTATTCACAGAAACTTTAAAAAAAAACTGAGGTTTAATTGTAGTACTGGGTCAATTGTACTGGTATCTCCCGAAAACATAAAAACAGAAACAATATAAACTACTTTTTGAAAAGAAAGACAAACATTCCCGGGTTAAAAATAACCTGGCAATATTTGAAAATCTCCTACTACCACCACAGTCAGCTGAAAATGTTGCTTGTGTTGTGATGGAGGTCTTAGCCAGCCCAGGAATTGAACACACTATGCCTGGGTGGGACCCAAACGCGATGTCATCTCGGCCACCGACCGGTCTAAAATATGGCAGAAATCGCTCCAGTGGATAAGTAATAAAACGTAGTTTAATTGTCTAAAGAAACAGATAAATTTTTAAAACAGTAATAAATAAAATACATTCTGGAATCGTTAATAAGTCGTTTTGAAATATTTAGCCGTGTTAAGTAATTAATAGTATCGCGGTGGCAAAACGTGTAATTCCATAGCCGTTTTTAATTTATTAAAAATATATTTATGAAATCAAAGACAAAACAATTAAATGTATTCTAATCAGGGTGTTGTTATATCCCGGCCGGCGAACAGAGTCCGCAGGTGCATTATCTTAACAACGAAGTTTAGGTCTGATCGAATTCACAATAAAGTATTATTTTTTAAGGAAATTAGTTTTCATACAGAGAATATACAAATAAACGTTTTTAGTGTATAAAAACATATCGGCTTCTTTGTCTGGATGTAGTGTGATTTGATTTGTATTTTTTTATGAAACATTAATATGAAGCATCGAGGAATTATCAAAATTTAAATAAAAAATATCGAAGTATTTTACCTTCTCCTCTAGCTGGTATTAGTATAGCACTGCACGTGTCATCCATAAACTGTGAAACAAATCAGCCTCTCGTTGGGTGGTCATGTTAAATGAATGTTATTCACTGATGTATTAATGTCTAATATTAGTCTATAATGTTATTACAATAATATTGCTATTTTGCCATTTTTGTGTTAAAAATACTTTATTCAACTTCTGTAGCTTTAGAAACTAGCTATTTCTTTTGTAGGAAATATGATTGGCATCATTATCTGATTATAATATAGACACTATTACTGTTTTCATTTTTAAAAAAAATTATGAATATCGCACCAGAGTCCCAACTGCTCCCGTCTGGAGCCAGTGAGACTATGGCATCCCCAATTGGGGTTGTTGTGAGACTGAAGATATTGTGAACCTCGAAGGAGATGACGAGGAGGAAGGTGGGAGAGTACCTGGCTATTCAGATCTGGTTGCCAAACACTAATTGTAAAATAGTACAAATTAATTTTAGTAAAATTTATTTGAGCCCGCGACCTTCGGATTGCTAGTCGATAGCCTTACCCCTCGATAACGGAGGCCGTCATTTAGGTACGTTTTAAATTATGTTTTACATTTGAGAGTAGACGTTTATCACAATTTGGTAGGAGGGTATGTGTACCGCCGCCCCGGGAACCATTTATTGGATAACCCACACTTCTGCCATAGGTCACCCCAAGTTGTTTGATATGTTTGGTGACTTAGCAGGAGTGCCCGAGTTTATGGGGTGAGGTATGTGAGGGGCTTGGCGGCAGATGCGCCTGCCTAATAACTGCGTGGTGGGCCGGATCGATTAGTCCTCTTTCAACGCATCGCCTTGCAACGCAGTAGGAGAGTTGGATTCTTATGTATATCACTCGAACACACTGAACCCCAGATTACTACCCACCCATTAAACCTATTTACTTCCCAGAACTCACTGTCCTTCCTTTTATTCAAAATTCCCCAAACACAGCATTCACAAAGATGACATGGGCCCTGAGGGTTACGATTTTCCTCAGGGCCTCCTGTGTGGATATGATGTAAAAAAATATAAGAAATAAACAACAATCTCGCTAAACGTTGGCGGTGACCTATGGTAGGGGTGTTGTTTATCTAATAAATGGTTCCCGGGGCGGCGGTACACATAATTGTAATAGTTCTCGAGGGCTCTGATGTACAGACATTATGGCTCCTGTTGATTGACGAACATTTACTAAAACATGGTTGGTTGGAATTGTAGCTTGAAATGACTTTAGCCATGTTTAGTAATAAACAAATTAGAATAAATTTTTTAGCAATCATAATTTAAAATTTGAAAAATTTAATTCTCACCAATCTTATCGCCGCAATTTTAGTAGGCACATATTATGGATATTACGCTTTGTTTCAACTTAATCATTACAAGAAACTTACGTCGGGAGAGATGGTAAAAGAGACATTAAAATAAAATTTTTATTCAATCAAAGTTCAACATTTCTCTTATAAAATGACCCAGACAAACCTCACCCCATGTACCCGGGCACCCCTGCTAAGTCACGAAACGTAGTAAATGATGTATTAAATATACAATTTTTGTTTAATCAAGTTCAAAAGATTTTTTTAGCATGGATTCGACGTTTGCGAAAGTTCCATTTCAATATAAATACTCGTGAGGCAGTCTTTCCTCTGTAAGTATAAAGTCATTTTCATAGAATATAGATGTACTAACAGGATCTAAAAAGTACGACAACGCGCGCGAAATTGGCGGTTAAGCCTCAGCATATGCTGTTTGGAATTGCGATTTGGGTAACACCCTCCTTTTTTAGTTTTCACAACTGCGCATAGGGTTTTGATTGTCGCTAAGATAGCAATTTTATATATTTCACTTCTTGCGTTTGCTACATCTGTTGATATTATTGAGAACTAAAATTAATTTTACCTAAAGTTGGACATACTCTCCAAATTCGCCGTGCATTTAACGGCAACACGTAGTAAGGGTCGACAGGAGTCCGCCGGTCGTAAGGTATTTGGTACTTGAAAATAAACTTTTATTTCGGTGGACAAATACTAGCGAAGTTACTTGAACTGGACGCGCGCGGGACTTAAAACGTCTACAATTCTCAAACTAAGGATATTACAGATTTAATTAATTAAATCTTTTTTCTATTAAATTAAAATGTAACTTATGCATATACTACTCCCACTGGAAATTATCCAAAAAATACTAATAAAAATCATCTTAAAAAAGCCATATTACTACCCAACTATAAATGTTTTTCAAGATTTCCCGGTTCCCCCACTTACAAAAATTTATGACAAAATTGCACTCCTACAAATACATAAAGATTTCTTTAGTAAAAATAATTTACCACAATTGAATATTAGCAAAAGAATAATATCTGCTGGAGGACTAACCGTGCCACTAGCACGAACCACAACAGCACAGCATCACTATATATTCAAGGGTGTAAAATTATTTAATAAATTACCCCTTGATATACGATCGGAAGAAAACTTCGAAAAATATTAAAAAAAAATTAAATTATAATACTCTTGTACCACCTCATAACTTTACTTATTGTTTAGAAATATGTTTTTGCCTTTTAAATTCTTTGAATCATTTATTAACTAACCTATATTTTTATTACTTTTATTGTTATTTTTTGTTTTATTACTAATATTTTTTGTTTAATTTAAACAAATGTTAAGATATTTTTGTTGTCCTCTCCTAAACACAAGCAGCTGCTTTATTAGGAGAGTGATTGAAATATTTGTGTTTATATTGTTATAAAATTTTAAATCTTGTTTATATGTTTCAATAAAAAAATAAAAAAAAAAACTTTTATAAAATTATATACATAAGTAAATAATTACATATTTATATACTTTTATAAAAGTATGTATTTACATAAGTAAATAATTACATATTTTAAAAATACTTTTTATTGTTTTAAGCTTTTTTATATCAACAGGGTTTGAACTCTAGGTTCCTCCTAAGGACTTGTAAAACAGAAGACTTTTTGTAATTATATATTTATTCATTTAAACAGTACAATAATTTTAAATAGTTATCTAATAAGTTTGCATTATAACATTATGAACTACAATCTACCATATTTTACCCCATTACGACGTATATGTGCTGACGGAAAATCGGCTCTACTCGGAAATAAAATCAACAGAACTCGGACTTAAGGCGAAGCTCAATTAGTGCTAAATAGTGATTTTCCATTAATCTTTATAACGAATTTGTTTACATTATGAATACCAAATAAAATGCTTTATATAAATTGATGCTTTTCTTATCTTTTCTCTTGAGGAGAATTCAAATGAAAAAATTATTTACTTCATATAAAATATAAATGTAACCTACTAAAAAATGTATTTATTCAATAAAAATGTATGAATGCACAAATGAATCAACTTTTAAAAAATAACATATTATGGGTAAGATTATTTGTGACAGTTTCCTTTGATTAATTTTTTGCGTACTTATAAATTTTTATACAAAATAAATAAAAACCACTTTTGCGCATGAAATCGAGTGTTTCTTGAATCCATTTTCCAAGCGATTTTAATGCCTATTACCTGTGTATTCGTCACGAAATAAGGCAAACAAAGAATATACATATTTTTGGCTTGTAGCTTCCTCTTAAGACGCGGCATTCTGCATTTCAAATTGTAGATGGGCGACGCCCACCACTTTTACTTGTCATGGAGTTCGTATAGGGTTAACAATCCATTGTGTTTTTTTCCTATAGAACAATATTTTTCCATAGAAAAATATTTATTTATCCTTTAGTTTATTAACTTAATTACCTGAAATCGACCTTAAAGCGTTGGAATTTCGAAAAATTAACATTTTATTTTTTACTTGTATAATCACGCAGAATTACCTGCATCCTGTGTGGAGTTACGTAACAAAAACATCATCATCATTTAATGGCCAATACAAAACAAACTCGGTTTTTACAGTTATCAATGCATTAAATATGTCTAAATGGACGCAATCTAAAAAATAATATAAAGTATAAAATTATAAAAACAACTTGAAATAGTTGAATATGTTTTGTAATACAGAGCCCTTGAGGATAATTTCTAATACTCGATTTTTTGCTTTACTTCACTTTTTTCTTTTTTAAATAAAAATTGAATTTCATAAAGATATTTGTAAATTTTATAAAAGTATACGTGATAGATACATTTTAATTAAATATGTTATTCAAAATATTTTTTGTTGTTGTTTTAAACCACTTTATTTTGCTATACACGTCGACCGGTTTCGTTTGATCTCAATCTATTACTATTTCTAATGCTTCTATATTATTAAGGCGTATTCCTATTTTATTTTTATGTATAATTTTGACTCCTGTATTTTTATCAAAAGTATGGTTAGTATTAATTAAATGTTCGGCAAAGTCTGAATAACAGGTATTTGTTAAACACCTGACGTGTTTTACTCTAATATTTCCAGAGTGGCAAAAAACGACTGCGGAATTCATTCAAGAAATAATCTCACAGTTTTAGAACAATCAGCTTCCATCGCCTTGTAGCAAACGAATTTTTGGCGAATAGTACTTTTGTACACAAGCCGCGGCCTTGGGACATTTCATTTATGTTTGATAATTATTAATTTTTGAAAAACAATATTATTTAACCGATAAATGCAATATTCACGTTAAATAAGCTATTCAAATATTTTAAATTAAATATTATTTACAATAAATCACGTAATTTTAGATGCCAAAAATTCTGACACACGTCCACTATGCCTGCCGACTGCGCGGGACTGATGAATTTTTGAAATGGTCTTATGTAAATCAGAATGTTAGAGAGAGCGCGCTAATATTTAACGCGATTAAAATGAACAGACGTAAGCGACTGCTGAGAAAATATTTAATAAAACACGACAAATTTAAAATAGAAAAAAAATCTCTCGTTATATTTTTATTTGCATTTAAACATGCACTCTAAATTTTTTTCATTCCTTTAACATATTAAATAACAGAACAAAACGTGTTTTTAATAAGTTTCGGAGCATACTTTGCGATTTTTTTCTATCGAGGGAATTTCATATAGTTAACGTTTCGGCAAAACAAATGTATAGATATAATCTTCAAAAATAACATTTATTTTTTTTGGAACTTCAAGACTTAAGGAGTTAGCGAGAAACTGCTTATAAATCGGTAGAAATTGAAAATGCCGGGTCTTAAGTTACAACGCATGCGAGCCGTCAAGTTTGTCAGAAATATATAGATCAACAAAATAAATCGTGTAAAATGTATATGCGACCGAAAAATGGGCGTGGCTTACAGCTAAATCTCGATGACACAAGTTGATCTGTAGGGATTTACATATGTATGCCAGCTTGGGTAATGGATCAACATATCCGGGGTGGATCAACAAATGCAAACGGATCAACATATACCTGGCGTACCGTCGCGCGAGATCAACATAGTACGAGAGGGGATAAATATATATATATATTTATACCCTCTCGTACTATGCTATATAAATATATATATATATATATATATATATATATATATATATATACGTACTATGCTGATCTCGCGCGACGGTACGCCAGGTATATGTTGATCCGTTTGCATTTGTTGATCCACCCTGGATATGTTGATCCATTACCCAAGTTGGCATACATATGTAAATCCCCATATATCAACTTGTGTCATCGAGATTTAGCTGTAAGCCACGCCCATTTTTCGGTCGCATATACATTTTACACGATTTATTTTGTTGATCCATATATTTCTGACAAACTTGACGGCTTGCATCGTTGTAACTTGTAACCGCCGATTTCGCGCGCGTTGTGGTACTTTTTAGATTCTGTTAGAACATCCATATTCTATGAAAATGACTTTGTACTTAAAGAGGATAGACTGCCTCACGCGTATTTATATTGAAATGGAACTTTCGCAAACGTTAAATCCATGCTTAAAAAATCTTTTGAACTTGATTAAACAAAAATGTAACTTTAATGCATCATTTACTACGTTTCGTGACTAAGCAGGGGTGCCCGGGCTCATGGAGTGAGGTTCATTGAGTCATTTTAAAAGAGAAATTTTGAACATTGATTGAATCAAATTTTATTTTAATGTATTTTAAAAAAAATTGGAAAAGCATTAAAGAATTAGTACATGGCGATAACAAAAACGACATAAAAATAGTAAACTTCCCAAAAGATATAAACGAAGAAAACATGGCTAATAGCTTTAATAAATATTTTATAGAAAGCATCACTCAAATTAACAAATTAATACCTAACATTGTTTTCAACCCCACAAATGATAATAACAACTCAAACAAAAAATTATTGGTCTTCAGAAAAATAACTGCAGAATATTTATTTAACATTTTAAACAAAATTAAATCAAAAAATAGTTCAGATGGATTAACTATTAGTCTGATAAAAGATGCTTTTCCAGTAATTGGATCTACTCTATTAAATATTATTAATCAGACAATTGAAGAGGGAAAATTTCCACAGTCATGGAAACTATCTACCATTATACCGGTCCCAAAAGTTAAAAATACCAGAAAATGTGAAGAATTTCGACCAATAAACACCTTACCGAAATATGAACAGATACTTGAAGTAATAATAAAAGAACAAATATTGCAATACTTAGATGAACACAATATTTTATACCAAGAACAATCGGGATTCAGATGTAATAATTCTTGTGAAACAGCGTTAAGTGTAATCGTTGAAGAATGGAAAGAAGGAATGAATAGTAATAAATTTATCTTAGCAATATTCTTGGATTTTCAAAGGGCATTCGAAACCATAGATCGAGAAATATTGATAAGAAAGCTTAAAGAAATTGGTTTCTCAACTCTAGCCATTAAATTAATAAAAGAGTATTTGAAAGACCGAATACAGGTAACAAAAATTAATAATCAATTTTCAAAACCAATGGAAAATAAATTAGGAGTACCACAGGGATCAGTCCTTGGACCTCTATTGTTCATACTCTATATTAATGACATGGTGAAAATATTTTCAAAATGCAAAGTACGACTATTTGCCGATGATACACTTATATATATAATTGGAGAAAACTATGAAGAACTAATACATATTTTAAATAATGAACTAGATAATGTATCAAGATGGCTAAAAATAAATAAGCTTAAATTAAATACAAAAAAAACAAAATGTATGGTAATTGGTTATAAGAAGACATCCAGTGAAAGCAAAATCAAAATTGATGGTGAAATTATTGAAAATGTTACCGATATAAAATACTTAGGAGTTATAATAGATTCCAAACTCAACTTTAACAAACATGCGGAATATACCCAAAAGAAAATTGGAAAAAAGATATCTTTTTTGGGAAGAATTCGCCAAAAACTGTCCGAAAAAACTGCAATCACCATTTATAACTCCATTATTGCTCCACATTTTAATTACTGCTCAACTATCCTTTTCCTGTGTAACGACCGAGAGCAAAATAAATTTCAAATTCTCCAAAATAGGGCAATGAGAACAATACTCAGACGAAATAGATATTCAAAAGTAAATAAAATGTTAAACGAACTAAATTGGCTAACGGTGAAACAGATGTTGACCTTGAACACGATGATATTTTTACACAAAATAGTAAACAACCTGCTACCCAAATATTTTTCGAATAAAATTGTATACAACAAGGACATACACAAACATAAAACTAGGACGTGCAATGAAATCAGGCTACCAAAGAAGGACAAAGCGAATACCCAGAATAGTATATTATATAAAGGGATGAAATACTATAACGCGCTGCCGGAAAACCTTAAGTCTGCCCCAAATGAAAAGTTTAAGATGTTGTGTAGGAACCACATCAAGAAAGAAAAAAAATAACATAGTATATTTAAATGTAATAATTAATTAGTCATTTGTAATCTTAAATGTACAAATAACTAAAATAAAATCAATAAATAAATAAATCTTTTACCATCTCTCCCGATGTTAGTTTCTTGTAATGATTAAGTTGAAACAAAGCGTAATATCCATAATATGTGCCTATTAAAAATGCGGCGATAGGATTGGTGAGAATTTAATTTTTCAAATTTTAAATTAAAATTGCTGAAAAATTTATTCCAATTTGTTTTTTATTAAACATGGCTAAAGTCATTTCAAGCACCGATTCCAACCAACGATGTTTTAGTATATGTTCGTCAATCAACAGGAGCCTTAATGTCTGTACATCAGAGCCCTCGAGAATTATTACAATTATGTGTACCGCTGCCCCGGGAACCATTTATTAGATAACCAATACCCCTACCATTAGTCACCGCCAACGATTTAGCGAGATAGTTGTTTATTTTTTGTATTTTTTTACATCGTCTCCACACAGGAGGCCCTTAGGAAAATCGTAACTCTCAAGGCCTATGTCATCTTTGTGAATGCTGTGTTGGGGGTATTTTGAAAGAAAGGAAGGACAGTGAGTTCTGGGAAGGAAATAGGTATGATGGGTGGGTAGTAATCTGGGGGTCAGTGTGTTCGAGTGATGTACATAAGAATCCAACTCTCCTACTGCGTTGCAAGGCGATGCGTTGAAAGAGGAATAATCGATCCGGCCCACCACACATTTGGTAGGCAAGCGCACCCGCCGCCAAGAACCGAACAAACCTCACCCTATAAGCCTGGGCACTCCTGCTAAGTCACCAAACATATTAAACTACTTGAGGTGGCTCTCGACTAGCAATCCGAAGGTCGCGGGTTCAAATAAATTTTATTAAAATTAATTTGCACTATTTTTCAATTAGTGTTTGGTGACTATATCTGAATAGCCAGGTACTCTCCCACCTTCCTCCTCGTCATCTCTTTCGAGGTCTCCTTTGAGGATGCCATAGTCTCACTGGCTCCAGACAGGAGCGGTTAGGACTGTATGACTCTGGTGCGGTATTCACACAAGTTTTTATTTGTAAAAAATGAAAACTTAAATCTTTGCAATATTATATTCAGATATCATATTTCCTACAAAAAGCCACAGCTATACTAGCTTCGAGAAGTTGAATAAAGTATTTTTAGCACACAAATGGCAGAAGTAGAACTAACACGTGCAGTTTATAGTAATACCAACCAAAAGATAAGATAAAACACTTCAATATATTTTATTTAAATTTTGATAATTCCTTCATGTTTCATATTAGTGTTTAATAAAAAAATACAAATCATATCACACTACATCTTAACTTAAAAGCAGCTATGTTTTTATACACAAAAAGGTTTATTTGTATATTCTCTGTATGTAAACTAATTTCGTTAAAAAAATAATACTGTATTGAAAATGTGATCAGACCAGAACTTCGTTGTTAAGACTATGCACCTGCGGACTGCCGGGATGTGACAACACCCTGATTATAATACATTTAACCCATATAATAATTATAATTTTATTTGTTTTGTCTTTGATAATCAACGGCTATGGAATTCTGCGTCTTGCCACCGCGATACTATTGATTACTAAACACGACGAAATATTTCAAAACGACTTATTAACGATTCCAGAATGTACTTTATTCATAATTTTATTGTTTTAAAAATTTATCTGTTTCTTTAGACAATTTTTTTTAAAAAGTGCTTATAAAATACGTTTTATTACTTATCCACTGGAGCCATTTGTGCCATATTTTGTCAATATTGTGCAATATCTTAGTTTTACCTCTAGGTACACAATAGAGTGGGTACTTATGGAATCTAAAAATATGGGATTATTGATTAAATCTAGGTGGATTCGTTAGCTTTAAACCGCAATTAGTAGTTTATATGGTTTCTATGTTAATGTTTTTGGGGGATGATTATACCTGTACAATTGACCCCGTATTACAACTAAACTCCAGTTTCTGTGAGTACAGCTCCCAAGTTTTATAAGCTTAAGTGCATGTCCCTCCGTAACACTTAATCAATGTACTTATTTGTTCGTTGTCCTCTCTTTCCTAATGTGAAGTTGCTATTTTAATCAATATATATACAGGTAAGTTTTTAGATTCTCACGGCCAAAAGCATTTTTGTTGTTTGTTTTTGGGGTGTTATGCCGTGTTGCGCTAACTCCTTCTTTAGCCGACGTTGCAACGCTGTCCGAAACGTCGGCTGAAGAAGGAGTTAGCGCAACACGACAAAACACCCCAAAAACAAACAACAAAAATATATATACATGTTATTTGGGGGAAAGTTTTATCTCAATCATAAAAAAAAACTTTTTCTCCTTATTTTTTTATTGAGATTAAAGCAAACTATCATATTAACATTAATTTGTTTTGTTATTTTATTACATTAAATAGTTACAGTTCGTGATAAAACTGATTTACTTGAGGCCAGATAGTGTATTACGTTAAACATAATTGAAATTTTGAAAAGTAATTTTTTCAACTATTTAAAAAATATTATTTTCCTCGTCATTCCGTAAAAGCTGCAATGACCCCGGGGTCGGGATCATTGCAGCTTTTCACTCGATCGGTTTATGAGTATATAGCTTAATTTATATGAGATTAAAAAAATAAGAATTTGGTAGACAACTAGTTTTCTGCCGTTGAGTATTTTTATCGTAAGCCTAAGTTTTTATCACAAGACGTAAAAAATGCTTAAAGTCAAATTGGATCAATTGGCCCCATATAATATTCATTGGGCCACTGTGAAAACAACTTCACATAAAATATATTCGAACAAATTGATTAAATATAATTGCATTTGTAACCACCTTGTAGCTGTTTTTTTAGTTTATGCTTTTTTTTATTTTACAGAAAGATGCCAACTTCCGGTCATATTGTTTTAAATATGAGATGATTTTAAAAGAATCATCTTTAGAGCTATTCGAAACATTCGCAAAAATCAAATACATAAAAAAATCATAACTTAGCAGGGGTACACTGTTGCGTTTGCTCAGCTACTACGTGGCGGGCCGGATCGAAAGAGACTGGTTGAGGGATACCTTTTGGCCATAAAAATCTAAAATGGCGGCAAAAGGAATAATGGTATATGGTATATTTTGAACTTCTTACCACCTCTCCTGATTACGCTTCGTGACTTAGTAGGGGTGGCCGGGTTCTTGATTATAATGGGTAATTATTTAAAATGGGTAATCAATGGATGATTGAACGCGGTTGGAGCTAACAAAAAACTGTCCAAAGAAGCGAAGCTAGCAGTCCACAATGGAGTGCTGGTACCTACCCTAATATATGGAAGTGAGGCATGGAACTGGTAGAAGAAGGCTGAAAGTAGACTGAATACTGTAGAAATGAGATCCCTGAGGCATATGTACGGTAAAATCATGTATGACGAAATCTATTCTACAGGTATTTTATTAGAGCCTGTTAAAAGGAGCTAGCAGCATTGTTCCCCGGTGCACCGTGCACGTGCTTGATACTCGACGGACACGAGCGGAACGCACGTTCACAATAAAGTTGATGTTGTTTTTATGAGAACGGGTCGTTTTTTTTTTTAACTCGTTTTTCGTTTTGTAAGTCTCCATATTCAAATTCGGCGGTAGATTTTTTTATGTGACACCTCTCACTAGAGCGACCCTGTCTTTACACTCTAAATACAGAGAAACTATGTCGCCAACCGGTTGGGCAGCGTTATAAGGCGGGTTAAGGTCGGGGCTGTAGGAATGAATTTATTAATGCTGGTCTTAAAGAGGCGCGAATTATATGGAGGAGGAAAAACAGAAGCTCGTTCCACATGCGAGCCGACTTACGGTAAAACGAGTCGGAGAAACGACCCGTTCATATATATATAACATCAACTTTACTGTGAACCTGTGTTCCGCTCGTGTCCGTCGAGTATCAAGCACGTGCACAGTGCACCGGGGATTAATGCTGCTAGCTCCTTTTAACAGGCTCTTTTAAAATACCTGTAGAATAGACACAGCATAGACATTTTGGATTTTTATGGTCGAAAGGTATCCCTCAACCAGTTTCTTTCGATCCGGCCCGCCACGCAGTAGATGGGCAAACGCATCCGCCGCCAGGACCTAGACAAACCTCACCCTATGAACCCGTGTACCCCTGCTAAGTTATGATTTTTTTATGGATTTGTTTTTGCGAAATTTTCGTTTCAATCTAAATACGCATACATTTCTTATAAACAATTCAAGCAACACACGTCATTTTGATTTGAAACGGTACCATCTCACAGTCATTTCATGCGATATTCGACTCTAGAGACTAATGCTTTGAGTTCAATATCACAAAAGATTACGGAATCACATAAAACCTTGTGATGAACAGTCCACCGATTGCCCCTTGATTGGTTCATTTAGTAAAACCATATATAGGGACACAGATTAACTTTGTCTAATAACTTCTTACCTGGATCAACATACTACGGGAATAGATCAATATATATGAGATCAACATAAGTATGCCAATTTGGGAAGATCAACATAAATTATGCATCCGATTTCCATACAAATTTTGAAAATTTTATTAACAGTATATCAAATGGTTTTTCTGGCAAACTGGCAACATTGATAATTATTGTACCACTGTTGCCAAATCATTCAGATGTATTCCACAATAGCCAAGTTATATGGTGTTAAAGGTGGATCAACTTAGTCTAACAACTTCTTACTGGATCAACATACTACGGGAAGAGGTCAATATATATATATATATATATATATATATATATATATATATATATATATTGTCCTCTTCCCGTATTATGTTGATCCAGTAAGAAGTTGTTAGACTAAGTTGATCCACCTTTAACACCATATAACTTGGCTATTATGGAATACATCTGAATGAATTGACAACAGTGGTACAATAATTATCAATGTTGCCAGTTTGCCAGAGAAACCATTTGATATACTGTTAGTAAAATTTTCAAAATTTGTATGGAAATCGGATGCATAATTTATGTTGATCTACCCAAATTGGCATACTTATGTTGATCTCATATATATTGATCTATTCCCGTAGTATGTTGATCTACCCAAATTGGCATACTTATGTTGATCTCATATATATTGATCTATTCCCGTAGTATGTTGATCTACCCAAATTGGCATACTTATGTTGATCTCATATATATTGATCTATTCCCGTAGTATGTTGATCCAGGTAAGAAGTTATTAGACAAAGTTGATCTGTGTCCCTATATATGGTTTTACTAAATGAACCAATCAAGGGGGCAATCGGTGGACTGTTCATCACAAGGTTTTATGTGATTCCGTAATCTTTTGTGATATTGAACTCAAAGTATTAGTCTCTAGAGTCGAATATCGCATGAAATGACCGTGAAATGGTACCGTTTCAAATCAAAATGACGTGTGTTGCTTGAATTGTTTATAAGAAATGTATGCGTATTTAGATCGAAACGAAAATTTCGCAAAAACAAATCCATAAAAAATCGTAACTTAGCAGGGGTACACGGGTTCATAGGGTGAGGTTTGTCTAGGTCCTGGCGGCGGATGCGTTTTCCCATCTACTGCGTGGCGGGCCGGATCGAAATAAACTGGTTGAGGGATACCTTTCGACCATAAAAATCCAAAATGGCGGCAAAAGGAATAATGTTATGTAGGAAATTTTGAACCTGTATCTTTTACCATCTCTCCTGATTACGCTTCGTGACTTAGTAGGGGAGGCCGGGTTCTTGGTTATAATGGGTAATTAATGGATGATTGGACGCGGTTGGAGCTAACTAAAAACTGTCCAAAGAAGCGAAGCTAGCAGTCCACAATGGAGTGCTGGTACCTACCCTAATATATGTTGCTTGAATTGTTTATAAGAAATGTATGCGTATTTAGATTGAAACGAAACTTTCGCAAAAATCAAATCCATAAAAAATACCTACTGCGTGGCGGGCCGGATCGAAAGAGACTGGTTGAGGGATACCTTTTGACCACCAAAATCCAAAATGGCGGCAAAAGGCATAATGTTATATGGGAAATTTTGAACTTGCATCTATTACCATCTCTCCTGATTACGCTTCGTGACTTAGTAGGGGTGGCCGGGTTCTTGGTTATAATGGGTAATTAATGGATGATTGGACGAGGTTGGAGCTAACAAAAACTGTCCAAAGAAGCGAAGCTAGCAGTCCACGATGGAGTGCTGGTACCTACCCTAATATACGGAAGTGAGGCATGGAACTGGCAGAAGAAGGCTGAAAGTAGACTGAATACTGTAGAAATGAGATCCCTGAGGCATATGTACGGTAAAATCATGTATGACGAAATGTGCGTATGCTGTGTCTATTCTACAGATATTTTATTAGAGCCTGTTAAAAGGAGCTAGCAGCATTGATCCCCGGTGCACCGTGCACGTGCTTGATACTCGACGGACAATGACGGACGGATAAACTGTGAAACAAATCAGCCTCTCGTTGGGTGGTCATGTTAAATGAATGTTATTCACTGATGTATTAATCATTATCTGATTATAATACTGAACCAATATTTCTATTTTCATTATAAAAAAAAAATGAATATCGCACCAGAGTCCCAACTGCTACCGTCTGGAGCCAGTGAGACTATGGCATCCCCAATTGGGGTTGTTGTGAGACTGAAGATATTGTGAACCTCGAAGGAGATGACGGGGAGAAAGTTGGGAGAGTACCTGGCTATTCAGATCTGGTTGCCAAACACTAATTGTAAAATAGTACAAATTTATTTTAGTAAAATTTATTTGAGCCCGCGACCTTCGGATTGCTAGTCGATAGCCTTACCCCTCGATAACGGAGGCCGACGTTTAGGTACGTTTTAAATTATGTTTTACATTTGAAAGTAGAAGTTTATCACAATTTGGGAGGAGGGTATGTGTACCGCCGCCCCGGGAACCATTTATTTGATAACCCACACTTCTGCCATAGGTCTCCCCAAGTTGTTTGATATGTTTGGTGACTTATCAGGAGTGCCCGAGTTTATGGGGTGAGGTATGTGAGGGGCTTGGCGGCGGATGCGCCTGCCTAATAACTGCGTGGTGGGCCGGATCGATTAGTCCTCTTTCAACGCATCGCCTTACAACGCAGTAGGAGAGTTAGATTCTTATGTATATCACTCGAACACACTGAACCCCAGATTACTACCCACCCATCAAACCTATTTACTTCCCAGAACTCACTCTCCTTCCTTTCCTTCAAAATTCCCCCAGCACAGCATTCACACAGATGACATAGGCCCTGAGGGTTACGATTGTCCTCAGGGCCTCCTGTGTGGATATGATGTAAAAAATATAAGAAATAAACAACAATCTCGCTAAACGTTGGCCGTGACCTATGGTAGGGGTGTTGGTTATCTAATAAATGGTTCCCGGGGCGGCGGTACACATAATTGTAATAGTTCTCGAGGGCTCTGATGTACAGACATTATGGCTCCTGTTGATTGACGAACATATACTAAAATATCGTTGGTTGGAATCGTAGCTTGAAATGACTTTAGCCATGTTTAGTAATAAACAAAATAGAATAAATTTTTTAGCAATCATAATTTAAAATTTGAAAAATTTAATTCTCACCAATCTAATCGCCGCAATTTTAATAGGCACATATTATGGATATTACGCTTTGTTTCAACTTAATCATTACAAGAAACTTACGTCGGGAGAAATGGTAAAAAATACATTAAAATAAAATTTTATTCAATCAATGTTCAAAATTTCTCTTACAAAACGACTTAGACAAATCTCACCCCATGAACCCGGGCACCCCTGCTAAGTCACGAAACGTAGTAAATGATGCATTAAAGTTACATTTTTGTTTAATCAAGTTCAAAAGATTTTGTTGATCTCATATATATTGATCTATTCCCGTAGTATGTTGATCCAGGTAAGAAGTTATTAAAGCCCAGCTACACTACTCGCGAAGTTGATCGAAGTTGACCTAATACGATAGTGTGGGCACGAACTTCGCTTCGCTTCGGGCATCTTCGCTTCGCTTCGCAAGACTTCCGATTGTTGTCGGTAAATGCGCCCGAGTCAAAGGACTCGATGCGTCACGGCATAAATAAACCAATCACTGACTGGTTGGACTGAGTTACTCGCGAAGTTGCGAAGTGTGTGGGCACGCACTTCGAACTTCGTCGAGGACTTCGTCGAAGCGTCGAAGCGAGTAGTGTAGCGGCCGCTTTAGTTATAAGTTGATCTGTGTCCCTATATATGGTTTTACTAAATGAACCAATCAAGGGGGCAATCGGTGGACTGTTCATCACAAGGTTTTATGTGATTCCGTAATCTTTTGTGATATTGAACTCAAAGTATTAGTCTCTAGAGTCGAATATCGCATGAAATGACTGTGAGATGGTACCGTTTCAAATCAAAATGACGTGTGTTTCTTGAATTGTTTATAAGAAATGTATGCGTATTTAGATTGAAACGAAAATTTCGCAAAAACAAATCCATAAAAAAATCATAACTTAGCAGGGGTACACGGGTTCACAGGGTGAGGTTTGTCTAGGTCCTGGCGGCGGATGCGTTTTCCCATCTACTGCGTGGCGGGCCGGATCGAAATAAACTGGTTGAGGGATACCTTTCGACCATAAAAATCCAAAATGGCGGCAAAAGGTATAATGTTATGTAGGAAATTTTGAACCTGTATCTTTTACCATCTCTCCTGATTACTGAGGCCGGGTTCTTGGTTATAATGGGTAATTAATGGATGATTGGACGCGGTTGGAGCTAACTAAAAACTGTCCAAAGAAGCGAAGCTAGCAGTCCACAATGGAGTGCTGGTACCTATCCTAATATATGGAAATGAGGCATGGAATTGGCAGAAGAAGGCTGAAAGTAGACAGAATACTGTAGAAATGAAATCCCTGAGGCATATGTGCAGTAAAATCATGTATGACGAAATGTGCGTATGCTGTGTCTATTCTACAGGTATTTTATAAGAGCCTGTTAAAAGAAGCTAGCAGCATTGATCCCCGGTGCACCGTGCACGTGCGTGATACTCGACGGACACGAGCGGAACACAGGTTCACAGTAAAGTTGATGTTATCTATGTATGAACGGGTCGTTTCTCCGACTCGTTTTACCGTAAGTCGGCTCGCATGTGGAACGAGCTATCAGCATCTGTTTTTCCTCGTCCATATAATTCGCGCCTCTTTAAGACCAGCATTAATAAATTCATTCCTACAGCCCCTACCTTAACCCGCCTCATAACGCTGCCCAACCGGTTGGCGACATAGTTTCTATGTATTTAACGTGTAAAGACAGGGGCGCTCTAGTGAGAGGTGTCACATAAAAAAATCATACCGCCGAATTTGAATATGGAGACTTACAAAAACTTCCGTCTGGAGCCAGTGAGACTATGGCATTCTCAAAGGAGACCTCAAAGGAGATGACTAGGAGGAAGGTGGGAGAGTACCTGGCTATTCAGATATAACCAAACACTAATTGTAAAATAGTGCAAATTAATTTTAATAAAATTTATTTGAACCCGCGACCTTCGGATTGCTAGTCGAGAGCCACCTCAAGTAGTTTGATATGTTTGGTGACTTAGCAGGAGTGCCCGGGTTTATGGGGTGAGGTTTGTTCGGTTCTTGGCGGCGGATGCGCTTGCCTACCAAATGCGTGGTGGGCCGGATCGATTAATCCTCTTTCAACGCATCGCCTTGCAACGCAGTAGGAGAGTTGGAATCTTATGTTTATCACTCGAACACACTGACCCCCAGAATACTACCCACCCATCCATACCTATTTCCTTCCCAGAACTCACTGACCTTCCTTTCTTTCAAAATATCCCCAACACAGCATTCACAAAGATGACATAGGCCTTGAGGGTTACGATTTTCCTTAGGGCCTCCTGTGTGGAGACGATGTAAAAAAATAAACAACTATCTCGCTAAATCGTTGGCGGTGACTAATGGTAGGTGTATTGGTTATCTAATAAATGGCTCCCGGGGCGGCGGTACACATAATTGTAATTATTCTCGAGGGCTCTGATGTACAGACATTATGGCTCCTGTTGATTGACGAACATATACTAAAACATCGTTGGTTGGAATCGGTGCTTGAAATGACTTTAGCCATGTTTAGTAAAAAACAAATTGGAATAAATTTTTCAGCAATTGCAATTTAAAATTTGAATAATTAAATTCTCACCAATCTAATCACCGCAATTTTAATAGGCACATATTATGGATATTACGCTTTGTTTCAACTTTTTCATTACAAGAAACTTACGTCGGGAGAGATGGTAAAAGATACATTAAAATAAAATTTTATTCAATCAATGTTCAAAATTTCTCTTATAAAATGACTTAGACAAATCTCACCCCATGAACCCGGGCACCCCTGCTAAGTCACGAAACGTAGTAAATGATGCATTAAAGTTACATTTTTGTTTAATCAAGTTCAAAAGATTTTTTAAGCATGGATGTGACGTTTTTGAAAGTTCCATTTCAATATAAATACGCGTGAGGCAGTCTATCCTCTGTAAGTACAGAGTCATTTTCATAGAATATGGATGTTCTAACGGAATCTAAAAAGTACCACAACGCGCGCGAAATTGGCGGTTACAAGTTACAACACATGCAAGCGGTCAAGTTTGTCAGAAATATATAGATCAACAAAATAAATCGTGTAAAATGTATATGCGACCGAAAAATGGGCGTGGCTTACAGCAAAATCTCGATGACACAAGTTGATCTGTAGGGATTTACATATGTATGCCAGCTTGGGTAGTGGATCAACATATCCGGGGTGGATCAACAAATGCAAACGGATCAACATATACCTGGCGTACCGTCGCGCGAGATCAACATAGTACGAGAGGGGATAAATATATATATATATATATATATATATATATATATATCCTGACTGAGGCACCTTCAGTTAGAATGTGAGCAGCCTCCAACGTGTCCAGGAGAGTAAGAAATGTTCAGTGAAGTTATGATTGGACTTGGTGAGATGACAAATTGTTTTTTAAGCGTTTAAAGTTGCAACGTTTTCGGGAACACATTGGAAGGCATTGTTGGCTTAACAATTATTAGAAGATAGATGGTCAGCAAGAGTACTTAATTCTAATAAAATATTTATAATATGTGATGAAATGGAAACATAACATTTTGTTTACTAGTATTAGCTTTCTTATAACAAATATAGGTATTATTGCTAAGTTTAATTATAATAAGTTGTTTGTAGTTTTAAATTATTTACAAAATAGCTTTCAACTAAAAGTTTGCTAATATTCCGCGTTTGCGGTGTCAGGTGCATCGACGAACAAATTTCTCGAAGCATTTGTTTATTATTTTGTGGTGCATGGAAATCAAAGTTTGATTCCAGTTTGTGGTTTAGATCACTGTATAAATCGTGAAATTTTTGTAAGCTGAACTATGTTCAGTGCAACTGCATGATTTTTACGCAGAGTGCGTAGGTACTATGTAGCGCTGGTCATGAAATTATTATATAATAGAATATAAAAATATTTAATCCTATCATTTATGATAAACTTGAAATTAGCATTGTACATGATAATTGAATCGAAAATATGTAGTCATAATTAGCTTAGGAAACATTTCTGCGTTTAGAGAAATATTTGTTTGACATAAAATATAAATGTATAGTGAGCTATAACTAGAATAAGAAATGTTTAGAGCAATATAAGCATAAATAATACAGTTGTCTTAATTAAAGAAGTACATGTTTAAGGTAACCTAAGAAAGGTGTTCATTATAGTATTAGAAATATAATGTGTTACGCTAATCTGTAGCGGTGAATTGGTAATTTTAAATTAACTATGCAACACGTCTGTCATCGGTATGTAAATATGTGTTTTTTGGAGACAAAAAGTCGAATAACCTTGTTTATTTACAAACGTATGACAAAGTGGGTTAATGTTCCTTAGTTGGGAAAGTGATACATCATCAGCTGTTTACTGTTATTACATGAAAAAAATAATAAAGAGATATTAAATAAAAGAAGTTTTCGATTATATGGTTCTCTAGAAGTATATGGTGGCTTATACGTCCAGAGAAGCATATTTGAAAGTACACAAAAGTACCATGGTACGTGGTTAAAAAAAAAACTATGCTCATTATATTGGTAGTCGATCACACTTGTGATGACGGTTGATGCTATTAATCGAGTAGCAATGCATATATAAATGCTATAAAGCGGTGAAAAGTTTTCATCCGAACGTAAAGTTATTTAATAATTTTTATACGATTTAAGGTGAATGAATTATGCGGTTTACATGATGATTTGTGTTCATCGTATAGAAAATGTTTCACAGTCGTGAATACATGTCAATGATTATCTAAGTTTTAGATTCTATCATTTGATAACAAACAATATTAAAGTCAAATTTCCATCAAAAATGTGTAAATTTAATAATGTTTGATTTGCAGTAATTTTTAAGAAAAAAATATATATATACTTTTAGAATATGGTTTGCAAGAGAAAGCTAGGCGAAATTAAGAAATTAATTTCTATCATGAGTTGTAGAAAAAATGCCAAATAGAAATGTCTTTTCGTGCTTATTCCGATCCAAATGGCGTTGGAAAATGTAGGGGCAACTGCTGTACCTGTGGACAAAATCCCGATTTTTCAATAAAACAATATTTTTATTTTTTTGGGTATAACATTTTAATTAGATTATTTTTTTATTTGGAAAAGAAAGAGTTAAGACACAATAATTACTATTAATAATTTATTTTAACCACTTCAGTGTCGAGTTATTAACATTTATAAAAAAACGGCATATTTGTCCATAGGTACAACTACCCAATGTACCTATGGACACACGTCATTGTACCTGTGGACGCGTTTGTACTTGTGGACAGTAATAATATAAATAAACAAAAAATAAAGAAATATAAGAAAGAAACCGTCTTAACTTAACAAGTAATAATAATAACATTTTAATGGTGTGCATTCCGTTAAATAGTCTTATTTATTAGCATCACACGCAGCTCTGTATAACTCTTCCGAATCAATACTATCCTGATCTCAATCAGTATCTTCAGATAGTATATAGAATCTCTGGCATATGAAAGAATTCTCGTCAGCTGAATCTGAATAATTCTCTTTGTGTGCAATTAGAGTGAAACACACTTACAGTGATAATAACCTTGGCATAAGTTACATGTCAGGATGTTAATTTTGTTTTCATATTGTCTACAAACTGTGCATATAACAAGCGTAACATCGCTTATTATTTTAATCTTGCTGGTGCTGGGCTTATCTAAATCAATTAATGTTTTATCTTTGATGCTGGGACCTTTTGAACCCTTTAAGCTTTATTTTTTCCTCCCCTTACATTAGCCTTTATTTTGTTGTGATTTATTTTTAAAGATGCGTTAATTATCTCATTTTTTTCGGGGGTGTCTGTCAGTATTCTAGTCCTACCAGGTTTTCTTCCTCGTTTTTCTGTCTTCCTGGATGGTGCTTTAGGAAATGTACATACACGCACTATATAACTATATATGCACTTGAAATAGAAACAAAATAAATTCTTAAACTTTAAAAGATATATTGATTGTACCTGTGGACAGTCCACAGGTACAATCATCGTGTTGTCCACAGGTACAATTTTGACATTATAAGCTAAAATTGTTATAATGGCTAAGATAATCTACTAAGAAGGTTTAAATATCGTCAATGGGTATATGATATGTTATTTCTCAAGTAAAACTAAATACATATCGAAATTTGTGATTCGGGTATTAGGAAAAACCGTTTCAATATGGTAATTAACTAACTTTTCATTAAAAAATATTGTATTTTGCTGCGCTTTCCAAGTTGGGACGGAAGAGAAATGGCCGTTAGTCAGTGTTGCCATATAACAAAATTACTACATGTTAATATTTTTTTTGTAATTTTAGGTTGTACAGTTTGTGAAATATGCATAGTGTCCATAGGTAAAACCGTCCACAGGTACAGCAGTTGCCCCTACTTGCCGACCTGAGCGAGTTGTCGTTTTGGTTACAGGTGTGACAGCGACAGGTGTGTCCATAGTGACATTTTCTTCGACCGGAACGAAAGCAGGCTTGAGTCTGTCTATGGAAACGCGTTTAGGTTTGCCTCTTATTGAAATGACAAATGTTTTGCGGTCGCGCTCTTCTACCTTTTAAGGACCTTCATATGGATGCTGTAGAGGTTTTCTTACACTATCAATTCTCAGGAATACGTGCGTGGTGACAGATAGGTCTTTGTGTACGAAAATTTTTTTAGTACTGTGTTTGCTGGCAGGAGTCGATTAAATATGCTCGAACTTCCTTTGTAGACGTCCTACGTACGTGTCGGGTTCCTCACGGGGGGTTTCAGTGAAGGAATCGCAAGGTAGCCTTAGTGTTCCGCCATAGGTGAGTTCAGCAGGCGAAAATTTTAGGTCTTCACGAACAGTCGCTCTCAACCCGAGCAATATGAGGGGGAGATTTTCGATCCAGTTCCGGTCACCACATGTCATGAGGAATGCCTTGAGCGCGCGATGCCATCTCTCTATTATCCCGTTCGCCTGTGGGTGATACGCAGTAGTTATGTTGTGTTTGATGCCAAACTTTTCTGCGAGTTTTTTGAAGAGACAACTCTCGAACTGATGACCTTGGTCCGTGGTGATGCTGCCCGGGTTTCCGTGACGAGCGATCAAATTAAAATGTAAGTCAGCATGTGGCTCGTCACAAAAGATAATTATTATATTCACTCGAGACGAGACAAAGGTTTTCTTTAACGGTGGGTCAGCATGTGTCTTGTCAGATAGCTCTTCCGAGAGAATGTATATTTGCACTCAGAACATAAAAAAAGGTTTTTCACCACTGTGAGTCAGCATGTGGATCGTCAGTTGGCCCTTTCGAGAACATGAATAGTTGCACTCGGAACATGAAAAAGGTTTTTCTCCACTGTGAGTTAGCATGTGGCTTGTCAGATTGTTCTTTCTAGAACATGAATAGTTGCACTGGGAACATGTAAAAGGTTTTTCAGCACAGTGAGTCAGCATGTGGATCGTCAGTAGGCCCTTTCGAGAACATAAATAGTTGCACTCGGAACATGAAAATGGTTTTTCACCACTGTGAGTCAGCATGTGGATCGTCAGTGTGCCCTTTCGAGAACATGAATAGTTGCACTCGGAGCATGAAAAAGGTTTTTCTCCACTGTGAGTTAGCATGTGGCTTGTCAGATTGTTCTTTCGAGAACATGAATGGTTGCACTCAGAACATGAAAAAGGTTTTTCACCACTGTGAGTCAGCATGTGAATCGTCAGTTGGCCTTTTAGAGAACATGAATAGTTGCACTCGGAACATGAAAAAGGTTTTTTTCCACTGTGAGTCAGCATGTGCCTCTTTAGATAGACTTTTCGAGAACATGAATAGTTGCACTCAGAGCATGAAAAAGGTTTTTCACCACTGTGAGTCAGCATGTGGATCGTCAGTTGGCCTTTTAGAGAACATGAATAGTTGCACTGGGAACATGTAAAAGGTTTTTCACCACTGTGAGTCAGCATGTGGCTTGTCAGAGCATTCTTTCGAGAACATGAATGGTTGCACTCAGAACATGAAAAAGGTTTATCACCACTGTGAGTCAGCATGTGGATCGTCAGTTGGCCTTTTAGAGAACATGAATAGTTGCACTCAGAACATGAAAAAGGTTTTTTTTCACTGTGAGTTAGCATGTGCCTCGTTAGGTCGCCCTTTCGAGAACATGAATAGTTGCACTCAGAACATGAAAAAGGTTTTTCACCACTGTGAGTCAGCATGTGGCTTGTCAGAGCATTCTTTCGAGAACATGAATAGTTGCACTCGGAACATGAAAAAGGTTTTTCTCCACTGTGAGTCAGCATGTGCTTCTTTAAATAGACTTTTCGAGAAAATGAATAGTTGCACTCCGAACATGAAAAAGGTTTTTCTCCACTGTGAGTCAGCATGTGCCACTTTAGATAGACTTTTCGAGAAAATGAATAGTTGCACTCAGAACATGAAAAAAGTTTTTCTCTACTGTGAGTCAGCATGTGGCTCTTCAGATTGCCCTTAAGAGAAAATGAACAGTTGCACTCAGAACATGAAAAAAGTTTTTCTCCACTGTGAGTCAGCATGTGGCGCTTCAGATTGCCCTTTAGAGAAAATGAATAGTTGCACCCGGAACATGAAAAAGGTTTAAATCCACTGTGAGTCAGTATGTGTCTCGTCAGATAGCCCTTTCGAGAACATGAATAGTTGCACTCCGAACATGAAAAATATTTTTTTCCTGTAGGGTTGCATAGGTGCCTATTTAAATTCGACTTATTAGAAAGGGAGAAGATAGAATTAGGAAAAAATAATTGTTTTTCCACAGGATGCGTCTTGATATCTGTCGAAAAAAAATTAATACGATTATAAAGGCTTTATTCGACATAATATCTACACTTACCATAATAAAGCACTAAAATTGATAAAAAAATTAACAAATTACGATGACAGAAATTGTAAAATTTTAGGAAGTAAATTGTTTTTACCGGACTGGTAGATTCTTTCTAAGCGTTCTAAGCATTCATTTTTGACATCCGGCAGGTCTATGTCAATTTCCATACAATGAAGTCCCCCATTAATATCTTCTCGGCATCCGGGTTCCGCCTTAACGGTAACAGTCTCCACATTCATGCAAGCTATAAAACAACATGTACGTACATTGATAATCTATGATAAACAACACAAGTTTTCAAATTACAATATTTACGATAAAATACATCATTAATTTATCCTGCAGAATTGAAAATTAGATGAAGAGAGTTCAAGTTTAATTTAATCAAATCAATAAGGACAACCCCAGATGTGCGCTTCAGGAAGGAATAAACATTTTCTTTAGAGCACCTGCATTATGGAGTTGTTATAAGTCGACGAAATGTTGTTTTCTTCCAATAATATGTATTTTTAACTCATGAGGATAAAATGGACAAATTGAGAAATCGAGCACTTAATGTGAGCATTGGCGGCTTCTGTGATCAAAGGGTATGGCTCTCGACTTGTAATCTGGAGGCCCCGGGATAAAATTCAAGCGTGCGCAAGCAATTTTTTTGATTGATACGTGATATTTCACAATATATTCTTGTGGCACGTTCCAGAGTAAGAGATACTATCGGTATCGCCTTGGTGTAATTTTAACAATTTTTCCATTTGAACATTGATTGAAATGATAAGATATGAATAAACAGGTACTTCCCACCTTTCACCACTCTATATCCATTTCCTCCTTTTGACTTCTAGCCACACAACATACTATTACGCCAAGAGCTTGAGAGCAGTTGGAACACGCGTGGAGTATTCACAAAACTAAATAAAAATGATTTAGTTTAACTAATGTTGTAGTTGGCTGTTTCTGGCAAAGATAAAAACTAAAATAACTACGGCAAAAGAGGGCAGCGTTAAAAAACACATTATGTTCTGTCGCCATGGCAATCCAAAATGGACTTGGATTAATAATATACAATTTACTTTACAAAAGCAATGCAACTAACTGGCTGTCTGAGTATTCTCCGCATATTGCAAATATTCCTTCTTTACATCTGTGAGATCTAAATCCATTTCACCTCCGCCTTCTTCCTGGGGCCCTGGTTCCGTCTTGATGGAAACAGTTTCTGGATTTACTAGATCCATGGCACCGCTGTCATAGGCTGCGGTAATTGGTACAAGCCCAAACAAATATGTATACCTGAAACAGAACATAATTGTGACGGAACCCTATTTTAAACGAGCTTTTCATTTTGTTTGGTTAAATATTTTGTAAAAACAATGATATCTTATACGAAACTAATATTGGGAAATAGGGATATGCATATTGTGAATATCTTGACCTTGGAGTTGACATTTGAAATCTGTTGAAAGATTCGTCGGATAACTCAATATAACCACAAGTAATGTAAAGACCGGTAAAGCTTTTATTAAGTTCGCTAATGCGCTTTTAACAGAATATTTAAAAGTAATTTTAAAATTACAAAATATTTTTACTAAAATAAACAGATGTCTAATTGACAGGTTGAACGTTCCGCATATAAAACGCCAATGGATTTGTTAAATTAGGTGTACCGATAACGGCCGCTACCAAAATGATTAGCGTGATTCATATAAGCATTAGTACTTACTAATAAATATCACAAGCACAGGAAGATAAATTTAACTTCGTGGGTTCAACAGTGTTACCGATATAAAGTAGATTTAGATAGTAAAAACCGGGGGATGCGACTGGCCAACTGGCGATGAAAAAAGGATGAGTCATCAAATTAGGTTAGTTTTACACAGACAATAATGAAGTCATAGACAAGTTTTATGGCACCATCAGTAATGCTTGCATATTTAATTTGATTTAAAAACGATGCAAAAGTTACAGACGGGCAAAATAATTGTTCCTCTTTGGCGGACAAAAAAAAAAGGCATTTATTTTGGTTAAGGTGGATATCTCCAGCCATAGCTTGTAGAACAGTAAATAACAGTTTTTTGTTCTTCAGTCTATGTTCAACAATTGAATAAATGGTTCGATGCCAATTACTTAACATTAAACTCGGCAAAACTTATTACATAATATTTACACAAACAGACAGTCCGGGCAGGATCATATAAAACGTATTATGTAACATTAAAACCAACAAGTAGACAGTCTGGGGAGGTTAATATAAAACAGACTTTGACCCATTGGGAGTGGTCCAAAGAAGACTCACAACAAGGTGAGTAACTCTAGTTGCAGGTACAACAGAACAACACAGAGTTTTTCATCTAATGGGGCGGTAAATTGACTATTTAGAGAAACAATTCACATTCATGAATAAAAAGAAAGTAATTGTGCGATCAGATTAGCAGTCGGTTAAATTTAGAGGTGTTAATTTTATTCGAACTGATGGCAATTCTTTACCTGCAACTAACGTTTTAAATACGCAGTCAAACAAAAATTTACATTTGATTCACTTCAAAGACAATAAACAACAACTTGTTGCATTTACGATTTTGAAAAATATTGATATTTAATATTATATAAGTTAATAATAATTTATGCGAAAATTAGCCATCGGACGCACCATTTTGACAGAACAGCGAAATGAAGTTTGCGCATAGTTCGCGTTTGTTTGTAGGCAGTGTAGGCACTGCCAACCCAACAACAGAAAACACGAAACACATAATCGGAAGCTAGAAATGGAAAAATCTAAATGTAATCAATAATAATTGACAATAATTCTCTTGTCCGATATGTACTTATATATAATAATACAATAATTTAACCAAAAATAAAACAATAATTTATAATAAGATAAATATTTTTTTTAATTTTCTTTTACCCATTTAGGTAATTATTCGGGATCGCTGGCAACGCTTTATACAATATTTTTTCAAATAAATACCCGTTTATAATAGGAATAAGCAGTAAGAATAGGCCGGTTCCGTAATCCGTAATATTTTAGATCGTTGTTTAAAATTGGAATTGAAATAGAATAGAATACGCTCATAGAAGTGACTATGCCGCTGTCACTTGTCTATGTCAACTGTCAACCGAGATATTCTTCCTCCATCAACCTCTCAGACAAAGACATTTATTTACTATGTGTTCCTTTGAGAACTGTCAAAACGTGATAATTTTTGTGTTATTTACGAGTTTTGCTAAAAGCTTCATAACTCACGTTTTGGGAAACGTAGTCTCCTTCTAAAAAATGTTTTGGAAAGATTATAAAATCCACTATCATAGTCATATTGTTTTATATAAACAAATATTGAAACGATGGATTCATCAGACATTGTTGCATGTGGAATATTTTTGTCAAATCTGGGGCTAGCACACACTGCAATAGGAGACGCACAGTTGACGAAAAAAATAAGGAAAAAACGACGTAGGAGTGTGCATCAAATTCATCATAAAATGAAGAAAACAGGACATTTCCATAATTTGTTTCGCCATAATGGCGGCATTAGACAAAATCAATTGAAGAAATTTACAAGAATGTCGCAGATCAATTTCTATAAATTGTTAGGACTTCTACAACACGAATTAGCAGTGGCGGTTCTTCACAAGGCGACCGTGGGGATAGTCCCCACTACAGATATTCCAGAAATCTACCAAGAAAAAAAATGACAATTCTTTCAGTTCGCAAAAAAATAATGAATGCATTCTTTACATGAAAGTAATTAACAGTTGCAGAAATTACAACTAAAAATTCATTAGGGTAATTTTTAAGCTCGAAATTTGAAAAGTTTCTTCCGACGAACGTGCGACTAGCCTCCTCCGTTCCTTGCAGCATACTAATTACTAATGCCAACGCGACCGACGAGCCCGAACGAGCGGATTCGGGACTAGCGTCCAGTTATGCGCAGAACGTTCTGCGCAGTTGGGGGACAACCCCAGCGATTTATTCCTACTAAAATGATTCTTCTACTTGGACTGAATACTCTTGTATGAGATTTTAAGAATTTGCGCATGCGTATTTGAATCTTCTAACGAAATCGCAGGGGACAGACTTGAAAATCCTCTTGTGATCATTTGTTTTAGTTCTAATTATTGAAGTAGGTCAGTTAGGTCAGTTATGCACGGGTCAGAATATGCGTTAGTCGTGTTTTAATCGTTTGTGACGTTTAAGTAAAATAATAGTATTGATATCGATTGATCGGATCATTTCTTATTTCTATAGCGCCGTTCTCGTGGTAAAAGCGCTTTAAACTGAAGTATCTACGATTAACTTGTGTTATTTTTTTATTAAACGTAATATTTATGAATATTTGGTGTTTCTGGTTAGGTGCGTGACTTATCTTCTTATCTAATAATAATATTAGTTAGAAATTATTCGAAAAAAAGAATGAAGTCGACTTTTTACTGAAAAATAAATTCAGTACGTTAACATTTGACGAAAAAGTAGAAGTGAAACGCCTAGGTGCTCACCAACCTAGAGACATTGAAATCGAGTTTCATGTTGTTAAAACTCGTAAAAAGTTAAATTTTAATCCAGAGTGGTTTTCTAAAAAATCTTGGTTATGTGCTAGTGTTTTGTTAAAGAAACTTTTTTGTTTTCCGTGTATACTTTTTGGTGGTGATACAGTGTGGACTCAATCTGGGTATATTGATTTAAAACATTTATCGGAAAGGTTGACAAAACAAGAAAATTCATCGGAGCACATGAAAAACGCAATTACTTTACAACTTTTTGGAAAAACAAACATTATCGAAAAACTGGATAGTGCTTACCGACGAGGTATTATTCGTCATAACGAGGAGGTCGAAAAAAATCGTTACGTTTTGTCAAAAATAATTTCTGTTTTAAGACTATGCGGTTCATGTGAAATCGGTATACGCGGCCAAAATGAATCCTCGGACTCGTTGAAACCGGCAATTTTCAGGTCTATTTTTGAGTTAATATGTAAAGATGATTTGAGCTTAAAGAAGTATTACGAAAACTCACCGATATTCAAAGGCACGTCAAAAATTATTCAAAATGAACTCCTAGATTGTATGTACAGTGTTTACCGGGACCTTATAAAAGAAGAAGTTTCAGAAACCAAGTTTGTTTCAATCGAAGCGGACGAAACAACGGATGTTTCGTGTAAAGCCCAACTTGTCACAATTTTAAGGTACATTACCAAAACAGGAAAATTCACGGAAAGATTTGTGAAATATTCCAAATTGTCAGACAAATCTGCAACGGGTGTAGCGAACGAATTGAGGAGTGTGCTTGATGAATGCGGTGTAAAAGCTAACCAACTCGTGGCTCAAACATATGACGGTGCCGCTGTTATGAAAGGCCGGCTCAATGGCGTTCAGGCCCAGCTAAAGAATTGAAATATTCCAAATTGTCGGACAAATCTGCAACGGGTGTAGCGAGCGAATTGAGGAGTGTGCTTGAAGAATGCGGTGTAAAAGCTAACCAACTCGTGGCTCAAACATTTGACGGTGCCGTTGTTATGAAAGGCCGGCTCAATGGCGTTCAGGCCTAATTCGGAATTAGTTAATTATATTCTATTGTCAAATAGTAGATACCATAGAATATCGATCGAAAATACATAAATCTCAGTATATATCTTAGCTTTCTGCAATCCGTATCCGTAAAAGATAAAGTTGAACCATCTTTTCGGTTATGGAAAAAAATAACAGATTATTGCAATCTATTATAAACGGATACACAGGTTTTCTATCTTCCAACTTCGACGGCCTAGGGCTTTTCGGCCTATCCTTACCGCTTATTCCTATTATAAACGGGCCTTAAAACGTTTTGATTGAAGGTTATGATAGGTTAGTATTTGTATCGGTTTAAAACAACAAGCCCCAACTACTGTTACAAATATCGATGACATGGACAATCTTGTCGATGCCTACCAACACAATAATAGATGGAGATGCGTTTTGGCTCGCTGCTAGCCAGGGGCATATAACTCCGGGGAGTCGCTATATGCACAGCGACTAGTCGACAGAGGGCGTGGCCAACATATCCGAGCATACCAGAAGTGAAGTGTTTCGGCGCTTTATTTGAAATTGGTTCTCCGCTCAAATTTTTTTTGTAACGTCACGGCCGAGCATTTCCGAATATTGCCGAGCAGCGGATAGCTAATTTTAATATTTCTTTTAATACGATTCTTGCACATTGATTTCATTTGGTTAGATTACATTACTATAGGGCCAATATCATAAGGTCGATTCTAAAGCCTTAATAAAGACTGTTTGGTATGGCAACCACATTCTAATTCATGCAAATATAATTAACTTTTGGACAATAAAAGACTTGTGGTAGGCCCTATGTTCAACTTTTGTACAGATTCGTACTAGGCCTATATATGCACAAATTATCCAATCTTTTTACATTACAAAACAGTACACTTATGGGAAAATAAAACTAGCATTATTTGGAGTCTATGTGAAAATTTGGATGCCATATAGCATGTTGAAGGATAAGTGAGCAATGAAGGAAGTTGGGCAATTCATTGATATGTATTTGATATTATTTTATTAATGGAAAATAATACATTACACCACACAAAGGAAATATAAACATTGAGGGAACGAACCCCTTTAAAAACATGACAGATAAACCCTGCATTGAGCCGATCAGGTTCTGCCCCATCCTGAAATTGATGTTTAATAAATTGCTCCAACAATAGAGACACATCTCGTACTGAGGAAACTCCAGCTTCAACAAGCCTGTTGATCTCCTGTACCAGGTCAGGGTGAATTTGTTGGGTCATCTTGGCCGCGTCTCTGCTGTGGTTGTGGCTCGCTTCTCCGGTTGCCGAGACGTAATAACGTAGCACACATTTAGGTGGGCTGGTGGATTGAAGGGCTGCCTTCACTTGTTTCAGAATCTGAAAACAAGCCACAATGTTTTACTATAAATAAAAATAACAGAACCCTACAAAAACAGTAATTATTGGTTTGGTAGGCAGTAAAAAATATAAAATATTATTTACAACAAAAAAATATCTGATTTCCTGAAGGGCACAGGGAAGTATGCTTCACACCTTCTATTTTGCAGTGTTGAGGCCCTGGGAATCATATTTTCGGCCATAGTACTGTGCTGACATCTACCATTGGCCTTACAGTAAAATTCAATAGATAAGAATGTTTTTATTTTTATTTTTATTATTTATATTGGCTTTCACCCATTAAGAGTGATCTTGGCCATACATTACAACATTTTTCTTATTAATAAATACAACAAATTACAGGATAAAATTCATTACACAACATAACATAACATAAATAAACATTACATAACATAAACATAACATAAACATTTCATAACATAACATAAACATAACATAACATAAATACAACATAACATAAACACAACATAACAATCTTAACATAAACGGTACAGAGCTGGTAACAGTAGATTATCACAAAATTATAAAAATAGGAACCTGTGTACAATAGAAGTGGGCGCTTTTCGTTATTTAACCAAAGATTTTTCTAAAATTAGTAGCGATTTTTTTAAACAGAATTATGAAATTAGCAATCTTATAAACAAACACAGCATATGGGAGTAAACAATTGTGATGATCAAACATAAAGATAAACATAACACAAACATACCATGAACATAACATAAACATATCATAACATAACATGAACATAACATATCATAAACATAAACCTACCATAAACATAACATGGGAGTAACATAAACATAACTTAACAAAAACAATACAGAGCTGGTAACAATAGGTAATTACAAAATTATAAAAATAGGAACCTGTGCACAATAGTAGTGGGCATTTTTTGTTATTTAAAAGAACTGATTTTTCCAAAATTAGAAGCATAATTTTTTTTTAAAACAGTCCAATGAAATGAATATAAACTTTGGGGATCAATGGTGAAGGCACGAAATGAAAGAGGTTGTGGAAGGTCAAATGTGTTTTTATTGATGAGTCAGTAGCCGTGACGAGGAGATGATGAAGGACAGATGTAGAATACTCCGGTTGCTGCTGTGATGTGTTGGCAGTTCAAGCGCAGGTCAGTGAGTCGACGCCGGGCGCTGGTGACCGGGACGATTTCGTGAAGGACGACGAGGATTTCGTTTAATACATATGTGTAACAGGAAATTATTAAAGATCATTTTTTTGAAGATTGAAGCTATAATACGCCCATATACTTTAAATAGAAAAAACTCAAGGTCATCTAAAAATAAGATGCAACCATAAACAATATAATTGCTCTCGGCCTACTCCATTCATTCAATAGCCCAAAAAAATATTTTAAAAATAAAAATGTCCTTGAAGCAGAAAAATGTCGAAATGTTTTCCAAGGGCAAGGTTCATCTGACTAAGAAAATAAACTTTTACAGTTTATTTCCTTAAGATGAAACTTGTTAATCTGAGAAGAAGAAACCCAAAATGACAAAAAATTTGCAAAAACACTGAAGAAAATTTCCAAAACATGATTGTCCTTTTGTAATTTTGGACCTACCAGAAGTATATCATTCAATGCAATACCCGATGATGTTTTGGTACTTGCATCAAAAACGACTCTCAAACGAGTTGTAGAACTTGTCTCCTTGATTACGCCGTGATGTGGTATGAAATAGTTTCCAATTGGTGACCGAGATGGTATTTCAATCATGTGTTCCAAAGTTAAATACTCTCTCATAAAAGAAATATATTGGGATTTGAGATCAGGATTTGCATCCAGCTTCTTTTCTAAATGCATGAAGCGCGACAATGCGGTGTCATATGACTTTCCCAATTTTTCTGGGCTTTCCTTAAATGGTAAAGCTACGACATACCTCCCGTCTTTGTTACGGTAGGTATTTTCAATATACAACTTTTCACAACGAATTTCATCAGGGGATCGAATTTCTTTCAAAGAGGGGACATTTTCGATCTCCCAAAAACATTTAAGTTTATCCTCAATTGAGTCATCCGTTGAAGTAAAAAATGAATTTATCGAATCATTTGACGATCTGACATTTCCCATTAAAACCTATCCTAATGTTGTTTCGATGGCAATAGGTTCATTTTCTTTGCCGACCGATTTACCTGGGCCTAATAAAGATGCAAAAATATTACTTCCGAGTAAAATGTCAATTGCTGATGGCAAATAGAAGGTTGGGTCTCCTAATTTAAGTCCTCTAATATGTTGCCAGTCATGTTCAACGATATGAGACGACGGCAAGTACGACGAAATGTTATTGATAATAAGGAAATCTGTTGTAATACCAGACTCCTTCGAGGCGACAGGACGAAAATTTGTTTTTACCAATCCGTTTGATCCAATTGTGCGAGTGCCACCAATACCGATGATAGATAATGAATGTTTACTTGAACGAGAAAAGCCAAGGCGTTTTGCACACTCCTCCGAAATGAAATTAGCCTGACTCGTAGAGTCCAAAAGAATCCTTGCTTTTTGAAAAACGCCATTTTTTCCTAATATTTCCACGTAAGCTGTGGACAACAGTACCGATTTACTATTTTTATTGTAGAAAGTTGTTAACGCAAGTGGTTCAGAATTTTCTTGATTTTCAGAATTTTCCTGATTTTCAGTATTTTCAAAAATTTTGTTTGGAAAATGCAATAGGCTGTGATGTCTAGCTTGACATTCCTTACAAGAGAAACGAGACTGACAATTTTTTGCATTATGTTTATTTTGTAAACAGTTGAGACAGAGCTTGTGCTTGTCGTTCAGTTCTCGCCTCCGAGGTTAGAACATGCTACAATTTTGCTCCGCAATCTATTACTCTAAAATCGGTTCCGGTCAAGATTTCTACAATCGTTAAAGCGCCACCAGGTGTATTTTTTTACGGGCTATCCGCCTGTAATACTTTTTCTTCTGTGATTGTGTTTCTTTAGTTTTATAATTGTATTTCAGTGTCAAAAAACTAAAAATCCGCCCTAGTGGTGGTTTCTACCACATCCCCGGTATCCACTACTGATGCTGGGTGAAAAGTTCCCATTTGAATCGTCTTGTAAAAATTCCCGATGCTTTTGACACCTTTTTCTGAGTTTTTATAGTGATTTTCTTTTTATGTGCGGTGTTCCTCATCGATATACGATTTAAGTGCACAGTTATAAGTGAATCTCGACGACACATACTTTATTCGACGCAGATTTTTTTTCTGCGTCTAGTGATCGTCGTGTTTTTTCTGTGGGTGTTATACTTTTTCCGCTAGTAGTGTTTTTGTGTGCGCCACGTGTCCATTTATTCTGGAACATACCACGACAATTTATGTAAAGTGATGAAAGAACTTATGGGAGGACACATCCTTTGCTTTGTAACATCGTCAAATTTAGACAATATTTTTCCTTTTTTGTATTGATAAGCATAAATTTTTTTCGAAGTGACAGTGACATTTCTTTTCCTAAAAATTTTCAATAATCATTCTTAAGTGGAGGTCTAGTAAAGTGTGAACATTTGAACATTAAATCTAAATTTCTTTTTCCTTTTGGGGAGGGATACTAAATTTTTATATTCTCAGTCAAATTTTTCCAAGTCCCAAAAAAATATTTTGTACCCTTAAAAGTAACATTTCTACACATCTAAGGGCAGTTTGGACAAAAAAAATTCCCCATTTTTTCCCCATTTTTGAGGAATTTTTTCAAAATCTGGGGTAAATTTACATTTACCCCACTTTTTCGTGAAAAATGCCGTCAGACATAGTTTCGTCTGGAGATTCAGATGGCCGTTCTGAAAATCCAGATCTACCTAAGGGGGAAAGGGAAAAAATTATGGAACAAATAAAAGACATACTTAATCCTAGATCACCAAGACCCGGGCCTTCTAAGGTTCGGAAAAGGTTCAAAACAAAATCCCAGAGGGACAAATCGGTTATTGACTCTGATAGTGAACCGGGAACCGATAAAACAACCACTCGTCCCAATCCATTCTCGTCGGATAACCATGAGATGCCTTCCATTGTGCCCTCTACCACCCCTAATGTGGAGAACAAAAAACGCACTCGTTATAGCGATTCCTCGGGTAACCAGGAATGGAGGGCCATCCCAGCCTTGGATAAGTGCCAGAAAATAAGAGCAGTTTTGATGGACGGTACCAATAAGTTAAATAAGGCGGACAAAAGCCTTCTCAACACCACATTAGACGACTTGATGTCGGACATTACCAGGCTGATGCTTGAGTTGAATACGCTCTCCACCAGGTCTTCTACCATTGACGAGATGCTAAGTGCACAGTCGACGCTCTCCACAAAACTGGATCAAGCTATTAAAAGTCGCACAGTCAGTTCTCACACTCCCATTCACAGGGAAACACTTTCCTACGCAAATGCTGCAGCTGGAATGCCAGCATCCAAAAAGATAGTTGTTAATGGCTTTGAGCGTCCAATTCCACAGAAGCCACTAACGATCTTGGTTTATCCGCAAACTCCAGAGGGTAAAACATCGGAGGAAACCCTCAAGACCCTGGAGAAAATTTTGAACCCGAGGAAGGACGACTTCCAAATCGTACGCTCCAGGAAGATCAAAGGCGCTGGCATGGCGTTTCAAGCCAAGGACATCAAGGGATTGGAAAATATTAAAAAGGCTGAGGCAAAACTCGTGGCAAGTGGTCTAAAGATGATCAACCCTGTAGGCCGTCTTCCGAAAATTGTCATCTATAATGTTCCTAAATGTGAACAATCTGCCGACCAGGAGCTTTTCTCCGAGATCTACGCGAGTAATTTATCTGGCCAGACTTCTTTGTCTTTGGAGGATCACCTTCGGACCATGCGACGAGTTTCGCTCTTCGGAAAACGGGACATCCCCACCATGAATATGGTGGTGACCTGTCATCCAGCTGCTCGAAAGGTCCTACTAGACAGCGGAATGTGCTTCCTTGGGTGGAATGCCTGTCGCACTCGCGATTATACAGGCGCGACCAGATGCTTTAAGTGTCAACAGTATGGTCATATTAGTAAGTCCTGCTCTCAGGAGAAAGAGACTTGTCGCCACTGCGCCGCTGTGGGACACAAACATGAGGATTGCCCCAAGAAGGCACTTCCCGCTGTCTGTGCCACTTAAACCCGTTTTAGGAAGAATGCTGATCATCCAATTGGGGATAGAGACTGTCCTGCACAGCTTGCAGCCATCAATGCACAAGTTAGAATGACTGACTATGGCTCCTGTTAATCTTCTCTCCTTAGGTCAGATCAATCTGCAGCGATCCCGGTTGGCCACACTGGATGTGCAGCGGGTCATGTCTGACCTGAATATTGACATAATGCTTTTACAGGAGCAGTACACCTGGGAAGGTAAAACACCAATTGAATTTCCGGGAGCGGTACTCGAAGTCGGCTCATCGCCGGGGGCGGGTGTTCTGGTCAATACATCATTGATCAGCCCCAAACTCATTCATGAGTACCAAACCTGTGTATGTATTAAATTTGCTGATACTGAAATCTATCTGATCTCAGTTTATTTTAAATGGGGGAATCCGGTAGGACCACATATCCTGAGTCTTACGCGCGCCCTAAACGCGCTTAAAGGTCGTAACGTAGTTATCGGAGGGGACTTTAACGCTCGCTCTCCTCTTTGGTTTGACAATAATAAAAACCATTCAGTACGATCACGGACTGACGCCGTTGAAGACCTTATTGCTGCGCAAGGCCTTTGTATCGTTAACGAACAGAGTTCGTTCTTTACCTTTTCAAACACAATGGGAGAGAGCGTTGATCTAACTCTTTGCTCTGGATCAGTTGCGGCCAGGATATCTAAATGGAGGGTCCATGAATGCGCAATAGTCTCGGATCATAGATTAATCACATTTACAATAGGTGTTAAGAAAACTGAATTTCAACACCTCTAGGGCGAATTGGGATAACTTTGGGGAGGTGCTACGAGATACATTAAGGGATTTTCACCACGTAGCAGCTAGTGATCCAGACAATTTGGGGAACTTTTTCAATTCTGCCGTTGTATCTGCGGCTGATTCCTCTCTGGGCAGATCAAACCCAAAGACGAAAATTAGAACGCCGTGGTGGTCACCTGAGCTGACTTCGCTAAAGGGGGCCTATAAAGGAGCCTATAGGGCCTTGGGACTGTCCAGGAGGGGATGCTGTACGGAGGAGGAGACAGCTACCCTTCAGGCAGCTCTCAGGAGATCCAGGGCAACTTTCAAACAGGCTGTTCTCCTTGCGAAACGAGCTGCTTGGCATGACTGGGTTAATAATGTGGGAAACGCCAACCCGTGGGAAATCCACAGCGCAATTGAAAAATCCGGAAAAGGATCGGATCGGTTTTTGTCTAGTCTCATTGGGATCACAGAAGGTAGGAACGCTGAGACGATAGATGTGGCCTCTACTCTCAATACACTTTTGGGCAAGTTAGTTCCTGTAGAATCAGTAATTGGGGAAAGTGACCACCATAAACAGGTTAGACTCCTGGCACGGCTTCCACCTAGAGACCTCGCCCAAGAGGACAGAGTCATTCCAGTCACTAGAGCAGAAATCGACCTAATAGTTAAGGGTTTGGGTCCTAAGAAGGCACCAGGGCATGACAGACTTAATGGCATGATAGTGAAGCAAGTCTGGATCCACGCTAGGGAGGAGCTCTTCCAAGTGATGGAAACGTGTTTGAGAAGAGGAATTTTCCCTTCTGAATGGAAGAGAGGCGTGCTCAGGGTCATACCAAAGGGGAACGGTAAGCCACTAACCGATGTCAAGGCCTATCGGCCCATCACCTTACGTCCAGTGCTTGGCAAGATCCTGGAAAAACTTATCCGGCATAGGCTACAACAATCACTCTCCCCGTCTAGTGATCTCCAATTTGGCTTCGTCTCCGGTAGATCCACCGAAGGCTTGTACAAAGAGGTATGTAGTTGCAATCTTCCTAGATATCACTGGTGCCTTCGACTACGCATGGTGGGACATGATACGTATCAAGGTTAAAAATAGGAATTGCCCAAAAACTCTATTTAAATCAGTAGACAACTATTTATCGGGCCGAACTGTCATTATTTCTCATCGTGACACTGTTATTGAACGCGAGACCGATATGGGGTGTCCTCAAGGCTCCGTCCTAGGTCCTAAATTTTGGAATATAACCTTCGATGACTCCTCTAGGTTACCCTTACCTGAAGGATGTATCATGATCGACTATGCGGATGATAAAATGTATCTTGTCTCTGGGGACAGTAGAAGAGAAGTCGAACGTAAGGCTGGTGAAGGTTTGGACACCCTCCTTAAATGGGGGGAGAGGAATAAAATGACCTTCGCTCCCCAGAAGACTATGGGCCTCCTGATGAAGGGTTCTTTCAATAAGACAAGAAACCCTACCATCCGTATGGGAGACACTAATATCAAATTTGTGGATAACGTTAAATATTTAGGTGTCACTCTATCGTCGATATCGATCGTCCTCCTTTCTGGCTCATGTCAAAGATGTATCCTGCAGGGCTCAGTCGCTGTTTCTGAAGCTTCGAAGAATCTCCACGGCAGAGTGGGGACTTCGCAGACCGGCTTTGCACGCTCTCTACAAGGGGGTATATGTTGCGCAAGTCGCATATGCCGCCTCTGTTTGGGAGCATCGCCTGGATAACTGCTTAATACTTCTTGCTCTCACTAGGGGTCAGCGCACTCCCCTGCTGGCACTATCTGGGGCATATCGAACCGTTGCTTCGGACGCTTTGCCAATTTTGGCTGGTATATTACCAATCGATCTAGAAATTAGGGAGGTGTTAGCGAAGCAGCGACTAATCCGTGGATCCCCGTCCAACCACCTTGGTGTCGTCCTGACACCGGGTGGACCAGGAACTCTTCCAGGACTGCTCCGAACGATGAGGGACCTGTCGCTCAAAGAGTGGCAGGTCCGTTGGGATAGGTCGAGCAAGGGAAGATGGACCTTCTCCTTCTTCCCTTCAGTTAAACTCAGAATGGAAGGGGCCTTCCTCAAACTGGACCATCACGTTACGCAGCTCCTTTCAGGACATGGGGAATTCAGGGGAAGGCTTCACAGCTTTGCCCTGTCCACCCACCCCAATTGCGCTTGTGACAATAATTACCAGTCGGCCGAGCACATTCTGTGGCACTGTGAGATTTTGAAGGATGCCAGAGACGAAATGATAGAAGGTCTGAATGTCCCCATTAGACCGGTGTGGAACACCGATCTTGTTTCTAACAGTGTGAATTTTGAATGTTTGAGGAAGTTTACTAGGATCTGGGTTGAGAGATGGCCTGTGCTTAGAGTCGCTGACTAGTGTAATAATTGGGAACCCCCGGTGTACTGCTCCTGCTCCATGACTTATTCTTTTACAACTCTTTCATTATTGTATATGCTATTCTGTTTTTCTTATTTTATTTCTTTTTTTACTGTACCAGCTGTTGCAGATGATTTCCATTCGTTTATATTTTGTTTTTTTTTTAATTAACTTGTCTTGTACTTTTTAATTCTTACTTTCTGTTTTCTTTTCATATGTTTCTTTTTCCCTGTCTAAGGTTAACACACTGTTTTTCTTTTTACAGACACTGTAAGCACTCTTATATATCTGTGTTTACTAATTATCTCTCTTACTTTACTTTGTTATCTTATTCAATACTTACTGTCCTCTTTACAGACATGCAGATCTTATTTTTACACCTTTACTTTTGTTTTTACTTATTTATCGTTGCCCTTATGTGGCACTTTTTGGATTGATTATTGTTTTTCATTTTTCCTCTTATTTTCTCTTCTTTTTACATGTATTTTTTTCCGGTTTTCTTTTCTTTTTTTTTTTTTAGTAACAGCAACGAGTTTACAGGCGAGAACTGAACTCCGTTGTCTGTTTTGTTTTGTTTATTTTCCCCATTAGGGGTTGGATAACGGGCCTCGTCCCCGCATGCACGACTGGAGCTTCTTATTATTCTTTCTTACCGGAGGACTCCGCCAATCACCTGCGCCACCCCTGATGAGCGTTGGTGGTCAGAGGGGTGACTGTGCAGGCTGGGGTAACCTCCACCCTGCCTCCGACCTCCTGACGCTTCTTTCCCCTAGGTTACCAAAAGAATTACGTATTGAATTTGAGATTCAAAATAAATTGGAAAAAATACCTATATTTGACCAATTATTAAATTTTTTGGAACAACAATGTCTAGCTAAAGAGACCGCTTTAGGCATTTTTCCGGAAAACTTGTCGTAAAAGGAAATCTTCAATAAAAACCCCTCGAAATCTTATTACATGAAAAATCGTTCGAATAATAATAATAATGTTAATTCTTTTGTATCAAATGTCGAAAATAAATGTCTTGTTTGTAAATCGTCACATTATCAGAATAAATGTGACAAATTCTTACGTCTGTCACCAAAAAACAGATTTTCATTCGCCAAGGAGCACAAGCTCTTTGAAGGTACACCCACCCTGTCCCACCCCGGTATAGGTGACTTATGGTCACCCCTTCGGAGCTCTCGCATGAATCTAATTTTTTTGAATAAACGGCTCTACAATTTATATAAATGAAGCTAGGCCTTCAAAGTCCCCGCATACGGTGTTATGAAGCGGTATGCAAGCGCTTACAAGTACTAAACTAAGGACAACACAGAAAAATAAACAACAAAACAATCAAGTTCAAGTGTCAGGCAGATAGTTGGTGGAGGGGACCCACACTCCAGTACCTGTAAACACATAAAGTAAAGTAAACAATAGAGTGACGGGGGAGTTTCGCCGAACCACGACTGGCAGTCCTGTTGAGAAATTGGTGGTGGTTGGGGCGACTGGTGCAGGTCAGGACGTTCATCATCAATGCCAATTATTTGTGTTTTATAGTACTCCGATCAGCAGCTCTTCACGCCTCAGCCCAGTGTAGGGATGGAAACTGGGCTGAGAAGTCAACCCAACCCAGCCAAGAAGAGGAAGCTAGCTGCTACGCCAGATGTCGGCTGTCGTATGGCAAAAGCTCAAGAAGCCAGCAACAACATCTCTAAAGAGCTTGTGGCAGTCGCCAACAGATTTACAGATGTTTTTGAGGTATTTCCTACATATTTCTTTTTGAATCACTCCCAAGTAATTTCAAATTAAGTAAAATTTATGAATTGTTATTTATAATTTCAGAGTTCAGTGGCAACCTTTCAAAGTTCAGCGGCGGCCTTCTTATTCTCATTAACTTACTAATTAACCATCACGCCGTTTCCCGCAGGGGTAGGCAGTACCAGTACAAAGGATGTACCGCCAATCAACTCGGTCTTGGCACACACTTCTTGCCTCTTTCACATTCATACATCGTCTCATCGGTAAATTAATGAATTATTATCTATCCTTTCAGAGGTACACTGCAGCACAAGAGGAAAGGGTTGACATACTCTGACAACAGATATTGAGGTATTACAGTACATATTTCATATTATTATGATGTCACTTGAATGATTGAGTATGTCTCAAGAGAGGCACGAGAAACACGACAATTAAAAGTTCATGAAGCGAAGCTAGCAGCCTACAATGGAAAGCTGGTACCTACTCTAATATATATATATATATATAGCAGTGAGGCATGGAACTGGCAGAGGAACGATGAAAGTATAATGAATGAAATCTCTAATAATACACTTTTCTTTCTATTTCTAGACCAACAGATCCAGTACCATCGACTTCCCATAACTATTCATTGCAGTTGGAATCTGAAGACGAGGAAAATTCAATTTAATTTTTATGTGTGCCATTTTTTCCAATATCTCTGTTTTACTTGTTCATTAGAATAAGTTTTATTTTATTTTTATTTTATTTATCAAGTTAAAAGAAATATACATATTTCGCTTTATTAACTTAAGTACACATTTTATATAAGTACATTTCAATTTTGTTCACTAATTTTAAAATCAAACGGTTTTCTTAAATATATTAATTCTATTACTGTTTTCAAGCTATCGGGAAGGAGATTGTATACGTGTACACCCTCATAGCCTGTATTTCTTTTGCCACTTTCAGTCTTTGGTGAATTTGAGTATATATAATTTGTTATGTACTTGTATAGTGTTCAATGACTTGTAATGTTTACATAAATGTTGTATTTGTGTGTATGAAGCCATTTTGGTTTTTGTAGATTTATAGACATATGTTATATTCATACAGTTTTAGTAAAATACTTTTTTTATGTGCTCCCGTCTGGAGCCAGTGAGACTATGGCATCCCCAATCGGGGTATGTTGCGAGGCTGAAGGTAGTGGGGAAAGGAAGGAGATAGGGAAGAGGAAAATGGGGAAGTAAAAAATACACAGTTTAGCAAAAATAGTAATTATGTAATCACATAAATATGAAATATTATCTTATCATAGTAACAAGATGTTAGAATCTGTCTTAAATGTAGCAGCTAGATTTGAAATTAGACAAAAATATCATTATGTAAGGTAATTAATAATTAGTCTCACAAAATTTGAAATGTGTTTTTGGCGGGATCAGTGGTCAGTGAGAATCTTCTTCAGCAATGCGGGCACAGGCAGTTCTTCATCCAAACATTAAAAATAGAAATGACACAAAAATTGTATTTGTTTATTGTTGCTTTACTTTCTTTCAAGTTTTTTTTATATTTAATAGTAAATGATTGAAATGTTTAAACTTTGTTTTATTAGATGGGTAAGATGAGTTTATTCATTAGAGAAGTTCTTCCGAACGACTTGATCTTTCACTCCGCGGGCTGCTACTACTCTGCTGACATCTTCAGCCTGGTTTAATAGCTCAATCTCTTCTATCACGATATTATCAATAAATTCATCTGTTAATCTGAAATAAAACGATTATTATTTTGAATTGTTGCCTTACTTTCTTTAAATGCATTTCATTTAGTTAAATAAGGAAACTGACTTATAGTGCTTCATCATGTTGTATAAAATAGCACATGTAGTGATTATTTGACCAGCAACTTCTGGCTCGTAATGGAGAACTCTATCTTTCCTAAGGCAACGGAATATAGCCTTCCATGCTCCAAATAGACGTTCTATGCAACATCTCGCCTTACAGTGCGCCTTTGTATATTTGTATTCTGCACTTCCCTCAGCTGCATCAAATATTGGGGTCATGAGATAAGGTTCCAATGTGTACCCGGAGTCACCTGATTGAAACATAAACACCCATTACAATAGGTATATATAACTACTAAGTTATGGATTGTTGAAATATAATATAGTATAATATCTAGCAAGAAATACGTCCCAATTCTCTGATTATATAGTCTGGTCATTTCAGTTTTAACTGTACTACTATTCCAAACAAATTGATCTTGGACAGTACCCGGGAAGCGTGTGTTAATACTTAATATTGTCAACTCAGCATCACATACCTGTATAACAAACATGTAAAACCTTCAATAAAATGTGAAAACACCGTACACCAACTGTTTTATTTGTAAAAACAAACATTTTACCACTTGAACATTGAGCGAATAGAATCCTTTATGATTTTTATACTGCTCTTCATGTCTGGAAGGGGTCACAATGGCAATGTGGGTGCAATCAATGCAGCCCAGAACATGAGGAAAGTTTAATTTGTCCCTGAAAGCACTCTCCACTTGCTTCCTGGCTTCGTTTGTTGCTGGAAAATGTATCCACCTTCTTTAAAGGTGCTCCAACACTGCCTTCATAAACACTTTGATGCATTTACTGACGGTTGTCTGACCTATAGCCAGCATATGGTCTTGCCCCACCCCACGTTGGTAACTTCCTGTGGCGAAGAAACTTATTGGTGCTAATACCTGTCAACATTATAATCCTTTTATTAATGATCGACATTGTGTTTTTACAAAGATATCATAATAATATTAAATGCACTTACTTTAATGTACATTGGAAGTCCGCTTGTACTTTTTGACACTAAAAAGGGAGTTGATCTATAAGATCTTTAACCATTATACGAGATATCCGGAACAAGTGTCTGAATTCAGTCTCTCCAAGTTCAAACGGATTCAATTGATCGCGTAAACGGCGTCTTTCAATCTTACGAGCTTCTTTGGAATCGTTAGCCTGCCTCCGTTCATTGATATACCAGTAATTTTGTAAAAAAAACGGCATTATTAAAAAGTTGTTTTTTATATCGAAAGTTTAACTGACAGCCAAGAGTCCGCGGTAGATTTGGCGGGTTTTTGTCAATCGTCGGTTGGAATATTTGACAACCGTGCTCGCAAATAACGCCAACTGACCATAGACAATGAATTTTGTCAATTGTCGGTCGGAATATACCCAATCTACCATTGACCATGCTCGCAACTATCGGTAACTGATCTTATATGACGAATTTTATCGAATTTTGTCAATATCGGGCTTTATCGATCGTTCATGCTAGGGCCCCTGGTTCCGTCTTGACGGAAACAGTTTCTTGGTTTTCTAGATCCATGGCACTGCTGTGGTAGGGTTTGGTAATTGGTACAAGCCCAAACACACATATATGTACCTGAAACAGAACATAGTTGTAACGGAACCCTCTTTTGAATGAGCTTAATATTTTTTGGTTGAAATATTCTGTCAAAACAATGATTTCTTATGCGATACTCATATTTGGAAATAGGGATATACATATTGTGACTATCTTGATCTTGAAATTGACATTTGAAATCTGTTGAAAGATTTGTCGTTAATCGTCTGATAAGTTAATATAACTATAACAATAAGTAAAGTAAAGCTCGTAAACCTTTTGTTAAGTCCGCTAATCCGCTTTTAATAAAATATTTGTATCTAAAAATTAAAATATTTTCCAAACACTTTATTTTAATAAGCAGACGTCTAATTGACAGTTTGAACGTTACGCAAACAAAACGCCAATAGATTTCCTAACTTAGGTGTACCGATAAGGGCCACTACCGAAATGATTAGAGTAATTATTAAAAGCATTAGAACTCACTTATAAATATCACAAGTATGGGAATATAAATTAAACTTCGTGGGTTAAACAGTGTAAGGGATAAAATGAAGAATTAGAGAGTAAAAACCGGGTGATACGACTGGCGATGACAAAAGGATGAGTCTACAAATTAGGTTAGTTTTACAAAGACAATAATGAAGTCGTAGACAAGTATTATGACATCAGCAGAATCACATTTAGCCCGCGCCATGCAACGTAACGCGGCGCAACGTTCTTGTCGGTGTTTACACTTGCCCACGTAGGTTACCACCATTAACGAGTCGATAAACAGCTACGATGTTTCATTTTACTTGAAGTGTCAAAGTATTTTGTGATTTGTGTGTGGTTTAATAGTGTGTTCATTTATTTTATGAAGAGAAAGTTATAGCAAATAGACATAATGATGAAATAAGACAAAAAGAGCTTCTGTTGTGGAATTAAAAATAAAACAATAATCCGAGTAAATTTGTTTTTTTTTTTAAATTTCTTTTACATATTATATTGTTTTAAAGTATTATAAGAATGCTGTGGGTATGATTAGAAGTTTACAACCTTGCAAAGTACTCCTCGATAAGGAGTGTTAGCTCCAAGTTACGAGCACCTCGCTAATGTTTTTATTGATGTTGAATTTTAACTGAGATTCAATTTCTTGTACTAATAATGATGTCGTTTCTTTACTGAGACGAAATCTTTTTTCAAACTTCTTGGCACTGGGTGTTTCGAATAAATTTGTTCTTGTGTTTACTTCTCTGATTATAAACGGTCTACTTATATTTATATAAGTATAATTTTGTTTATGATTTTTATAATATAATATCTTCATCATCGTGAGAATACAAATCCAAATGTTCATTGTGAATACAAATTAAAATATGATAGATTTTAACCAAAATCATAAATTGAGGGGATAAACTAAAAAAAATGAAATTATTGCTTTATGAGTAGGGCTAAACACGATTAACTCAGTTAAACAGCTACTTTTGGGTATTTAACTTTGACAGTTCGTTAAACGCATCTAACTACTTAAATTTTGTGGTGCAAGACACTAAGTCGACTTAAATTAAATAATGTGTTTAAAATGATATTTAAACGAAATTTAACTTATGGTGAAAGCCCCCCTAATCATGGATTTGATAGTGCAGAATTGCTTGCATTGATAAGTTTTCGGATTCCTCTATGTAATACTAGAATTCGGGGTTTATTTCAGTGCGGAAATTTTAAAAACTACCATATGTATTCCTCGTTCCCCAAAATACTTATGTAGATAAATAATTTTACCGAATCAGTGGACATCTTCAATTTTTCCCTTAACAAATTGTTACTGAGGCAGTTTAGTTATGTATAATGAAGGTGTAGCGTTTAAATATACAATTTTTACTTTTCATCTGTAAATGCCCCAAAAAGGGCGTTAATAGAATAAACAAATGTAATTTAAAATGTAGTTTTTTTAACCAATTGGCCTCAAACGACGCCGTCCCGGCGTGTGTACAGCGATGTGTCTTAAAATCAAACGACGCCGGTCTGATGTATGTAGGATTAAAAAGGGATACATGAGTGACAATTGTGTTTAAAATTTCGAATGCCAATCGCTCTGTAGATAATTAAGCATTCGTTTGGTAGCATTGGCAGGATTCCGTTTGTAAAGTTTTTTCCTGATATTTTCAAAATGGCGGGTGGTTCGGAAATAGACAAGCTTGTCCGTAAAACGCGTGGTGGGCGGCCAGCATCAGTCCAAATTGAGAGTTTATTATATGAATCTGAACGACGATAACTTAGTGACCATATAGATTCCTCAGATCCGTAGTCTGAGGACAAAGAATCCACTTAGGAGGCAGTGAAAGTTTTGAACGTTTCGACGAGTGAAGTTGTCCCGTCGGCTTCCATACTTCCAGCAAAACGTCGCAAAACTACCAATCATAATGAATGGACGTGGAAATCGTCTCCAAACATCAGCCGGATTCCATTTACCGGCAATCCAGGAAGAAGAAGAAGTACGTTGCAGGATTTGGAAGAGGACAAGACGGAGTTGGCATTTTGGGCAGCCATAGTTTTCAAACAAATCGGTGCGTAAATAATGAACGTAAATAATAAATAATGACGATTTTAAGAAATGCCAACACTGAGATTTCATAATAAATTCTATAGTTTCTATGTTTCTATGGATAAACAACTCGGAACACTCGCTGTCAATTATTGTACGGTTATGTTATTCTGGCTTCACTCGTTTCAGTGATTTGTAATCCTTTATACAAAACAATCACTCCTTCTCTCAAAAATCAATCCTGTTTGAAAGTTAAATTGAAATAGAAATATCAGGTCCTACGTAAAAGCTTGGATTTTTTATTTATTTTTTGGTAAAGGTAAGAGACAAACAGCTTATACATAAAAAATAAATATAAATATATAGATGTTAAATACAGTCAAGCCAAAAAAGTCTCCTATATTAAAATTAGTTGGAGATGGAGTTTTATTGCATAAAAAAAAATATATATATATATATATTTTAGGTGAGGAGGGGAGGAATAGGAAGTTAGGATGAGGATAGGAGATGCTCTGGATACATTCCATACTATTGTATTAATTTTCGATCGTACGAGTTACTTCTAATCGATATTTGTGAAGTGTATTGCTAAAATGTCTATGTTTTGAACACCATCAAGTTAGAACCAGGCACAAGTTCGGAAGAAAGTGTCGCTGTGATCGATATAGAGCATCCTTTCACTAAACAAGAAGTTTTAGAATCCAATTTCGGAAATAATTCAGGTATTTCATTGTCGTTTTTGTACATAACTCTTGTCAGAACGCTAAATGCAACCGAAGATAAAATGAAAAGACTGTCGACATGGTTAAGGTCGCGCGTAGCGCTTGCTAGTCTCAACCTAACCTAACCTCAACACCATTCTTCGTATTTTTATTATTCATTTTTAATATTGCCCCATTTGGCCGATCGTACATGCTCTCTTTTGCTGGGTTATGTAACCTATATTGATCTAACTTTTTGTTAGGTATCTGACATCTCACCAGAGCGCACCTATCTGCACGGTGTGCAGACGGGGAAACTGTAATATCGCCTCTAGACTAGGCAAGGTTTTAAGGGGGTCCGGAAAGAGGCTGTGTTAGATGGGACTTGTTTCGTTCGGACCTTGATGACTCCTGCGTTAAATGATAAAGGAACGGCAGACGGCGGTAGAACGTGTGACATACAAGCCATTTTTTTCACAAAATAAATCTCTGAAATCTGTTCTAATGAAGCTAAACATTAAATATAAACAGTTGATAAAATTATTTGTAATGCAAGTTCCCAAGTATCCAATTCTTATTTTTTTTCGGTTTTCAGATGAAATAAGTACAGCGAAATTACTTTCTTTTTAATAATTATAAGCAAATTGAAAATATCTCCCGAGTAAAAATAAATGCCGCTAACGGGAATTGAACCCGTATCTTCTGATGTCCCGTCAGGTCCTACGAACAACTGAGCTATTTCGGCTTATTACTATCCCGCCAAATAATTCAATATGTACAAGTACCTCAATCAATAATTACTGCTTATTATATTTCATAGCACAGTGGTTCAGAGCACCTGACTGGATATCAGAAGGAAAGGGTTCAATCCCCGTTGGCGGCATTAATTTTTACTCGCTAGAAATTTTCAATTTGTATTGATATTTCAGGCGACTGATAATTGCTTATAATTATTTGTTATCCTTTATACTATGCATAAAACGTTGTCTTATAAACTTTAGTTTATCATTATTAAAAAATAATACTTTTTTTATGATAAACTAATATTTGTAAAACAAGGTTTTTAATGCATTGCACAAAAGATGACAAATTATTATAAGTAATAATTAGTCGCCTGAAATATCAATACAAATATTTGAAATGATATTTCAGATTAACCGATTATTAACCTATATTTCAGATTAATCGGTTGTGCAATGTGCTATGCATAAAAAAATTGTCTTATAAACATTAGTTTATCATTAAAAAAAATAATCACAATATTTGACAAGTCAAAATATTTCACCAACAAATGTAGATATCAGTAGCCATCTAGTGGGAAATTTAGCTAACAAAGCCTTTCTTACAAACATATAGTTGGTTGTTTACAGGTGAAAAAATATAAATAGCAGTAATTGTTTATTATTATTATTATTCTTTTTATTTTTTTTTATTTAAAAATATATTTCTTTTATTTAAAAACATAAATATATTAAACTAAAAAAAACTAATTACAATAAAAATGTTTTCTTGTTAACGTAACTACCCAATTCCATATTTGTACTAGTACATTATTGAAGTACTGGTACATATTGAATTATTTGGCGTGTTGGAAATAAGCCGAAGTAGCTCAGTGGTCCAGAGCACCTGACCGGACATCAGAAGGTGTGGGTTCAATTCCCGTCAGTGGCATTTATTTTTACTCGGGAGATAATTTCAAATTGTATTAATATTTCAGGCGACTAATTATTGCTCATAATAATTTACAGCGGAATATTTAAATCTGGAGAAAGTCACCATCAAAGCAGAACAAGGGATTAAAAAATAAGAAGTAGGTGCCTTTTCGTGTACAAAAATTGTCATCGAACTCCCAGACACTAAAATGGAATGCTTGAAGCACAATGAAAGAATTCACCAAACGGCGGGTAAAATATAATACATCTATTTGAATCTAACTTCTGTGTTCTTAAATGAATGTATGAATGATGTAAAATCTTGAAAGAGGAATTTAACCCTCTTTCCAACTTCCGATCGAGCTGAAACTCGGCAGATAGATTCGTTGTCAGTCAAGCATATACACGAGGACATACGAATTTCTCCGAAATTGGATGATGTAACATCGGATAAATAAATGTCTGTCCTATCCAATTAGAAATGGCTAAGTTATCATTTATCTCTGTAAGTCTTTTATCCAGCGGGACTTGGAGGGTAGTGCAATACCAGTCTGACATATAACGTGATATGTAAAAAAAGAAGGAAATAAGTTCAATGACAAATAAAAATAAATTGAGAAAAAAAAAAACAAATCGTATTAGGTAGGTACCTAATGATAACATAAAACAGCATTAAATGAATTAAATAAATTTATTTATTTATTTATTCAAACGCCATAAAATGGATTTTACAATAAAGTGATAATCGAATTACATAGCGTACAGTGGTAAACAGGATAATGATAGCAATAAATTAAAGAACAACCAATCAGTTATTAAAATAATTCATAAGAAATATATTTTAGTTTTTTTTTTATTATTTATTATTTTTTTTTATTGGTTTTCAAGCTACAATCCCGTTAAACTGCAATAAAGCAGTTTGTCAACAGGATGTTAATGATCAATTACATACGTACACATAATATTATTACTATAACTATACAATTAACACACCTAAATTAATATGAACTATCTCTATTTAGTAACCATTGTTTCAGCATATATCTCAATCTATTTGTAGAATCGAATTTGATATAAACATATTTCTCAATCAAAGTTGTAACAATAGTAGAACTAATTTATACTAGGTTTGTATAAGACCTGTCATCAGTCGAATTATGACGTTCAGTAGTGAGTTTATTGTTACCCACAAAATTAGTACTTGGAATAACTGAGTAGGCATCGCAACTTGGCATTAACAATTCAGGGCTGTTAGCGATTCAATGATACTTATGGATATTAAATAATATTTTTTAATTAAATAATACATATGTTAGCTAACACTATAGATATCTGATCTAAAGTTAAATTAAATTAAATAATCGTCCATCAGGTAGGTCGCCGCATCGTCTGCATCCATCGCTCATGAAGTGGAGAACTGAGTCACTACGGTCACTTAGTGTATCCGTAAATAATTTCATTGTTAAATAAAATATCTTGTAATAATACAGCTACTCGGCAGATAGAATCGTTGTCGATGACAATGCATTATTTTGGTGGTGCTAATATGCGCACACACAAATTTCTCTAAAATTTTAGGTCACTTTTTTATTTAAAATTATTTATTCCAGAGGAAGTTATTAGGGAAAATTATTCCATGTTATGTTTTGTGTCATTATATTTGTATATACAAGATAGCGCAAGATGAATATCATAATAAGCGCCCTTGAGGTGATTTCGAACAAAAACGGCGATACACAAATCATCCTAATACAATTATTAATATTTAATTATAATGTGTTTCCTCACTCCTACACCCTCCACACGGCATCACCAGAGATCACAAGCCCTAAAGGAAATTATTTTCTCCAGGGCCTGCCTCGTGGAGTAAATGTAAAAAAAAACAGTCCGGAAATTGGTCAAATAAGCAGTATATGTTCCCGTTCTTCAAGTGTGTACCGCTCCATGCTTGTTGTCAACAAATTCTACAACAAATGTCAAACCATAATGACATTTGACGCCATTTGAAAAAAATTATCGCACTTTCACATTACAGCATTACTTTTGCTCTTGTAAAAGCATACAATATATTTTTTTATTAAATTAATTTTGTACCCCGATTATGCTTGGCCTAAGCAAAATTAAAATTATGGCTTTTCGATACAGCAGTTGAAACTTTTTTTATTTAATTTGTATCAATTTTCGTTTCTCATAAAATATTCACCATATATTACACTAAACACTTGTAACTTCATTATACACTATTATAAATACTTTTTGTACAAACCGCTTAGACAAAATGTAATCTTGTTTTTATTTTATATGCCCATAATTTGTTTATTTCTAGGTACAATAAAATAATAATTTAAATATATTACCCACGCACAGGCTGCGCCTTAGTGGGTTCCCATTATTCATATTGATTTATATAATATTGTATGTAATTAATGTAAAAATTGGGAAAAATAAAGGAATTAAAAAAAAAAAAAAAAAACCGGTCGACATTCAAAATAATTAAAATTTGTGGTTATACAAGGTGTTTGTTTTATTTAAAAAATATATGTTTTTCTTTCAACTACGGGAATATTTGGAATTATTATAAAACTCGGCGTGTTCACCAGTTGACCTGATAAAATGGCAACACTGAGATTTCATCAAAAACAGTAAAATTCCGTTCATAATTTTGTTGTTTCTATGGATAATGTCTGTGCTTTGTCACTTGGTATTTGTAAAGGTATTTTGGCTTTAATGTTTTGCAAATATGTAACCTTCGACTAAACATTCGCACATCTAAAGAAAACTTTCAAACTCGTTATAAAGTAAAAGTAATACAGAAATACCAGATCCTTACGTAAAAGCATGGATCCCACCACGATCAAGGTAGAACCAGGCACAAGTGCGGAAGATAATGTCGCTGTGATGTGTACGGATATCGATATAGACCATCCTTTTATCAAGAAAGAATGTACGTAATCTATTTGCAAATATATTTTTCTAAATGATGATCGCCCACAGTTCACTGTCACTCTTAACCTAACATCACTCTCCTTTTAGTGTTGCTCAATTTAACCGATCTTATATACTTATTTACGATTTATGGAATCTTTTGGTGGATTTTTAACTTCATTTTTTTGAGAGATACCACATAGAGCGCACCTTTCTGTACGATGTTCGGAAGAGGGAAATATATCGCCACTACGTTGGCCAACGTCGTCAGGGAAGTCTGTGAACTTATGTAATTGAAGAGACCTGCACTAATTCATGAAGAAAAGGCGGATGCTTTGAACACCCGAATACGAGCTGTTTTTTTCACAAAAACGAATTCGTGAAACAACACACTCTAATCGACATCAGTCTACTTTGATTATGAACAGTTGCTAAAGGAATTCACAATGCGACCTAAAACATGTCGATATAATCATTCGAAAAGTTTTGGTTAAATTTCAAAAAGACAGTCAAATTTTTAATTTAAAAGTCTAAACCATACGAAGCATCATAGTGTATTTATTTTTAAGAAGTTTTTCTGTTTCAGGTGAAATTAATACAACGGGCAATTACTATCTGAAGGATGTCGCCATCAAATCAGAACCGCGAATTAAAGAAGAAGAAAAAAGTACAATTTCGTGTACAGAAATTGTCATCGAAGACATGAAAAAAGAATGCTTTGAGTTCTCTGATAGTATTCTCCAAACGGCGGGTAAAACAATTATTTTCTATGAATACACAAGCGCACGCACCCAAAACTGCGGCCCGCGAAGCTTTATGGTGCGGCTAACGAGCATTTTCTAAGCAGCCTGCTGACCCAAAAAAATTACTTTCAGAACGCTAGAACGGTTTTCTTTCGCGGTGTTTCAGAAACGTGTTTTAATATATTATAACAAAATCCAGAGAAATCCAGGTATAACTTAGCTGACCGGTTTCACTTTTAAATTAAAACTAGTTTTGTGTTCGGAATTTAAAGATAAAATTACAGTTGTGGCTCTATTTACAGAGGCAATTCGAAAGAAACCATTCTCGTCCAGTTAACAAAATTCTAGTTGCAGACTATGTGCTGCCAAAATCAGAGGAAACAATTTTCGATATCTGAAATTACTTTAATTAAGTAATTTTAGAGCACGAAAGCCCAGTTTTGTATTCCGAACAACGTGTTAACATTCTAGTTGCGGATTCATTTGCCTACGCATTTTGAAGGAAAATTTTATTTTTATTGGTAGTTGAAAAATTTCGTTTTCAAAATTGAATGTTTAAAAATGTATAAATCTTTTAAAAAATATTATTTTTCTTCTTTTTAAATTAGATTCATTTATTACATTCAGAGGTGATGCGTGTAAATAAGAATACTTGTTCAAATATTGTTTTCTCTTCTAGGTGCATCTTTCGGAGTAAATAACACCATTTCCATTCAACGAAAACACGACGGAGAAGATAGCAGCGATTCACAAACCTTCCTTTGTTCTATATGTAACTGGACACTTACTTCGAAGGTTGGCCTAGTTGTTCATTTACGCATTCATACTAAAGAAAAACCATTTTTATGCCCTTACTGTAATTCTTCATTTTCAAATAAGTTCAACTTAACTAGACACATGTTTACTCATACTAAAGAAAAACCATTTTCTTGCTCATATTGTATCTATTCTTGTTCACGGAAGTAAAACTTAGTTATACATACCCGCACTCATACAAAAGAAAAACCATTTGCATGCTCTTACTGTAACTGTTCATGTTCTCAAAAATCACTATTAACTACACACATTAAAGAAAAACCATTCGCTTGCTCTTACTGTTCCTATTTATGTTCAAAGAAATCTCACTTGGTATCGCACATTCTCACTCACACAAAAGAAAAACCATTCGCATGCTCTTACTGTACCTATTTATGTTCAAAGAAATCTCACTTGGTATCGCACATTCTCACTCACACTAAAGAAAAAACATTTTCTTGCTCACATTGTAAACATTCATACTCACGTAAATCAGACTTAACTTTTTCACACGCGCACTCATGCCAATAAATAACCATTGTCATGCTCTAATTGTCATTATTTATGTAACCAGAAATACACTTGAGTGCAGCTTATCATTTTTTCAATTTTCGCAACTTCTCCCAACCGTCTGGAGCCAGTGAAACTATGGCATCCCCAATTGGATTATTTCGTGAGGCTGAAGATAGTGGAGTGGGAGAGGTGGGAAAGATGAAGGTACGGAAGTACCTGGCTATTCAGATCTGTTTACCAAACATGGTAATATGGTACATGCTAATAGCTAAAGCCATTTCTAGCAACGTTTCAATTCTTAATAGTGGTCTTATTTTAGGGAAATACTGAGAGTATCTTCTAGTTTAGAACGTTTTGCAAATATACTGTAAGAATTGGTATCTTAATATGCAAGAGAATGTCAAATAATAGTCTATATAACTGTTTAAAAAAGTTTATTACGGATTACAGTGTCACACACAAGTCATTTTTCGCTCTCTTAAAGTCATTGCTTTCCTACAGTTAAAACATCAAATTGTATCATTGAACCTCGCAAAATTTTTCGGTAAACTCACATAAAATTGGCCCTTATATTATCTCTACAGTGTTGATATTAATTTGCTGTGAAACCAATATTATAAAGTCCAGTAAGGTGCGGTTCCGCGTAGCCATATTTAATACTACCTACTAGTGGAAGTGCAGTGCCGTGCGTACTCTGACAGACATACATACTCAGCTATATATTCACTTCATCGCCGGTGCCCGACAATCCAGAGGTGCCCAACCTTTTCAACATGAACTGTTCCAAGTGCCAACTAACTATTACCGACGGCATCACATGTTACTCCTGCAGTAAGCAGTTTCATTACGAATGCGGAGGGACATCTGAAACTACATTTAGAAAAGCTAATAATGAGAAAAGAAGAACCTGGCGCTGCACTACATGCAAAACTTCACTCCAATCATCCGCTACGTCAACTAACCCCATAGAAGATGTAATGGTCGAAATAAAAAAAAATATTTTCTGAACTTGCCTCTCTCAAAACACTTAATAAGCAAGTCAAGGAAGACATGTCTGAACTTAAAAAATCCGTCGACTTCAACAACTCAAAATTGGATGACTTTTCTAATAGATTCCAAGCTTTCGAACAGTCAATGAGCAAAGTAGACTCTTTGGAACAAGAAGTTTCCTCCCTTCAATCGACCATCAAACAAATGCAAGAAGATTCCAACAAAAGGGAGCAATGGATGAGACTACAGAATATCGAAATAAAAGGAATACCTCAAGATAACAATGAAAACATTCCAAACATCCTATCAGAGATAGCAAACAAAATTGGCATACACAACTTTAAAACTAATGAAATTGAGTTCGCCACCAGAGTCTCGGCGAAAGACCCACTTCATTCCAAATTAATCAAACCAATAATTGTTAAATTCACCACCCGCTCGCGTAAAAATGAATTCATCACGGAAATTCGACGAAGGAAAGGAATAAGCACGAAGGACCTGAATTTCCCTGGTGACGATAGAAAAATCTATGTCAACGACCATCTGACTAGTTCTAACAAAAACCTCCTTTTTCGGGCCAAGGGGATTGCCAAGGAGAAGGGATTCCAGTTCACGTGGCTAAAAAACACCAGGATATTTGTGAGAAAAAATCCCACTTCACCTCCCATACCAATTTTGAAGGAAGAGGACCTAAAGAAAATAGCCTGAGACGATCGGCATTCTCTTCGCGTCGTATAATGGATTTTTCAATCATTGATGTGTCTCCCTATACATTTCCCCCCTCATTTTATCCACTCCTATTACACTCACCATCCCTCTACCATTTCACCCTCTCCCACAAACTTTCTAAATCAGTCTACACTTCTCATAACCGAACTCATTTATTGAAGTTATCATTAATATGTACAACTTACCGCTTACTCACTAATATTTATTCGAATACTCCCCCATGTCTTTAGCAATATATCACCAGAACTGTAGAGGTCTTCGTACCAAGACAACGACGATCCTTCAAAATACCTTTTCAAACGATTACGATTTAATTGCCCTCACAGAATCATGGCTCACCAAAGGTATCAGAGACGAAGAACTTTTCGATCCTCGATACCATGTATATCGTAGAGACCGCGATTACGCTTCCACCGGTCAGCGTCTTGGCGGTGGTGTAGTGATAGCTATTAAACAGGATCTGATCAGTGTCGCCAGACCTGAATGGACTTCTTGTGCTGAAGACATTTGGGTCACCATTCGCACTAATACTACACCTCACAGTTTGGTCCATATTTATTGCGTGTACATCCCCGGAGGGACTCAACATCAATATTTAATCGAAAATTTCCTGAACATGTTATCAGACGTAGTATCAAATAACCCCAATGATTCTTTTATTATCTTAGGTGACTTTAATCTTCCTGAAATTTCATGGATCCAAACTACGCCATCTGCTCACTATGCAGCTAGTAATTATTCTACTCACGTTAGTAATCACTTCGTAGACTGTATGCATTTTCTGAACCTCTCTCAATATAACGGTGAACTAAACTCAAGCGGCCATATCCTAGATCTGATTCTGTCAAATCTACTAATCTCCGTTGAATCTAATGACGACCCGTTAGTTCCCGAAGATGAACACCATAAAGCTCTGTCCATTAGTGTGCCATTTCAGGAAACCCCTTCATTGACGAATGCGAAAAGAAAAGTTTTTCTTTATAATCGTGGAGACTACGATTCAATTAATTTCGCACTTGAACAAGCTGACTGGGCTTCCATTTTCTCTACCTCTCAAATAGAACCAGCGCTTGACGGTTTCTATACGTTTTTGAAATACCTCATAAACCTTCATATTCCTCATAAACTCTCGTGGAACTCGAAATATCCTCCTTGGTACAATGCTGCCCTTATTAAGGTAACTAAGGAAAAATCAAAATATTTTAGCAAATATAAAAAAACACAAGAACCAGGCTGACTATGACGCATTTTCTCTGCTTCGTAAACGACACAAAGACTTATGTCGGAAAAGCAAATTCCGTTTTTTGAGTAATATCGAATACAATATATCCTCAAACCCTAAAAACTTCTGGAGCCACGTCAAATCTTCTAACGCATCCCAAGGTGTCCCAAAATGTATGTATTTTGGAGAGCTGAAAGCCAATAATGGAACGGAAATTGCAAATTTATTTTCAAAATATTTCAGTTCAGTTTTCAGTAAACCCTCCGATCCACTTACCCTTGATCCAACTGACGTTGGGAACCATACATCCAATATAAGCAATATTGAGGTTACACGAGAAATTGTCTTAAAATACCTTAAGGAAATTGATACTCGCAAAGGTGCCGGTCCTGACGAAATACCTTCAATCTTTATCAAACAATGTGCACATAATCTAGCCTTACCCCTTTCTTTAATTTTCAATCGTTCCCTAACCGATTGCACTGTCCCTGTTATATGGAAATCTGCTTATGTGTCTCCTATTTTCAAAAATGGCAAAAAAACAGACGTTAAAAACTACAGGCCAATCTCCAAACTTTGTATATTTAACAAAATTTTTGAAAAAATAGTCTATGACCAACTATATTCTGCTCTTAAGCCCTGCCTGAATACGACCCAACACGGTTTCATTAGTGGTAAATCTACAACCACAAATCTTTTAACCTTCACAGAGTACCTGCAGGATAATTTGGATACGGGTCAATCCGCACCAAATCATCCAGAAAATTATGGATTTGTCACCCACCATCTCAGATTTTGATGAAACTATAAATTTTTAATCCTTCCATATAGATAAGAAAATATACCAAATTTTACCTTCCTACCTCAACTCGTTTTTTTTTATGGGCAGTTGAAGTTTGGGCAAAATAAGCGTTTTTACATATTCCGAGCACTCCGGAAGAGCTTGTACCTTCAATGAAAAAAAATTGTATCTTTGTCATTTATAGTGCAAATGCAATGAAAATTTTCAATATTATCAAAAAAACTATGCTGATTGCAGAAAAAAATAAATAAACCCTTTACATTTATCTACTTGACTTTAAAAAATTACCAAAAGTAATTTTTGGGACGGAAAAGGTACTTTACAAAAAAGCAATATCTCGGGAAGGTACAGTGTTAATGAAGTAATTTTTTTTTTATTCATATCTACAAATAGCATAGAATCACATACAAAAATAAAATTCATGGCATTTTACTTGCTTCAATAAATAAAATCCATTTTAAACTTTTTTCAAACTTTTTGTAATTTTTTTTTATTCTTATCTACAATAAACATAGTACAACCTAAAAAAATAAAACTCCTGGTATTTTGTGTGCTTCACAGTGTAGAAACGTTTTTAAAATAAGAAATCTTTATCATACAGAATTGTTCTAGGTTTTTTTAAATCTAGATACAAAAATAAATAAAATCCATTTTAAACTTTTTTCAAACTTTTTGTGATTTTTTTTATATCTTTTTTTAGTTTGTAATTGGGCAAGTTATAGTTTAGGTATATAGCTAGTAATATAGGTTGAATGAATGGACTAATATCAAAGAAACAGTCCTAGAGACAAGTCACTACATGGAAATGATGTATCTGCAACAAGAACAAGACAGAACATGAAAATTACTATCTGCCTCATCACTAAGTTTGCAGGATACTACATGCTTTGTTTCCTCTGACATGCTTAGTTCTGAGTCAGCTTCAAAGCAGTGATCATCTATATAAATACAGTAGTTGTTTCATGTTATGGTGTACGTTGTTAAAATGTCTCTAATCGAAACAAGTTTAGTTAAATGTAGTGTGGGACAACATAATGGTACTGAATGTCACAAAAAAAGTTATACTAAGTCAGAGAAATTAACGAGTGTGGATTTGTTAAGTGAATTTGAAAAAAAGCTTATTCAACAAAGAAGTTTTGTATCTACAGACTTGGTTTTCAACATTTGTGAGCACCACAGAATATTTAACTTAAATAAATATGAAACATTTCAAAAAGCTTGTTTTGACCCGTTCCAAAGCCACAAAAGGAAAATTACAAAAACTTTAAGAACAGTATCCTTGGAATTTTCAGAGAACATTAACACCATTCTAAAAGTAACTAATAAAGCAATCCCTGGACAAAAAATTTGTAATGCATGCAGAGCAAAAATTAGTAAGAGCCAAAACCTTAACAATGAAATTGAAGAGCTTAACACTTTTCAAGAAGACATAAGTGAAGTTGAAAATGTTTTAAACAAAGAAATTTTTTTACAAGAAATCAACACTTCTTTAACTGACATTGGAGAAACTCCATTTAAACTACATGCAATACCATCCCACAGTAAGTCTAGTTATGCTAAACGGAAGTTAGATTCTGCTTGTTCAACCTTAAAGAAAAAAGTAAGTAAAGTTTTAGAAAAAGAATTTTCCCCAGTAAAATTTGATGCAAAAATACCAAGATGTATTCAAGAAAAAGCTAATGACATGGACAGGCTTGTTGAGTTGGTTAAAAAAAAATTGGAAACACAAGTTACACGCCGTGAGAGAATTCAGCTTCTAACTCTCGCTCCAACTTCGTGGAGTAGAAAAAAGGTTGCTGAAGAATTCAGTGTTGGTGAATACTCAGTTCGTAAAGCACGAGAGCTACAAAATGAAAATGGTATCATTGCTTTACCTGATCCAAAAAAAGGAAAACCATTAGACCAAGGAACAGTTACTTTGGTTAAAAATTTCTACCAAAACGATGAATGTTCTCGTGTTATGCCAGGGAAAAAAGATAAAGTTAGCATAACCAAAAATGTTTATGAACAAAAAAGACTATTGCTTTGTAACCTGAATGAACTTTATGCTACCTTCAAGTTTGAATACCCTGCTTCAAAAATTGGGATTTCGAAATTTTGTTGGTTGCGTCCCAAATGGTGTGCGCCAGTAGGTTCTCCAGGCTCTCATTCTGTCTGCGTTTGTGCAATTCATCAAAATGTAGTGTTGCTTCTTAATGCTTGTGACAGTGAAGAAACGTACAATGATTTAATGGACTACTTAGTGTGCTCAAAGAACAATAGAGACTGTATGCTTCGACATTGCGATAAGTGTTCAACATCTAGTGAAAATCTTAAGAAACATTTGTTAGAAAAATTTGAAGAATGGGACCAAGAAGATGAAATTACATACAGTGCATGGGTAACTACTGATAGAACACAGCAGGTTTCAGTTACAGTTCCCTTTCATGAATATGTAGAACATCTTGTGAAGAGTCTTGTAAAACTTCTTCCTCATTCTTTTATAACAAAGTCTCAATCAAAATATCTCAAAGAGTCCCTAAAAGCACAGCTTCAGATAAATGAAGCTGTTGTGTTATTAGACTTCAGTGAAAACTTCTCCTATGTTATCCAGAATGAAGTCCAGGATTACCACTGGACGCAAGACAGTTGTTCACTCCACCCAGTGGTAATTTACACTTGTGAAGAGCCTGGCAAAGATCTCACAGTGTCAAGCTTGTGTGTAATTTCAGATGACTTGGAACATGATGTAAGTTTCGTTTACGAAACTCAAAAAATTGTTGCTCAATTTTTAAATCAAAAATTTCCCCAAATTCAAAGTGTTCATTATTTTACTGATGGTTGCGCAGCGCAATATAAAAACTGCAAAAACTTTTTAAATCTGTGTCACCATCAAAAAGACTTCAACTTGAAAGCATGTTGGTCGTTTTTTGCTACGAGTCATGGGAAATCTCCCTGTGATGGAATAGGTGGAACAGTAAAACGTCTTCTAACTAGAGAAAGTTTGCAACTTGGCCCTGGCAACACTATCACAACTGTAGACAAAACTTTTAAGTTTTGTCAGTCGAGAGTAGAAAATATATATTTTTACTTGCTGAGAAAAGAAAGCTTATTCACTTGCAGGCAACAATTACAGCAGCGTTTTTCACAAGCTAAAACAATACCAGGCACTCGAGGTTTCCACTGCTTTGTTCCTCTGTCTGAAAATGAAGTTGGCACAAAAAGGATAAGTTCAGATTCAGATTATGCTTTGATTTTTAACTTCAGTGGGGAACGAAATCGCTCTGAGCAACTAAGTATGGTACAAATTTGTACAAACTCTTATGTAGCTTGCGTATATGACAACCATTGGTTTTTTGGACTTGTGGTTTCCAAAGATGAAGACGAGTGTGATGTATCAATCAAGTTTATGCATCCTTTTGGCCCAGCTCCATCCTTTTACTGGCCACATCAAAAAGAAGATATTTGTTTTGTTCCACTACAAAATATTTTTAATATCGTTGACCCTCCCACAACAAAAGGTTCAGGAAGAGCTTACTACTTTCTTGAAAAAGACGTTCATCATGCTGATCAAAAGTTCAACCATCTTATGGGTCAGATCAAGAATAAAAGTAAAAAATGAACTTGAACATTTATTTGTAAACAATATTATTGTAATGTACTTTCATTTAACCTAATCCTACATTGCCTGTTTTATTTTTATTGTATTTGTTTTTTAAAGAGTTAACTTTGTATTGAAAAGAGTTAAAAAGTTGATCTTGTTATAAAATATTGCTATGGTGTATGCATTCAGGGTAAGGAACAAGGTACATTATTTTGTTGGTGCCTTAAGCTTACATTGCAAGCTTACCAGCATGTTAAGAATGATTTTTGGTGAATCTAAGCACTGTCGTATAACCCCGCTTCTAAGGGATCGTCTTCATTGACTTCGATGCCCTGAAAGAATAGAGTTCAAGATCTGCTTAATGACCTTCAAAGCATTGCAGGGAATGGCGCCAGCCTATATATCGGAATTATGTGTCCGACAAAACCTAAGCGATAGACAGCTTACTCTGAGGTCAGCAGATCTAGATGTTACCAATCGTTTAATCGAACTTTCTCGGTCAAATCGAGCTGTTTACTATGATCGCTCTTTTCGTGTAGCTGGCCCACTCATTTGGAATAAACTTCCCCCAGCCCTTACCAATATACAAAATTTGGCTGAATTTAAACGGGTTTTAAAAACAAAATTATTCAAAAAATCATATTTAATAATATAAAAATCATTTATATTCTCATGAATCTAAGCTTCATTTTTAATATACTGTAAAAAGCCAGGTTTTGAAGTTTTCCGGTAATTGTTTGGTTTCGGTTTCCTCCTTATTGTACTTTTATGTTTAATGTCCACCTATTATATAATATTTTAATGTTTTCCTGTTTTATATAATATTTTAATTTTAAAGTTCTTATTTTTCGTGCACTGTTACTGTCTTTTATTGCTGTCCTCTACTAAAATAGCACTGCTCTTGTTAAATTTTATTCTCTGCTTTTGTGTAAACCGTTTATTCTTTATTTCATATTATGTAATTATTTTTTTTTTTTTTAAAGGAACACAATAGGAAATTTTATTTTTAAGTTTATTATAGTTAAGCGCACTTGAAGTGAAACAACACAAAACTGCGCTATATAAATGCTATGTTATTATTATTATTATTATTATTATGTTGTAAAGGACCGAATAAGTTTGACTTTTTTTATTTGCAAATACAGTATCTAGATTTAAAAAAACCTAGAACAATTCTGTATGATAAAGATTTCTTATTTTAAAAACGTTTCTACACTGTGAAGCACACAAAATACCAGGAGTTTTATTTTTTTAGGTTGTACTATGTTTATTGTAGATAAGAATAAAAAAAAATTTACAAAAAGTTTGAAAAAAGTTTAAAATGGATTTTATTTATTGAAGCAAGTAAAATGCCATGAATTTTATTTTTGTATGTGATTCTATGCTATTTGTAGATATGAATAAAAAAAAATTACTTCATTAACACTGTACCTTCCCGAGATATTGCTTTTTTGTAAAGTACCTTTTCCGTCCCAAAAATTACTTTTGGTAATTTTTTAAAGTCAAGTAGATAAATGTAAAGGGTTTATTTATTTTTTTCTGCAATCAGCATAGTTTTCTTGATAATATTGAAAATTTTCATTGCATTTGCACTATAAATGACAAAGATACAATTTTTTTTCATTGAAGGTACAAGCTCTTCCGGAGTGCTCGGAATATGTAAAAACGCTTATTTTGCCCAAACTTCAACTGCCCATAAAAAAAACGAGTTGAGGTAGGAAGGTAAAATTTGGTATATTTTCTTATCTATATGGAAGGATTAAAAATTTAAAGTTTCATCAAAATCTGAGATGGTGGGTGACATGGCCTGGATGATTTGGTGCGGATTGACCCTAGCAGAATACAAGTGGACACTGTATATACCGACTATAGTAAGGCGTTTGACAAGGTCGATCACTCAACCTTGTTGAACAAGTTTTTAAAGATTGGTATTCACGGCAATCTTTATCGTTGGCTCTCTTCTTATATCTCCAACCGTAGTCAAATAGTAGTGGTTGCTGGATTTAAATCCGACTCTGTTGCTGTTACATCGGGAGTTCCTCAAGGCAGCCTGTTAGGACCGTTACTATTTAATATCTATATCTATGATATTGGTCACTGTTTTTTATACTCGCAGACCATCCTATATGCAGATGACATGAAAATCTTCTCACCTATAAAATCAATCGAAGACTGTCACAAGCTGCAAAAGGATTTACAACGTTTAAACGCGTATGTTAATGCCCATTGTCTAGAATTAAATATATCCAAATGCTTCATCGTACGCTTTACTAGAAACAAAAACATATTTATACACGAATACTCAATTAATCATCAACCTTTATCTACCAAATCAGAAATTAAGGACCTTGGGGTTATACTTGATAGTAAACTGAAGTTCAATAAACATATTGACCACGTAGTCACTAACGCATCTTCTATGCTGGGTTTCATAATCCGTTCCTGTAAACAATTCAAAGATATTGCTACTTTCAAAACACTGTATTTCTCATACGTTCGTAGTATCCTTGAATACGCATCACAAGTGTGGAACCCAGGCTATACAATACATAAAAATAGAATTGAAAGTGTTCAAAATAGATTTTTAAGGTACCTTAATTTCCGCTCTTTTCGATCTCATATTAGTAATGAAGACTCTGCAAAGTTCTTCAATATACAGACGTTAACTTTCCGAAGAAATATAGCAGATTCGGTAATGTTATTCAAAATTACACACAATTTAATCGATAGTCCTGATCTTCTTCAACGCCTATTATTCCATGTTCCCAATCGCAACAGCAGACAGTCGCTTACTTTTAATCTCCCTCATTGTAAGACCAATTCCAAACAAAACTCATTTATCTACAGATCCACACACTCTTTTAACATAAATTATTACCATATTGACATATTTAACTCGACTTTACGCGACATAAAACAAAAACTCAATAATCAACAAAACTCAAACTAGAAGTTCAATTCCTATATATTCCCGTCCTTTGCCTCTTAATCCTTTTCCTATATTTCTCCCTCCTCCCCCCCACCCTCCTTTATTTTTATATTTTTAATATTTTCTAACTAAACAAGAAATTAATTTAAGAGAACATCTCTATGCCGTTGTACACCATTGTAACACCATTAACTATTCATCAGTGGAAAGTTTATAATTGGCATAATTAATAATATTATTATTGTATCATTATATAATTAAAGATTTGCTGTCAACTTTTCCAAATAAATAAATAAAAAAAAATGTATGGATTTTTTAAAAAAATTTTTAGGTTTTTTTTCCACGGAAAACATCATATTTGATTTTCATTTTACGTTTCGTTTTTTTATAATTTCGTTTTATTTTTAATTTTTTTCGTTTTCGTTTTAAAGATGTTTGCTTATTTTATATTTATTTCTTGCATGACGTAAATGTGCCAAATTACCATAACCATCAATTAGGGAAGCCGGTACTGATTCTGGTACCGTCGCTCCGGAGGCATTTATCGGATAACCAACACCTAGTTTAAAAATCCATTAATGCTAAGACATAAAACTACTATGCGACTGTCTATGTCCGCCATTAGAAAAGGGCAACCACATTAGGTATCTAGACATAGAAATCTATAAAAATCTGAAATGGATAGAATATATAAACTGTACAACTAAAGAATTAAAAAAAACAATAAAAAATGTTCTTGACAAAAGAGAACTCATCAAAATCTACATGGCCATATGTCAATCTTTATTATAATATAGAATAATTGGATGGGGAAGTGCAAATGACGCCACTTTAAATTTCTAATTATAACGCAAAAAGCCATCTTGAAAATACTATTCGAAGAACCTATCAGAACTTGCCTAACAAAATCAATAGATCCTTCAATCAAAAATACATCCAACAAGAAAAAAAACAAACAACTTTTGGAAAGAGAAATTTCATTTACTACGGCATAAAACTTTAGTAAACAAGTCTCCTACAAGAAACAAACAAATGTCAATATATTCAATGCGTTCATAAAAAAAGGATCCGGAACACAGGGAGACATGAAATTGACAGAACATTGCAACCAAACGCAGACTTATTGAAGTGAGATAGATAAATAGATTAAATTAGATGAGATGATATTAAAAAAAATAATGAATATGTTTTAAGTCTTGCCAACATGGAAAATACCAGTGGGGAAAACATTATGAAATACAATTATGGTAAAAATTATATGTATACATAAATATAAGTCACCCCAAAATTTCGCTACTCGGAGTGAGTGTTTGTCTTGATCTTGGCAGTGAGTGCGTCTGCCCACCTTCAACGTCGCGGGAAGACAGTGGTTGAAGGAGACCCTTTGACCTCTCCAACAGGACCCATTCCTATCCACCCCTTATTCCTGTTTCCTGCCTAGACCTCCACATCCTTTATTTCCTTAAAAAGACCCTCCACTCAGCATCCCTTAACCCATTACCTCCATGACGATGTCTATAGGCATCAAAAAAATAGATGAAAAGTATGATTTTTTTTCGCTGTGAATAAAGCTAAATCCCACCAAGTTGTTATGCAGCATTTACAGATTGTTATGTGAGCTTTCAATAATCAACATAATTTAAAACATTTTATTAATTATTCTATTTTTAATATTTTTTTTACTAAAGCCCTGAAAATAGACCCATTTTGAAAAAAAAAAAATTTTAAAACGGAAAAAAATAAAACATGTGTGAATCACATATTGTTATCAAATGATGAAATAGTCGACAACACTGTTTCAACATAGTATTATATGCATAAGATGACCGCTGGATGTCACTGAAATCAGGTGATGCCTGCGCGCGACGTTTGGAGGTTAGCTGTGACAGTGTTTTCATATGTTTTTGGTTAGCTTGCCTTCAAATAATTCGGTTTGTTGTGTTTTTATGGGTGATTTTTATTAAAAATCAGTTACTCTGCAGTTTTCGGATATTTTTAAACAGAGAATGTTGATGAACAGACGGACGAAGAGCTGATTGACGATGATTTGATGGCATATCACGACTTGACTGGAATTAGCCTTCGACATCCTCTGGTGCGAGTCGTAATACCTTGCGAATATCTATTTCAAATGCACCACCAGCCAAAAAATTAAAACTACAGTAAACTGTTGCGTTCCTGAACCGCTAAATGTGGTGCATAAAGATATGTACGAAAAGCTAAAGTCTTATAATGCTTTTCAAGTGTTTTCATTATTCTTTGATGACGAAGTGATTCAGTTTATTCTTGAGAGGATGATCAAATACGCTCGATTTAAAACCAATACCAAATTTCAGTAAGATATATACGAATTGAAGCGTTTTCTTGGTTTCTGTGTTGACCGGCTACAATACATTGCCATCTACCACAAATTATTATTCGTCTGACCCGAACTTGGGTGTAAGCGTCATCAAAAAAGGAACCAACGACCACATTTCGAGCTTATAAAGCGCCATATACATTTTTGCGATAGCAAAAATCTAGATATAACCGACAGAATGTCTAAGGTATGATAATGACTAACGTTCCATCTTTATTTGTATTTGATGTTTTTGGACACAAACTTCGACGAGCAAATGGTGCCATATTTCGGTCGACATTATTGCAAGATGTACATTAAGAAGAAGTTGGCTACGAGATTTGGTGTCTTGCTTCCTCCGAAGGCTACCTGTTTCCAAGCAATGCCATATTCCCGAGCATCTGATACATATGACCCCGTATTAGGTCAAAGATTATCCTTCGTACTGTCTATGATGGAATATATAGAGTTCCCGCGCGCCATGAGTTATTTATGGACAATTTCTTCACATCTCACCATTTGATGTGTATCCTGAAGGATAAAAGAATGTGCGCTACTGGCATATGTAATCCAGTTCGCTTTCCTAACCTTGAAGCTTCAGGCAAGTTGAAGACAGGAAAGTAATTGCCTAAAGGTAACATTTTCTTCTATATTTCCCTTGCGCATAGCGAACATTTACCTAGCAGGTGAATTTGATGCGGTGGTAGACGTAGAAAGCCAAATCCTCGTATGCCGTTGGTTAGGACAACCGTGAAGTAACAGTGGCCACGAACTATGATCGAATGGAGCCAGTAAGTCAAGTGCAGAGTTGGAAGAAATTGAAGAAAGACAAAAAAGGCAAAGTTTTGAAGGAAGCATGCAAAAAATCGGTTGCCCAGCGTGGCAACACGAAATTATAATTTGGGAATGGGTGGAGTAGACTTCCATGATAATGGTATACAAAATTATCGGGTCAACATTCGGTCAAAGAAGTGGTACTGGCCTTTATTTGCATCTTGCCTGAGCAGCACTCTTTTAAATGGATGGAAGTTGCTATGCTTCTTTAGGAAGTACGAGCATGATATGGGAAACCAAATGACTAGGCGACAGAGAAAACCTCCCCAGAAGGCATTCCGTGTGGAGGTTACCCGTACTCTTTTATTGTCTTTTCCAAATCAGGTCAATGCCGAATTTGGAGATTCTCGTGTGAAGGAAGAAGGCCATGACGCAGAAGATGGGAATCGTGTGCGTCGAATGCAAGAATTTCATTTGACATATTGTGGCGAATCTCGAATTCGTTGTGCTCTATGTAAAGAAAAATCCAGCGGTCTATCGATGCCGGGCCTGCAACCGCGCCCTTCATTTCTACTGCTTCGAACGGTATCACTTAGAGAATAATTTGGTTAGATTTGGTTAGTTTTCCTCATTCTAGAAGGTTTTTTCTGATATTGAATTTTTTGTTATTTTGTGTATTTTCCATTAATAAATTGTATTTTCATTGAATTATAAACAATGGCAACTATTTATTTTAAATTATCAATACAAATCATACAGCTTACTGCATTTTACCCATACTTGACGTAAATTTTGCTAAGGGGGGTTATCTCCAAGCGTTGCGTTTAGGCATCAGTTTTCTAGACGCTCCGGTGAGAGGGTGGGCGGGCGGAAAATTCTAAAACTGATTTTGGGCTCTCCTTAAAGTCTATACTATCGGGTTATAATGATGATTGAAGTTTATAAAAATAAAAATAAATTCATGGAGGTAATGGGTTAAGTTACATTTCATATAAATTCATCCAACATCCAAGCCATATCTTAGCCTATGTGTGAAATGCTACCTGCGTAACTCTCCGTTACGGGCGTATTGAAAAAAATACATGAAAAAGCTTATTCTCCACTGTGAGTCAGCATGTGCCTCTTTAGATGGCCCTTTTGAGAAAATAAATTGTTGCACTAGGAACATGAAAAAGGTTTTTCTACACTGTGAGTCAGCATGTGCCTCTTAAGATCGCCCTTTTGAAAAAATAAATTGTTGCACTCGGAACATAAAAAAGGTTTTTCTCCACTGTGAGTCAGCATGTGGCTCTTCAGATTGCCACTTCGAGAACATGAATAATTGCACTCGGAACATGAAAAAGCTTTTTCTCCAATGTGAGTCAGCATGTGGCTCTTCTGAATGCTACTTTGAGAACATGAATAATTGCTCTCGGAACATGAAAAAGCTTTTTCTCCACTGTGAGTCAGCATGTGTTTCTTCAGCGTGCCCCTTTGAGAAAATGAATAGTTGCATTTAGAACATGAAAAAGGTTTTTCTCCACTGTGAGTCAGCATGTGGCGCTTCAGATTGCCACTTCGAGAACGTGAATAATTGCACTCGGAACATGAAAAAGCTTTTTCTCCACTGTGAGTCAGCATGTGTTTCGTCATATCGCCCCTTCGAGAACATGAATAATTGCACTCGGAACATGAAAAAGGTTTTTCTCCACTGTGAGTCAGCATGTGGTTCTTCAGATTGCCACTTTGAGAACATGAATAATTGCACTCGGAACATGAATAAGCTTTTTCTCCACTATGAGTCAGCATGTGTTTCTTCAGCGTGCCCGTTTGAGAAAATGAATAGTTGCATTCAGAACATGAAAAAGGTTTTTCTCCACTGTGAGTCAGCATGTGGCTCTTCAGATTTCCACTTCGAGAACATGAATAATTGCACTCGGAACATGAAAAAGGTTTTTCTCCACTGTGAGTCGGCATGTGTTTCGTCATATCGCCCCTTCGAGAACATGAATAATTGCACTCGGAACATGAAAACGCTTTTTCTCCACTGTGAGTCAGCATGTGGCTCTTCAGATTTCCACTTCGAGAACATGAATAATTGCACTTGAAACATGAAAAAGGTTTTTCTCCACTGTGAGTCAGCATGTGTTTCGTCATATCGCCCCTTCGAAAACATGAATAATTGCACTCGGAACATGAAAACGCTTTTTCTCCACTGTGAGTCAGCATGTGTTTCTTCAGCGTGCCCCTTTGAGAAAATGAATAGTTGCAGTCAGAACATGAAAAAGGTTTTTCTCCACTGTGAGTCAGCATGTGCCTCTTCAGCGTGCCCCTTTGAGAAAATGAATAGTTGCATTCAGAACATGAAAAAGGTTTTTCTCCACTGTGAGTCAGCATGTGGCTCTTCAGATTGCCACTTTGAGAAGATGAATAATTGCACTCTGAACATGAAAACGCTTTTTCTCCACTGTGAGTCAGCATGTGTTTCTTCAGCGTGCCCCTTTGAGAAAATGAATAGTTGCATTCAGAACATGAAAAAGGTTTTTCTCCACTGTGAGTCAGCATGTGCCTCTTAAGATCGCCCTTTCGAAAAAATAAATTGTTGCACTCGGAACATGAAAAAGGTTTTTCTCCACTGTGAGTCAGCATGTGGCTCTTCAGATTTCCACTTCGAGAACATGAATAATTGCACTCGGAACATGAAAAAGCTTTTTCTCCACTGTGAGTCAGCATGTGTTTCGACATATCGCCCCTTCGATAACATGAAAAATTGCACTCAGAACATGAAAAAGGTTTTTCTCCACTGTGAGTCAGCATGTGTGTCTTCAGATTGCCACTTAGATAAAATGAATGGGTGCACTCAGAACATGAAAAATGTTTTTTTCCAGTATCGGTTCGTAATTGCCTTTTAAAATTCGACCTATGAGGATGGGAGTAGGTACAATGAGGAGAAGATAATTGTTTTTCCAAAGGATGCGTCTTGAGATCTGTCGAAAAAATAAAAAATACGATTATAAAGGCTTAAAACTACTTGATATCTACACTTAGAAAGAAAGCACAAAATACGATTGCAGAATTGATAAATTTCAGAAAAAAAAGTGTTTTTACCGGACTGGACAATTCTTTCAAAGCATTCCTTTTTTATATCCTGCAGGTCTATGTCAATTTCCACACATGAGAATCCCCCATCATTATCTTCTCGGCGTCCGAGTTCCTCCTTGACGGTTATAGTCTCCAAATTAATGCAAGCTATAAAACAACATGTGCGTACATTGATCATCGATGTTAAACTCGTTTAAAAAAATCTTAAACTAGAAACAATAAAATAAATTATTGATTTACCCTGCAGAAGTGAGAAATAAGTGAAGAGAGTTCAAGGTTAATTTAAGAAAATTAATAAGAACGACCCCGAATGTCCGCTTCAGAAGGAATAAGCATTTGCTCTTGAGTACCTTCAGTATGGAGTAGTTTTTTAATTCAATAGCTCCAGGTACGGGGGCTCCATCGAAGCCAGAGTAAAGTTGGCCTCTCAGAAGCTGGGCGTTCTGTACAGGGCCCGCAGATACTTTAATAGTACACAACTGCTGACCCTGTACAAATCGCAAGTGCGCCCTACTGTCGAATTTGGCAGCCATCTCTGGTCCGGAGCCCCTAAGTACCTGAAAAAAACCCTTGACTCTGTGCAAAAACGGGCGGTCCGTTTGATAGACTCCCCAATCTTAACAAACGGACTGCAATCTTTAGAGCACAGTCGTCAGGTAGGTATGCTGTCCTTGTTCTATCGGTATTACAATGGAAGATGCTCTGAGGAACTAGCGTCATTGATCCCTTCGGCACCGGTGCGTAGTCGGGATACACGCCAAACGCGCGCTCAAAATTTGTACACGGTTGACATTTGTTACATGAGAACGGGTCGCTTCTACGATTCGTTCTTAAGTTCAACAGCTCGGCTGTGGAACGACCTGCCGGCCTCTGTGTTTCCTCCCTCCTACAACATGGGACTCTTCAAGACCCATGTTCACTCCTTCCTCTCCACAAAAAGACCCTACACACAGCATCCCCAAAGATGACATAGGCCCTGAGGGAAATTATTTTCTTCAGGGCCTCCTGTGTGGAGTTAATATAAAAAAAAATAGAATGATGTTTTCTTCCTTCAATATGTATTTTTAACGAATGAGGATGAGGTGGAAACTTGAGGAATCGAGCACTTATTGTAAGCATTGGCGGCTTCTGTGATCGTAGGGTATGGTCACATCAAACAAATCATAAATAAACTCTTCAAAACAATACATATTTTTGTAAACAAAAGAAATATATAAAAAATAAAACAATTGAAAACAATATACTTGTTACTTCGCCAATCATTTATAAAATAAGGAATAAATGCTAGGAGAAGAGCAACAAACTGGGCTATCGATTCATTAGAAATCGCACGGAAACCGATCTGAAAGGTAATATTAAATAAAAATAGACTGACTCATACAGAGCAAATATTCAACAATTGTGACGTACTACATATACGCCAATTATACGTTAAGACACTACTAAACTACATTTTTGTCCAAAAAAATAAATTTTAACATGCACAAAATATCACTAACAGACCAGTTAGACAAGCGTACAAAGAAAACATAAAAACTCCGACGGTAAATACAAGTTTTGGACGAATACACTATCAATACCATGCTATGAAAGCTTTCAACAATCTAACACTTGAAAATAAAATTGAGAAAAACAAAAATAAATTCAGACACAAAATTACAAAATGGATTTAAGAACAAAAAAGAAAATATAACCAAAATTTTAAAACATAAAATAATAAAAACTATACGTAACACACAAAACTTTGGCTGTTTCCGGCAAAGATAAAAAAAAATCTGGTAAAAACTAAAATAACTGCCACTTACGAGGACAACGTTAACAAACATATAATGTTCTGTCGCCATGGCAATCCAAAATGGACTTGTATTTTTATTTTTTTATTTAAGAAACAAACATTCCCGGGTTACGAATAACCTGAGAACATTGAAAAATCTCCAACTATCACCACAGTAAGCGGATAAAGTTGCTTGTGTTGTGATGGAAGACTTAGCCAGCCGAGGAATTGAACAGACTACGCCTGGGTGGGACCCAAGCGCGATGTTAACTCAGCCACCGACCGGTCTAATACAATTTATTTAACATAAGCAATGCAACTCACTGGCTGTCTGAGTACTCTCCGCATATCGCAAACATTCCTTCTTTACATCTTGGAGGTCGAAATCCATATAAGTGTACGGCATTTCACCACCGCCTTCTTCCTGGGGCCCTGGTTCCGTTTTGATGGAAACAGTTTCTAGATTTACTAGATCCATAGCACCGCTGTCGCAGGGTTTGGTAATTGGTAAACGACCAAACAAATATATATATCTGAAACACACATAGTTGTAACGTAATCCTATGAGCACACGAAAGCATTTAAATTATCGATTAGCAAACAAAATTTAATAATGTTAAATACAATATTTTTTTTGCTTGTAATATTCTGTCAAAGCAATGATATCTTTTATGAAACTGATATTTGAAATATGGGATACATATTGTGACTATCTTGACCTTGAAGTTGACACTTCATATCTGTTGATTTAATCTTTAATTTAAATACTTTCGTAACACTTTTTTTAAAATGGGTTGAGGTCTAACTGATAGTTTAACCATTCCTCAGTCAATGGAGTCCCTAATTAAGATCCACCGATGGGCGTAAGTAAAGATTGATCGCTTTAGATACAGTACAGTTGTGCATTAAGCATCCCGTAGCCAAAGTTAAAGAACAGTGTTCGATTTGGAATAACGGCCACTATCAAAATGATAATATCGATTAATATAAGCATCAGTTCTTACCAGTAACTATCACAAGCATATCATGATAAATTTAACTGAGTGGGTAAAACAGTTAAAGGGATATTAAGTAGGAGAATTACAAAGTAGAAACGAGTTGCAACGGCTGGCAATGAAAAAGTCAAAAGGCGTTATGTCAAATATATAGAAAGTAGTTTAGTTTTACATAGACAATAATAATGTCATAGACCATGGATGAAAAAAATTACCCACGGGTTCATTAATTATTCCTCTTTGGCGGCTAATAAATGCATTCATTTTGCAATTAGGTAAAGGTGGTTGGAAACCTACCATTTTATGATGGTAAAGAACCAATTCACTTTCACGGGGAAATTAATATTTTGGCCCTATCACATTCAATCTGCCAACATTAATATTTTCCTTTACGTGAACGGTACTTAAAAATGAAATTGCAACACTGAGTTTTCATCTCAAACACTTAATTATTGATTATTATAAGCAACAATTATTAGCCTGAAACACTCATCCACATTGAAAAATTTCCTGATAAAAGATACATGACGCCAACGGGAGTTAATAAAATGTAATATAATTGTAATAATTATTGCTTCTAAAAATAATTGTTACCCTCTGTGATATGCATAAAAAATCTTATCTTAAACATTAGTTTAACAAAAAAAAAATAATTATTATTACTTCAATTCTGTAATTTCTATGGTAAAGCCGGTCGCCAACTAGTTGTCACTTATTTGTAGGTTGTGAGATTTTGCGTTTACTAGTTTCGTCTTTTTGCATAACTTCGTCGAAAACATTTACAGTATTTACACCTCTCGAGGAATCCATCAACCTCGTTATAAAGTTAAAGTAAAATAGAGATCCCGGGTCCTTGCACAAAAGCATGAATGCATTAAGATTGACAACTCGACCTTCTATAGAATTGGTTTGGTCACGATTTTAACCTTAGATCTGGCAAATTTTAAGACAATCGGGCATCGGTGACGTCACACTACACCATCGACAAAGGATAGAAGATTTTTTTTTTAAAAGGCGCGACTATAGACAATATAAATCTTCTTCGGAACCTACAGAATTCAATTCATTAGCCTAAAACATAAGTAAAATGTCTCCCAAGACCAAAAAGTCCCATCTGACAAAGCGCTGTCCTAAGAAAGAAAATAAGCCTTAAAGAATTCTTCTTTACAGCTTGTTATAACTATACTTAGGGGAGTTCTAACATAAAAACTGCGCATGTAAAAAGAAAGGAGGAAAACGTAAAAAAAGAAGTTACGTGGTTAGAAAAATACTAAACATTTATTTTAAAAAAATTTTAAAAGTTGAGGGTTAGTTTTCATCTAGGCTTATTTATTAATTTTCCTTTTTCTTAATTCTAATTTGTTGTCTATTCAATATTTTTCAAAAGTTAGTTCACGTTACACATCAAATATACAAAACTGTTCAGGCACTTCCCTTTTCGATGATTCTGGAACCTGCGGATCTTCGAGTTCACACTTATCAGTAATAAAAACACGCGCCAACTTGGGCTTATTCCGAAAGGCGGAATCAATATATTGTTGAGAGTCGGGCTGTCACTCGCAGTTCAGCCTGGGCCAAAGCTCCGAAGGGCGGAGTCGGCAGGCAGCGATTCATGAGAGGGCAGCTTCCTGGGCGGAAGTTCGCAGGGTTACGGTAAGAGCCTCGGCGACCGCTCCAAGGGGGACGGTAGGAGGTTCCTCTGCGGAGGTGAGATGGTAACTGACTGGTGCTGAATCATCTGTCTTCAGCTGCGCAATCTGGCGACACTCGCACCCCTGTCGTGGGATGCTTAACTGTCGTGGTTCCGCTTTACACCACTTCGTGACTTTGTTTGGGTCCATGGCGATGGCGTCGCCACTCTTACCGCTAGATGTCGCTGGCTGGCTCATTCTGATCTCCAGATCTAAGTAATGTGCAAAATCTTAATAGGTACATTAATATTATACACACGAACATTTAATTGATATTCAGTTTGCAGATAAATTCTTAAGCTATGTTTACAATCAAACTCTTATATCTAGATTTATAATTATTTTTAAATATTTTCATAATTCATATTTTCACTACGACTTTCAAATATTCTCAATATAGCCCAGCCTTGGCCGATGGTTTAATTGCTCTTGGGTCGCCGGACCATATAATCAATAAAGATTTGAAAATGTTGGAATTTATTTTAAGGGTATCTAGTGATTTCAATAATGTCAATACTGTAAAAACATTATATATGTCACTAGTAAGGAGTCATGTAGAATACAGTTCCACGGTTTGGACCCCAAATTATGAGGTTCATTCACATGCGATTGAAAGAATCCAAAATAATTTTTTAAGATATGTAAATTTTAAAATGGGCATTCATAGAGAAAACCTAAATTACGATAACGTACTTTGTTCAATAAATTTAATAAAATTATCTGATCGTAGAATCATTTCCGATTTAACCTGTTTGTATAAAATCATTAATTCAATGTTTGATACCCCTGATTTATTATATGTAATCTCTTTTCATACTCCAAGCAGGTCGGTTACAAGACAGTACCTACCATATTGTTGTACCAATTCTATATCAACGTCCCAATATCACACTCCTATGCGACGGATTCAACAGCTAGGAAACAAATTCTCCGATGTTGTTGATATATTTAGTACATCAATTTCATTATATAAGCATACCTTATTGAAGATTTTTGCATCAAGGAGGGGAATATTTAGATAAAGCTATTTAAATTGACAGTAGGTAGTACAGTATTTTGCAAGTTAACAGTATTTTGTCGGCTGAAAGAAAAAATATATTTTGGATTTTTTATATTCATATTTTGTACCTACATACCAGTGTGGATCAAATTCAACAATACTTTTTTTTAAATATGTGTTTTAAACAATCATTTCCTGCACTATTTATAAGTATAATTTCTTAAATATTGTTATTTCTGTATGTAAAAGCCTTAATAGGCGTAAATAAATTTAACAAATTTAATAAATAATGGATATTTCCTGTTCAAATTTGTAAAAGAAAATATGGCCAATTGGAATAATTCCTACCAGGCTGATTAAGATTGTAAATATTGGAACAGGTATCAGCTTAGGTAAGTTAGTTCTGCACATTTTTTTTATTTTTTATTTATTGTTTTTATTTTAGTAATTTGTACATTTAAGTTTACAAATGACTAATTAATAATTACATACAAATATACTATGTTTTTTTTTCTTGCTTGATGTGGCTCCTACACAACATCTTGAACTTTTCAATTGGGGCAGACTTAAGGTTTTCCGGCAGCGCGTTATAGTATTTCATCCCTTTATATAATATACTATTCTGGGTATTCGCTTTGTCCTTCTTTGGTAGCCTAAGTTGATTGTACGTCCTAGTTTTATGTTTGTGTTTGTCCTTGTTGTATACAATTTTATTCGAAAAATATTAGGGTAGCAGGTTGTTTACAATTTTGTGTAAAAATATCATCGTGTTCAAGGTCAACATCTGTTTCACCGTTAGCCAATTTAGTTCGTTTAACATTTTATTTACTTTTGAATACCTATTTCGTCTGAGTATTGTTCTCATTGCCCTATTTTGGAGAATTTGAAATTTATTTTGCTCTCGGTCGTTACACAGGAAAAGGATAGTTGAGCAGTAATTAAAATGTGGGGCAATAGTGGAGTTATAAATGGTGATTGCAGTTTTTTCGGACAGTTTTTGGCGAATTCTTCCCAAAAAAGATATTTTTTTACCAATTTTCTTTTGGGTATATTCCGCATCTTTGTTAAAGTTCAGTTTGGAATCTATTATAACTCCCAAGTATTTTATATTGGTAACATTTTCAATAATTTCACCATCAATTTTGATTTTGCTTTCACTGGATGTCTTTTTATAACCAATTACCATACATTTTGTTTTTTTTTTGTATTTAATTTAAGCTTATTTATTTTTAGCCATCTTGATACATTATCTAGTTCATTATTTAAAATATGTATTAGTTCTTCATAGTTTTCTCCAATTATATATATAAGTATATCAACATGGGAAGTATCAGAAACCTGCGTTGGAGGCATCACGTGATATTATCCGGGACAGAATCCCACTTCACTACTAGGATGTCCGGTATTAAGAAGAAACCGTTTAGCAGCTTATAAGCCATCAGCAATAATTCGAAATCTCTTACAGAACAAAATATGCACAACATTTCTAAGATAATATAAATTAACCCGCGAATTCATCACGTTCATAAAAATAGGTAATTCTACATTTTTATTACTTATTTTTGGGCATGTAGAGCGAATGAACGAAGAAAGGAGTGAACGAAGAATACATGACGCGAATGTAGATGCTACAAGAAGTCAGGGATGCCCGAAGAATGACACGATCATGTGAACCAGGGGTGTAACCCGCTTCTGAGATAGGGCTTAGCTTAAAATTTTTAAAGAGTTTACAGGGAAGGAACAAGGAAGTAGTCATAAAAAACAATAAATGTTTAAAAACAAGCTGACTTTTACCCGGCGTTGCTCGGGGTTATGGCATACTAAGTTTCAAGGCTCATTTGAAAGCTACAGAAATTAACAAATAATTTTTTTTAAATACTTTTGACATGTTGCCTTATCGTAATTTGAAAATATAAGCATTTAAAGTTAAAAATAATCGAAAACAATCTGAATACCAAAGAACATAATTAACGTTAGGAAATATTATTTAAAAATTTGAAAAAAATTCATACAAAAAGTATATTAATATTCGATTCGGGAGGTGGGTTTAGGTACCGCCGCCCCGGAAACAATTTATTGGATAACCAACACCTCTGCCATAGGTCACACCAAGTGGGTGTGGTGATCAGGATGCACCTGCCCGCCAGCTGCGTGGCGTGCCAGATAGGGAGAGACTGGTTTGGGTACCGCCGCCCCGGATACCATTTATTGGATAACCAACACCTCTGCCATAGGTCACACCAAGTGGGTGTGGTGATCAGGATGCACCTGCCCGCCAGCTGCGTGGCGTGCCAGATAGGGAGAGACTGGTTTGGGTACCGCCGCCCCGGATACCATTTATTGGATAACCAACACCTCTGCCATAGGTCACACCAAGTGGGTGTGGTGATCAGGATGCACCTGCCCGCCAGCTGCGTGGCGTGCCAGATAGGGAGAGACTGGTTTGGGTACCGCCGCCCCGGATACCATTTATTGGATAACCAACACCTCTGCCATAGGTCACACCAAGTGGGTGTGGTGATCAGGATGCACCTGCCCGCCAGCTGCGTGGCGTGCCAGATAGGGAGAGACTGGTTTGGGTACCGCCGCCCCGGATACCATTTATTGGATAACCAACACCTCTGCCATAGGTCACACCAAGTGGGTGTGGTGATCAGGATGCACCTGCCCGCCAGCTGCGTGGCGTGCCAGATAGGGAGAGACTGGTTTGGGTACCGCCGCCCCGGATACCATTTATTGGATAACCAACACCTCTGCCATAGGTCACACCAAGTGGGTGTGGTGATCAGGATGCACCTGCCCGCCAGCTGCGTGGCGTGCCAGATAGGGAGAGACTGGTTTGGGTACCGCCGCCCCGGATACCATTTATTGGATAACCAACACCTCTGCCATAGGTCACACCAAGTGGGTGTGGTGATCAGGATGCACCTGCCCGCCAGCTGCGTGGCGTGCCAGATAGGGAGAGACTGGTTTGGGTACCGCCGCCCCGGATACCATTTATTGGATAACCAACACCTCTGCCATAGGTCACACCAAGTGGGTGTGGTGATCAGGATGCACCTGCCCGCCAGCTGCGTGGCGTGCCAGATAGGGAGAGACTGGTTTGGGTACCGCCGCCCCGGATACCATTTATTGGATAACCAACACCTCTGCCATAGGTCACACCAAGTGGGTGTGGTGATCAGGATGCACCTGCCCGCCAGCTGCGTGGCGTGCCAGATAGGGAGAGACTGGTTTGGGTACCGCCGCCCCGGATACCATTTATTGGATAACCAACACCTCTGCCATAGGTCACACCAAGTGGGTGTGGTGATCAGGATGCACCTGCCCGCCAGCTGCGTGGCGTGCCAGATAGGGAGAGACTGGTTTGGGTACCGCCGCCCCGGATACCATTTATTGGATAACCAACACCTCTGCCATAGGTCACACCAAGTGGGTGTGGTGATCAGGATGCACCTGCCCGCCAGCTGCGTGGCGTGCCAGATAGGGAGAGACTGGTTTGGGTACCGCCGCCCCGGATACCATTTATTGGATAACCAACACCTCTGCCATAGGTCACACCGAGTGGGTGTGGTGATCAGGATGCACCTGCCCGCCAGCTGCGTGGCGTGCCAGATAGGGAGAGACTGGTTTGGGTACCGCCGCCCCGGATACCATTTATTGGATAACCAACACCTCTGCCATAGGTCACACCGAGTGGGTGTGGTGATCAGGATGCACCTGCCCGCCAGCTGCGTGGCGTGCCAGATAGGGAGAGACTGGTTTGGGTACCGCCGCCCCGGATACCATTTATTGGATAACCAACACCTCTGCCATAGGTCACACCGAGTGGGTGTGGTGATCAGGATGCACCTGCCCGCCAGCTGCGTGGCGTGCCAGATAGGGAGAGACTGGTTTGGGTACCGCCGCCCCGGATACCATTTATTGGATAACCAACACCTCTGCCATAGGTCACACCAAGTGGGTGTGGTGATCAGGATGCACCTGCCCGCCAGCTGCGTGGCGTGCCAGATAGGGAGAGACTGGTTTGGGTACCGCCGCCCCGGATACCATTTATTGGATAACCAACACCTCTGCCATAGGTCACACCAAGTGGGTGTGGTGATCAGGATGCACCTGCCCGCCAGCTGCGTGGCGTGCCAGATAGGGAGAGACTGGTTTGGGTACCGCCGCCCCGGATACCATTTATTGGATAACCAACACCTCTGCCATAGGTCACACCAAGTGGGTGTGGTGATCAGGATGCACCTGCCCGCCAGCTGCGTGGCGTGCCAGATAGGGAGAGACTGGTTTGGGTACCGCCGCCCCGGATACCATTTATTGGATAACCAACACCTCTGCCATAGGTCACACCGAGTGGGTGTGGTGATCAGGATGCACCTGCCCGCCAGCTGCGTGGCGTGCCAGATAGGGAGAGACTGGTTTGGGTACCGCCGCCCCGGATACCATTTATTGGATAACCAACACCTCTGCCATAGGTCACACCGAGTGGGTGTGGTGATCAGGATGCACCTGCCCGCCAGCTGCGTGGCGTGCCAGATAGGGAGAGACTGGTTTGGGTACCGCCGCCCCGGATACCATTTATTGGATAACCAACACCTCTGCCATAGGTCACACCAAGTGGGTGTGGTGATCAGGATGCACCTGCCCGCCAGCTGCGTGGCGTGCCAGATAGGGAGAGACTGGTTTGGGTACCGCCGCCCCGGATACCATTTATTGGATAACCAACACCTCTGCCATAGGTCACACCAAGTGGGTGTGGTGATCAGGATGCACCTGCCCGCCAGCTGCGTGGCGTGCCAGATAGGGAGAGACTGGTTTGGGTACCGCCGCCCCGGATACCATTTATTGGATAACCAACACCTCTGCCATAGGTCACACCAAGTGGGTGTGGTGATCAGGATGCACCTGCCCGCCAGCTGCGTGGCGTGCCAGATAGGGAGAGACTGGTTTGGGTACCGCCGCCCCGGATACCATTTATTGGATAACCAACACCTCTGCCATAGGTCACACCAAGTGGGTGTGGTGATCAGGATGCACCTGCCCGCCAGCTGCGTGGCGTGCCAGATAGGGAGAGACTGGTTTGGGTACCGCCGCCCCGGATACCATTTATTGGATAACCAACACCTCTGCCATAGGTCACACCAAGTGGGTGTGGTGATCAGGATGCACCTGCCCGCCAGCTGCGTGGCGTGCCAGATAGGGAGAGACTGGTTTGGGTACCGCCGCCCCGGATACCATTTATTGGATAACCAACACCTCTGCCATAGGTCACACCAAGTGGGTGTGGTGATCAGGATGCACCTGCCCGCCAGCTGCGTGGCGTGCCAGATAGGGAGAGACTGGTTTGGGTACCGCCGCCCCGGATACCATTTATTGGATAACCAACACCTCTGCCATAGGTCACACCAAGTGGGTGTGGTGATCAGGATGCACCTGCCCGCCAGCTGCGTGGCGTGCCAGATAGGGAGAGACTGGTTTGGGTACCGCCGCCCCGGATACCATTTATTGGATAACCAACACCTCTGCCATAGGTCACACCAAGTGGGTGTGGTGATCAGGATGCACCTGCCCGCCAGCTGCGTGGCGTGCCAGATAGGGAGAGACTGGTTTGGGTACCGCCGCCCCGGATACCATTTATTGGATAACCAACACCTCTGCCATAGGTCACACCAAGTGGGTGTGGTGATCAGGATGCACCTGCCCGCCAGCTGCGTGGCGTGCCAGATAGGGAGAGACTGGTTTGGGTACCGCCGCCCCGGATACCATTTATTGGATAACCAACACCTCTGCCATAGGTCACACCAAGTGGGTGTGGTGATCAGGATGCACCTGCCCGCCAGCTGCGTGGCGTGCCAGATAGGGAGAGACTGGTTTGGGTACCGCCGCCCCGGATACCATTTATTGGATAACCAACACCTCTGCCATAGGTCACACCAAGTGGGTGTGGTGATCAGGATGCACCTGCCCGCCAGCTGCGTGGCGTGCCAGATAGGGAGAGACTGGTTTGGGTACCGCCGCCCCGGATACCATTTATTGGATAACCAACACCTCTGCCATAGGTCACACCGAGTGGGTGTGGTGATCAGGATGCACCTGCCCGCCAGCTGCGTGGCGTGCCAGATAGGGAGAGACTGGTTTGGGTACCGCCGCCCCGGATACCATTTATTGGATAACCAACACCTCTGCCATAGGTCACACCGAGTGGGTGTGGTGATCAGGATGCACCTGCCCGCCAGCTGCGTGGCGTGCCAGATAGGGAGAGACTGGTTTGGGTACCGCCGCCCCGGATACCATTTATTGGATAACCAACACCTCTGCCATAGGTCACACCGAGTGGGTGTGGTGATCAGGATGCACCTGCCCGCCAGCTGCGTGGCGTGCCAGATAGGGAGAGACTGGTTTGGGTACCGCCGCCCCGGATACCATTTATTGGATAACCAACACCTCTGCCATAGGTCACACCAAGTGGGTGTGGTGATCAGGATGCACCTGCCCGCCAGCTGCGTGGCGTGCCAGATAGGGAGAGACTGGTTTGGGTACCGCCGCCCCGGATACCATTTATTGGATAACCAACACCTCTGCCATAGGTCACACCAAGTGGGTGTGGTGATCAGGATGCACCTGCCCGCCAGCTGCGTGGCGTGCCAGATAGGGAGAGACTGGTTTGGGTACCGCCGCCCCGGATACCATTTATTGGATAACCAACACCTCTGCCATAGGTCACACCAAGTGGGTGTGGTGATCAGGATGCACCTGCCCGCCAGCTGCGTGGCGTGCCAGATAGGGAGAGACTGGTTTGGGTACCGCCGCCCCGGATACCATTTATTGGATAACCAACACCTCTGCCATAGGTCACACCAAGTGGGTGTGGTGATCAGGATGCACCTGCCCGCCAGCTGCGTGGCGTGCCAGATAGGGAGAGACTGGTTTGGGTACCGCCGCCCCGGATACCATTTATTGGATAACCAACACCTCTGCCATAGGTCACACCAAGTGGGTGTGGTGATCAGGATGCACCTGCCCGCCAGCTGCGTGGCGTGCCAGATAGGGAGAGACTGGTTTGGGTACCGCCGCCCCGGATACCATTTATTGGATAACCAACACCTCTGCCATAGGTCACACCAAGTGGGTGTGGTGATCAGGATGCACCTGCCCGCCAGCTGCGTGGCGTGCCAGATAGGGAGAGACTGGTTTGGGTACCGCCGCCCCGGATACCATTTATTGGATAACCAACACCTCTGCCATAGGTCACACCAAGTGGGTGTGGTGATCAGGATGCACCTGCCCGCCAGCTGCGTGGCGTGCCAGATAGGGAGAGACTGGTTTGGGTACCGCCGCCCCGGATACCATTTATTGGATAACCAACACCTCTGCCATAGGTCACACCAAGTGGGTGTGGTGATCAGGATGCACCTGCCCGCCAGCTGCGTGGCGTGCCAGATAGGGAGAGACTGGTTTGGGTACCGCCGCCCCGGATACCATTTATTGGATAACCAACACCTCTGCCATAGGTCACACCAAGTGGGTGTGGTGATCAGGATGCACCTGCCCGCCAGCTGCGTGGCGTGCCAGATAGTGAGAGACTGGTTTGGACCCCCTTTGACCTCTCCAACTAGTCTCTCGACACATGGCCTTGCGCCGCAGCAGAAGAGATATATTCAAACGTCCGTAACTCCTGGATACATTGAAGTACTGGGTGTTAACGATGTCGTTATCGTTGACGAGTTTCAACTGTTGAAAATAACGCCGACGTTGACGCAACTATAATTTATTATTTCTAGTGATTTATTAAGTCAAAGGACTATTTTTCGCTCCGTACGTGATGAATGCTCATGCATTACTAATTTTGTAATATTTTTTTAGATATAGTACTATCCGTCTACACACATTATTATCATAAAGCGTTAATTTGTTTTAAATACGGTCCAAGTATGTTGACGTAGTTTAGTTGTTATCTGTAAGAGTTTGAAGAAAAATCAATGAGATTAGATGTTTTTTAAAGAAAAAGGAAAGTATGACTGACATTATGTTATAGGTGACTCAAAGCTCAATCTATTTAAGGTTACACTTTTTTAACACACTTTTTACACAGCAAAGTATTTACGTACAATATTAACAAGTAATTTACACATTCTTTTAAATATGTTTATATTTTTGAATTCAACTTTTCCTGCCTTAAGACTGCACATGCGGTCGGATATAATCTGTCTCGTCTTAGAAAAAATTCTTTCACAAGGAACGAATGTTGCAACAATACCGCATTGTTCTATAAAGATTTTTTTTAAATTAGGAAAATATATTACATGTTCCTTCCACCATTGCAGGGGACAACTCTTTTTATCAAGAAGATCCATTTCAAGATACATGTCCAATTCTTTGCGGAATTTGTGCGTTGGATCATTCACTGGCTTAATTTCCTCGACCACTGAGTTTACCGCATTCCAAAATGATAGTGGTTCATCTGACGATTCTGCTTGATTTTCAGTAATCTCTTGCGAAAAGTCTAGTTCTTCCGAGGGAGGAGGTAGCCCCTTTTATCAGAATTTCGCGAACTATGTTTTTAACCATAGTAGCAGTGTTAGGATTCGAGTAATAATTAATCTAAAAACGTGGATCCATAAAAGTGCACAAAGAAATACTTTCATTTTTCTCCAAATCGGTAAACCGAGTGCGTAAACCTTCACATAGATTGTTTGCGATTTGTTTTAAAACACCCGAGAGTGGCATAACTTCTATTTTCTCGCAAACAATAATCAATCCTTTTGTCAAAACAATCGGCATGTTGTCTGTTAAATATTTTTCGCCACTGATAGCTCGTGATACTTCTCCAAACGGTCGTAATCTATTACATATTTTCCCACAGGCTTCCCACTCTTCTACGGTTATCATAGGCAGGTCAAAATCCAATATTTCCAAAGTAGCACGGACAGCTTCTTTAAGTTCTATGAATCTCTCTATCATTTAGAAAACCGAGTTCCACCTTCTGGCGACAGATTGAATTAGTCGCTTTGGCCTGGTAACATTTGATTGCAGTATCAACTAGAAAAATTTCTCTTAGGAAATTGTGCTTTTCTTAAAGTGCATTACTAATATCTTGTCTTTTTCAATTACAGGCTCAAATAACTTTAGAGCATCGGTAAAAACCAAAATGTGGAATTTTGATTTGATTGTGAAATGCATTTTTGATGTTGGAAGCATTACCCGAAATTGCAAGTCTGACACGGTCAGACAGTTGCCAATTTGACAAAATGCGTTTATTACCCGTGTGTGATCTGGTTAATGGTGTTCAATCAAGTACAATGGATTTGAACTCCAAATCATTCGTTAGAAAATATATCGTCACAGCTATATAAGACTCTGTAAGATGAGAAGTCCAGTAATCTGTTGTAAGGCATACATTTTTAGCCTCGTGTTTAACAATAATTGGGTTTAGTCAAAACACTTTTGGAAAACTACGGGAAACATCGCATTGGAAATAGTTTACTAATTCTCGAAATCCAGCATCTTCAACTAAGCTAAATGGTTGCAGATCAACAAAACATAGTTTTAAAATACAGTCGTCAATCGTTTGATTGTCTTCTCTAGCGAATTTTCGAGGAATAAATGAAGTGATATATTTTTGTTTTCTTTTTATTCCAACAACTGAAATACTGGTGGTTGCAGTTTAAGATGGTGCAGGATTATTAGGCTCAGAACATCCAGGGGCATACTGAATTTTAGGAGCTTCTGCTTATCCAACATTAGAAACCATTCTGAGTTGGCCAACTTCGTTAGATATAGCAGCAAGCGAAGAAAAATCAATCGAGTGCAGGTGTTTTAAATGGCATTTTAAATTGTTGATTTGTATCAGAGTGCACGCTTACAAACATAACATTTTGCAATTTTTGTCTTGTAGTCAAATGAAAATTATTCCATAAATCACTCCGATTATTACTCGACATTGTGCTATTTATTTAGGAAGGCACTTCAACTATTTATTCACAGTTTGAAATTCCAACACAAAGCCACTAACTCTATTAATTTATTTATTTATTCATTTTCGGGAAATCGACAGTTTACATTTATTCAGTTTGTACATAAGTATTATAAAGTAAAATAAAACCAATTATGGATTTCCTCCTTGTGACATTACCTCTACTGAGACAGCGAAATATGGAATAAGTAAATAAAATTTGGGAGAAAGGAATATGAATTAAAAAATGTATACAAAACAAAAGATTATATAAAACGAAAAATTTACTTTAATTTATTTTAAATTGGAGAGGCTGTAGATATAAATCAAGAATACATTAGTATTCACTTTAAATATCTACACTTATTAACAAGAATCTAATTTCACAATTTTATTTATTCACGTGATTATTTATTTATTTTATTTTTTTTATTTATTAAAAGTATACAATACAGAATATAGTATAGGTATTATATAAAGCATTGTACTCCCAGGAGGTAATAAACTCATTGCGGGAATGATACGCATTACATGAAACATATAGTTGTATGTGTTAAATGGACATATGATGGGACATACACAACATTATTATTTCAGATAGTCATTAATAAGTTGAAGTTTGAGCATGTTAGTTTGGGTCTTTTTACATTGACTTGCACATTTGATCTCGTTGGGTAGTTGATTATATTTTGTGTGAGCTATGTATTCTAGGGATCTTAGTCCATATTTTGTTGATTTGATTTTTGGTATATGAAGTTTGTTGTGATTTCTTGTGTTGTGTTGGTGTACGTCGCAATTGTAATAGAGTGTAGTGTTGGAATGTGCCGAGTGTTGAATTACTTGTAATATAGTTTTCGTTATTTCAAAAGTGGGAATGGTATTAAAAAAAGTGAAGTCAATCTTAATATTAGTAAAAGCTTTGATATATATATATATTTTTTTTTAAAGAAAGACAAACATTCCCGGGTTACGAATAACCTGAGAATATTTGAAAATCTCCTACTACCACCACAGTAAGCTGAAAATGTTGCTTGTGTTGTGATGGAGGACTTAGCCAGCCGAGGAATTGAACACACTACGCCCGAGTGGGACCCAAGCGCGATGTCAACTCGGCCACCGACCGGTCGTATATCTTCAATTTATTGTTAGTAACACACGTTTATTTATAATTTTATTGGATCGGAGTATATTTTTTTAAATATGTTACTTTACTTCGATAAATAAAACCTTATTAATTTATCTGGTCATTGAATTAAATGATATTTTCACTTCGTAAGTAAAACAAAAAAAATCAGTTTGATATATGCGCGACAAGACGGTACAATCAAACCAAACGTTCAAGAGATTGAAGCGACACAAACTAACAAAAACAAACAAAAAATAGATCATAATCGTACTAAGGAATCCCCTTACCGTGTGATTCCCGAACATTGTGTCTCCTACGCCCCGCGCTTCACACATATAACAACTATCCCGTAATAACGTTGGAAGTTTGGCTCGTTGGTGTTGAAAATATAATTAGTCCTATTGAAAAAATAATATCGTTATTTTGCTTGTCACCGATAAATTTACTTGACACTTAGCGCTACACTTGGCGGCCCCGTCGAATGGGAACATTTAAAAGACGTTTAGTAGTTAGGTACAAAACCGAAAGATCATTTCAAATAAGCACAATATCGTTCATGAAGTATAATCTCTTCACCCTTTTCATATATCGGGCGTCAACCGCCAATACTGTTGAAATATTAGGTACATTATAACACAAATAATAACCAACGAGCGGCGTTGGTAATTTGCTTGCCATTGATAGATTTGATTGTCCGTTGGCGCTATACATCGGCCGTTTCGGATGGGAAAATCCAAAAAAAACGTCTAGTAAGAGTTTCATAGCCAAAATACCATGTAAAATTTCGCTTACGAAGCGTAAACACTTCACCGTTTTTATTTACTAGGCGTCAATTGTATCAATACATATATTAAACAATAGGTCGAATCGTCGACTCGTTGAATAGTATTCGTATTTAGGTATCATATTTAAACCTCTTCACGTAAATCTTTTCAATAGCGTTGGTCGTTGAATGAATATAACTATTAATTCCAACGGCTAGTTATATTTTGATACAGAACTAATACACTGATCCCTAGATTCCGACCCACCCCTTACACCCTTTTCCATTCCAGAACTAGCTCTCATTATTTTCAATAAAAAAAGTCCGAGAAAAGTCATTAAAAGCGTTCTCAAAGACTACATAGGCCGTGAGGAAAATTAGTTTTCTCAGAGCGTGTGGGATTAATGTTTAATTAAACAAAATGTAATTAAAATGTGTATATTATACCAACAAAGACTTAAAACAATAATTGCGAATATCGTGTATAAGTCCTAATTCCTCGACAACATCTGTTTTTGGAAAAAAATTCTGGGTCGAAGGATAAACCAATAAATGTGGCGATTTTTATTTTTCAGATATCCCGTATCCCAAAAATATTGAGACGAAAATCCATTGCTATTTTGTTAAATGGTAATATTTTTGTATGTTTATAATGGAAACCTTTAGAAATAAATAAAGGTTTAGCCGACAAGTACTGTTAGCTAATTTTTTCATCGTTGCACAAGTTTGCGTTTTCATACAACATTGTGATTTGAGTCTTGTGTCATCATGTATACAATCTTTAAAGGATACCCAAAGATGACGAGTTCTTACATCTTTTTTCCTATCGGGGACTTCGGTGTGGAGATGATACTAAAAATATTAAATACGGACCCCGGCCTGGGCCTCTTGGGCCTAGGCGGAAAAACTCTGTTTTAAATGTATTTGGGTGACTGAATGGATAATATTGTTACGACGCCTGCAGAGCAAATTTCGCAATTTCACTATTTTTGTACAGGGAATTAATTATTACTTGATGGTCTATATGATTTACAAAACCAAATCATCACCAATGTCCTTTTTGAAAACATTAAGATACACAGTAAGGATATTAAGAGAGTTTTTCTCCACCGTGAGTAAGCATGTGCCTTTTTAGAGCCAACTTTCTAAAACACGAAAAGTTGCAATCGATACAGGTAAGAGATTTTACTTGACTGTGAATCACCAAGTGTCTTTTTAGATCTTCCTTTCTAGAACATGAATATTTGCAGACGGAACATGAAAAAGGTTTTTCTCCACTATGGGTAAACATGTGATATTTTAGATGTTGCTTTGTTGAACATGAATAGTCGCAGCCGGAACAAGAAAAAGGTTTTTCTGCACTGTGAGTAAACATGTGATATTTAAGATGTTGCTTTGTTGAACATAAATAGTTGCAGTCGGGACATGAATAAGGTTTTTCTACACTGTGGGTAAACTTGTGACTTTTTAGTTGTGTATTTGTTGAACATGAATAGTTGCAGTCGGGACATGAATAAGGTTTTTCTACACTGTGGGTAAACTTGTGACTTTTTAGTTGTGTATTTGTTGAACATGAATAGTTGCAGTCGGGACATGAATAAGGTTTTTCTCCACTGTGGGTTAGCATGTGAACTATAAGATTTCCCTTCCTTGAAAATGAATTGTTGCAGTCGGTACATGTAAAAGGTTTTTCTCCACTGTGGGTAAACTTGTGACTTTTTAGTAGTCTCTTTGTTGAACATGAATAGTTGCAGTCGGGACATGAATAAGGTTTTTCTCCACTGTGGGTAAACTTGTGACTTTTTAGTTGTGTATTTTTTGAACATGAATAGTTGCAGTCGGGACATGAATAAGGTTTTTCTACACTGTGGGTAAACTTGTGACTTTTTAGGTGTGTATTTGTTGAACATGAATAGTTGCAGTCGGGACATGAATAAGGTTTTTCTCTACTGTGGGTTAGAATGTGAACTATAAGATTTCCCTTCCTTGAAAATGAATTGTTGCAGTCGGTACACGTAAAAGGTTTTTCTCCACTGTGGGTAAGCACGTGAATTTTTAAATCCCCCTTTCTAGAACATTGAAAGTTGCAGTCGGGACAGGAAAAAGGTTTTTCGCCACTATGCGTAAACATGTGAAATTTTAGATGTTGCTTTGTTGAACATGAAAAGTTGCAATCGGGACATGAAAAAGGTTTTTCTCCACTGTGGGTAAACATATGAACTTTTAGCTTTCCCTTTGTCAAACTCGAATAGTTGCAGTCGGAACATGTAAAAGGTTTTTCTCCACTGTGAGTCAGCATGTGGATCGTTAGAGAGCCCTTTTGAGAACATGAGTAATTGCATTTGGAACATGAAAAAGGTTTTTCTCCACTGTGAGTTAGCATGTGCCTCGTTAGAGTGCACTTTCGAGAACATATATATTTGCACTCAGAACATGAAAAAGGTTTTTCACCACTGTGAGTCAGCATGTGTATCGTCAGATGGCTCTTTCGAGAGCATGAATAGTTGCACTCGGAACATGAAAAAGGTTTTTCTCCACTGTGAGTCAGCATGTGGATCGTCAGCGAGCCCTTTTGAGAACATGAGTAATTGCATTTGGAACATGAAAAAGGTTTTTCTGCACTGTGAGTTAGCAGGTGCCTCGTTAGAGTGCCCTTTCGAGAACATGTATATTTGCACTCAGAACATGAAAAAGGTTTTTCACCACTGTGAGACAGCATGTGTATCGTCAGATGGCCCTTTCGACAGCATGAATAGTTGCACTCGGAACATGAAAAAGGTTTTTCTCCACTGTGAGTCAGCATGTGGATCGTCAGAGAGCCTTTTTGAGAATATGAGTAATTGCATTTGGAACATGAAAAAGGTTTTTCTCCACTGTGAGTTAGCATGTGCCTCGTTAGAGTGCCCTTTCGAAAACATGAATAGTTGCACTCGGAACATGAAAAAGGTTTTTCACCACTGTGAGTCAGCATGTGGATCGTCAGAGAGCCCTTTTGAGAACATGAGTATTTGCACTCAGAACATGAAAAAGGTTTTTCTCCACTGTGAGTCAGTATATGTATCGTCAGTTGGCCCTTTCGAGAACATGAATAGTTGCACTCAGAACATGTATATGGTTTTTCACCACTGTGAGTCAGCATGTGCCTCTTTAGATAGACCTTTCGAGAAAATGAATAGTTGCACTCCGAACATGAAAAATGGTTTTTTTCTGTAGGGTTGCATAGGTGCCTATTTAAATTCGACTCATTAGAAAGGGAGAAGATAGAATAAGGACAAAATAATTGTTTTTCCAAAGGATGCGTCTTGATATCTGTCGAAAAAAAATTAACAATATTATAAAGGCTTTATTCGACATAATATCCATACTTACCATAATAAAGCACTAAAATTGATAAAAAATTTAACAAATTACGATGGCAGAAATTGTAAAATTTTAGGAAGGAAATTGTTTTTACCGGACTGGTAGATTCTTTCTAAGCGTTCTAAGCATTCATTTTTGACATCCGGCAGGTCTATGTCAATTTCCATACAATGAAGTCCCCCATTAATATCTTCTCGGCATCCGGGTTCCGCCTTAACGGTAACAGTCTCCACATTAATGCAAGCTATAAAACAACATGTACATACATTGATAATCGATGATAAACAACACAAGTTTTCAAATTAAAATATTTACGATAAATACATCATTGATTAATCCAGCAGAATTGAAAATTAGATGAAGAGAGTTGAAGGTTAATTAAATCAAATCAATAAGGACAACCCCAGATGTCCGCTTCAGGAAGGAATAAACATTTGCTTTAGAGCACCTGCATTATGCTGTTGTTATAAGTCTACGAAATGTTGTTTTCTTCAAATAATAGTAAGAGCCCTAATTGGGCGTGTACAAACAAATAAATATATATGTATTTTTAACTCCTGAGGAAAAAATGGAAAATTCGAGGAATCGAGCACTTATTGTGAGCATTGGCGGCTTCTGTAATCAAAGGGTATGGCTCTCGACTTGTGATCTGGAGGTACCGGGATAAAATCCAAGCGTGCGCAAGCAATTTTTTTGATTGATACGTGATATTTCACGATATATTCTTGTGGCACGTTCCAGAGTAAGAGATACTATCGGTATCGCCTTGGTGTAATGTTAACAATTTTTCCATTTAAACATTGATTGAAATAGACAAGTACTTCCCACCTTTCACCACTCTATATCCATTCCCTCCTTTTGACTTCTAGCCACACAACATACTATTACGCCAAGAGCTTGAGAGCAGTTGGAACACGCGTGGAGTATTCACAAAACTAAATAAAAATGATTTAGTTTAACTAATGTTGTAGATTGGCTGTTTCTGGCAAAGATAAAAACTAAAATAACTACGGCAAAAGAGGGCAGCGTTAAAAAACATGTTATGTTCTGTCGCCATGGCAATCCAAAATGGACTTGAATTAATAACATACAATTTATTTTACAAAAGCAATGCAACTAACTGGCTGTCTGAGTACTCTCCGCATATTGCGAACATTCCTTCATTACATCTGGGAGATCTAAATCCATTTCACCTCCGCCTTCTTCCTGGGGCCCTGGTTCCGTCTTGATGGAAACAGTTTCTGGATTTACTAGATCCATGGCACCGCTGTCATAGGCTGCGGTAATTGGTACAAGCCCAAACAAATATGAATACCTGAAACAGAACATAATTGTGCCGGAACCCTATTTTAAATGAGCTTTTCATTTTGTTTGGTTAAATATTTTGTCAAAACAATGATATCTTATGTCAAACTTATATTGGGAAATAGGGATATACCTGTTGCAAATATCTTGACCTTGGAGTTGACATTTGAAATCTGTTGAAAGATTCGTCGAATAACTCAATATAACTATAACCATAAGTAATGTAAAGACCGGTAAAGCTTTTATTAAGTCTACTTGACAGGTTGAACGTTCCGCAAACAAAACGCCAATAGATTTGTTAAATTATGTGTACCGATAACGGCCGCTACCAAAATGATTAGCGTGATTCATAAAAGCATTAGTACTTACTAATAAATATCATAAGCACGGGAAGATAAATTTTTACTTCGTGGGTTCAACAGTGTTAGCGAAATAAAGTAGAATTAGAGAGTAAAAACCAAACAACTGGCGATGAAAAAAGGATGAGTCATAAATAAACCACTCTCTAGATCAATATCTTCGGGCTTTTTGTATGGCCCCATTTTATCACCCCCTTAACCACAGACGACCACAGATAAAACGGTCGTTTGGTCCAAACAGGTAATTATATTGTGGACCATAAAGAAATCTCAAGGTCATTTAAAAAAGTGCAAACATAGACAATATAACTGCACCCAGCTAACATCGTTCATTCACCAGCCCAAAAAAAATATATTTTAAAAATAAAAATATTGGAAATGCAGGAAAAGGAAAATAATAAAAACCCACAGCTATGCACACATCAAAATACTTTTTATTTTCAAAAAGACAATGGACAGTAATACAAAACAGGGTCAGTACAACCGATGTATTGAGCATTGATTTATCATTGAAGTAGAAGATAATACTAATATATCTAAACAAAACATAAAAACAGAACAAGACACAGAAAAATAAAAGGTAACGGTCTCAACTAGGAATCGAACCGAGGATTTTTGTCTTAATGCAACAAATTAATAGGATTTAATTTGACCTTGCACAAAAATACAAGAATATAATAAACAAAATACATATTCAACGTGTTGCAAGATATTCATTATGTCAAGTAATAAAAAAAAGAATTAGAGGCAGGGCCGACCCTGTGCGGGCGCAATTAGAGCAGTCCGATTCGGGCGCTGAATTTCCAAGTGTGATAATACCTAAACCAACGTAAGATTACCTTTCATAAAAACCAAGCTATGCATTCATACAAATCATCAAAATATTATAATTGATTACAGTGATCGCCTATCTACTACCTAGGGCCTAGGCATCTACTGATTTTGACAAGGAGCGCTCAAATTTTACTTGTGCCATGCGCCATTTGGCTCAGGGCCGACCCTGACTAGACGAACAACAATAGTAACGCCTTTTGACTTTTACATGGTATAATTTAAATCATAATACATGAACCATTATATACGAAATAAAAATCGTGTACATAATAAAAGCTTGTAAAGAAATATAGCTTGTAAAACAACAAAATATATTATGAAATAGAAGTTAAGATGTCAACTCGGCCACCGACCGGTCATAATACGTGGTATAGTATCGCGTCGGAATACGGATAGGACTGAAAAGGAAAATTTATTAAATTATTAGCCAATGATGTACATTCAGAACATTGTATCAAAGAAACTAACCTTTCGTTCTTTGATACAATGTGTCTGTATTTAACAACGGGTTCGAGTCCTTCTTTCAGTTGGTGGAGATAGACAGGATATTATATGATGACTGGAAGATTAAGCGTTGCCAAGCATTTTTTTTTAATCCCAAAAGTACCGTATTTTTGTTTTGAATTGCGAAATGACACCCACAAACAAAGTATTTCTTGCTGCTTCTTGCTAGCACCGGATTATCGAATCCGTCTGAGCAACCTTTAACACAACACGGCATCAATTTATCACCTTGAAGAATTCTAGCACGCAACATTATTTTTAGATGGGTTAGACGATTTTCAAAATTCAAAATATTTACGCTAAAAACTTCAACTGACTTCGACTTTCGAAATGGCGTCTTGGAAATTACCGTTAATTTTTATCGCAGCCTAACACATGCTTAGCTTTTCTTTCTGTTACACAAGTCGGTATGGTAGAGAGCGAGAGATCAAACTACAATTTTTGCTCTGAGCCAATGAGATCTGAGCTTTCAGCCACAACAGCTTTGTCTATAAGAATTTGGGTAAAGGATAACTCCTTCCATCAGGGTTACAAGGTCATGCGGGAGTTATACGCCCCTAGGATGAGTCATCAAATTAGGTTTGTTTTACACAGACAATAATGAAGTCATAGAGAAGTTTTATGCCATCATGAGTAATGCTTGCATATTTAATTTGATTTAAAAACGATGCAAAAGTTACAGATGGGTAAAATAATTGTTTCTCTTTGGCGGCCAAAATACGCATTTATTTTGGATTTTCGTTAAGGTGGATATCTCCAGCCATAGCTTGAAGAACAGTAAATAACAGTTTTTTGTTCTTCAGGCTATGTTCATCAACTGAATAAATGGTTCGATGCCAATTACTTAACATTAAACTCGGGCAAAATTTATAAAATAATATTTACACTAATAGACAGACAGTCCGGGCAGGATCATATAAAACATATTATGTAACATTAAAACCAACAAGTAGACAGTCTGGGGAGAATAATATAAAACAGACTTAGACCCATTGGAAGTATGTCCAAAGAAGACTCACAAAAAGGTGAGTAACTATAGTTGCAGGTTAGTACAGCACAGAGTGTATCATCTAATGGGGCGGTTAATTGACTATTTAGATAAACAATTCACATTCATGAATAAAAGGAGCGTAATTGTGCGATAAGATTAGCAGTCGGTTAAATTTAGGGGTGTTAATTTTATTTGAACTGATGGCAATTCTTTACCTGCAACTAACGTTTTTAATACGCAGTCAAACAAAAATTAACATTTGATTCAACTCAAAGACAATAAACAACAACTTGTTGCATTAACGATTTTGAAAAATATTGATATTTAATATTATATAGGTACTTTAAGAATACGGTTTGCAAGAGAAAGCTAGAAGAAATTTAGAAATTAATTTCTATAATGAGTTATAGAAAAAAATCCCAAATAGAAATGTCTTTTCGTGCATATTCCGATCCAAATCGCTTTGGAACATGTACTTGCCGACTTGAGTGAGTGGTCGTCTTGGTTACAGATGTGACAGCGACAAGTGTGTCCATAGTGACATTTTCTTCGACCGGAACGAAAGCAGGCTTGAGTCTGTCTATGGAGACGCGTTTAGGTTTGCCTCTTATTGAAATGACAAATGTTTTGTCGTTGCGCTCTTCTACCTTGTAAGGACCTTCATATGGATTCTGTAGAGGTTTTCTTACACTATCCGTTCTCAGGAATGCGTGCGTGGTGAAAAGTTGGTCTTTGTGTACGAACAAAATTCTAGTACTGTGTTTGCTGGCAAGAGTCGATTTATTATGCTCTAACTTCCTTTGTAGACGTCCTACGTACGTGTCGGGTTCCTCACGGGGGGTTTCAGTGAAAAAATCGCAAGGTAGCCTTAGTGTTCCGCCATAGGTGAGTTCAGCAGGCGAACCTTTTTAGTTCTTCACGAACAGTCGCTCTCAACCCGAGCAATATGAGGGTGAGATTTTGGATCCAGTTCCGGTCACCACGTGTCATGAGGGATGCCTTGAGTGTGCGATGCCATCTCTCTATTATCCCGTTCGCCTGTAGGTGATACGAAGTAGTTCTGTTGTGTTTGATGCCAAACTTTTCTGCAAGTTTTTTGACGAGACAACTCTCGAACTGACGACCATGGTCCGTGGTGATGCTGCCCGGGGTTCCGTGACGAGAGATCAAATTTAATTGTAAGTCAGCATGTGGCTCGTCACAAAAGATAATTATTATATTCACTCGAGACGAGACAAAGGTTTTCTTTAACGGTGGGTCAGCATGTGTCTTGTCAGATAACTCTTCCGAGAAAATGTATATTTGCACTCAGAACATGAAAAAGGTTTTTCACCACTGTGACTCAGCATGTGGATCGTCAGTTGGCCCTTTCGAGAACATGAATAGTTGCACTCGGAACATGAAAAAGGTTTTTCTCCAATGTGAGTAAGCAAGTGCCTGTTTAGATGGTCCTTCCTAGAAAATGAATAGTTGCACTCAGAACATGAAAAAGGTTTTTCACCACTGTGAGTCAGCATGTGGATCGTCAGTTGGCCCTTTCGAGAACATGAATAGTTTCACTCAGAACATGAAAAAGGTTTTTCTCCACTGTGAGTCAGCATGTGGCTCGTCAGATGGTTTTTTCGAGAACATGAATAGTTGCACTCGGAACATGAAAAAGGTTTTTTACCACTGTGAGTCAGCATGTGGTTCATCAGAGTGGCCCTTTGAGAACATGCAAAGTTGCACTCAGAACATGAAAAAGGTTTTTTTCCACGGTGAGTCAGCATGTGGATCGTCAGTTGTCCCTTTCGAGAACATGAATAGTTGCACTCAGAACATGAAAAAGGTTTTTCTCCACTGTGAGTCAGCATGTGGCTTGTCAGATGGTTTTTTCGAGAACATGAATAGTTGCACTCGGAACATGAAAAAGGTTTTTCTCCTCTGTGAGTTAGCATGTGGCTTGTCAGATTAGTCTTTCGAGAACATGAATAGTTGCACTCGTAACATGAAAAAGGTTTTTCACCACTGTGAGTCAGCATGTGTTTCGTCATATCGCCCCTTCGAGAACATGAATAATTGCACTCGGAACATGAAAAAGGTTTTTGACCACTGTGAGTCAGCATGTGGATCGTCAAATCGCCCTTTCGAGAACATGAATAGTTGCACTCGGAACATGAAAAGGTTTTACTGCACTGTGAGTTAGCATGTGGCTTGTCAGATTGGTCTTTAGAGAACATGAATAGTTGCACTCGGAACATGAAAAAGGTTTTTCACCACTGTGAGTCAGCATGTGGATCGTCAGTTGGCCCTTTCGAGAACATGAATAGTTGCACTCAGAACATGAAAAAGGTTTTTCACCACTGTGAGTCGGCATGTGGTTGTTCAGAGTGCCCCTTTGAGAAAATGCATAGTTGCACTCAGGACATAAAAAAGGTTTTTCTCCACTGTGAGTCAGCATGTGTCTCGTCAGTTTGCTTTTTTTAGAACATGAATAATTGCACTCGGCACATGAAAAAGGTTTTTCTCGTCTGTGAGTCAGCATGTGTTTCATCAGATTGCCCTTTCGAGAATATAAATTGTTGCACACCGAACATGACAAATGTTTTTTTCATGTATGGGTGCTTAAATGCCTTTTGAAAATCGACTTATGAGAATTGGAATAGGTGCAATGAGGACAAAGTAATTGTTTTTATATAGGATGCGTATTCAGATCTGTAGATAAAAATAAAAAAATACGATTATAAAGACTCAACACGACTTAATATCAACACTTAGCATAAGGAAGCACAGAAAATTGATAAAAACGTTGGTGTCGCGAAGCTGCGACTCCACTATATATTTTAGAGGTGGTGTGATATGCCACACGCCCAAAGGACCAGTCCCAAACTACTCCGAATGATAGGTTATGGGACGATTTATGCATCCGACAAACCCGATGGACAGTGCAATAATCAAAGGTATAAATTTTTTTTTTTTTTTTTTTTTTTTTTTTTTATTATTGTACGACAGACAGGTAGTTCAAATCTGGGCTTCTGGAGCACAAGATAAGCCCAGATTGGAAAGCAGGAAAGATGGACTCACCCGTTGATGACTATCACACGTCTCCAGGAGTATTTGTTGATTTAACTTCACAAAATATACGTTTAATCGCCCTGTCTGATATTAATTATCACTCCGAACTCTGATAAGCAACTGACACCACTTGTCAGATTTTACATGTGTCGCAACAATATTTTTATCATGGTGACATTTTGGGATGGGTAAAAGGGTAGGTAGGACATTTGCAGGATTTTGTATTGACATTACACTTGTCCATTAAGCCTGTGGATGCATACCTAACAATCCCCCATATATTGCGCGAACATTCTCCCGGCGTTGAAAGTACCTTCCGAAATTTTAAGTACTTTCAAATAAAGTAAAGAATTAAATGTAAAACGAAGTAAGATGAAATATAAATATTCTTATCAATACGCTATTAAAATTACAAAGTTAAAACGAAAATTAAAAAAAATAATGAAATAATAATTATTGTGTAGGCAAAGGACACAATTTTACGACTGGTCGTTTAAAGTTCCCGGAAGGGGTCCTTACGCGTGCGACACGAACCACTCCGTCTTTACCAGGGAACACCTCCTCAACAACGCCCACCGGCCAATAAAGTGGAGGCGCATCCTCTTGATGCACCAATACTATGGTACCTACTAGAATGTTATTCGCGGGACTATTCCATTTTTTTCTCATCTGCAGAGAGTGAAGATACTCTATATGCCACTTCTTCCAATAAGATTGAACGAGGTGGTCCAAAAGCTCTTTCCTTTTCAGTAGACTAATGCGTTCATTAGTCAAATCATAAGCAGGTAGATGCTGAATCGGGGTAGACATCAGAAAATGAGCCGGAGTAAGAGCTTCTGGATAATGAGAACTGCTTAATAAACATAATGGCCGTGAATTAAGTACAGCCTCTATTTGTGTCAGAACTGTGAGAAGCTCTTCATAACATAAAAGTTGAGTACCCACAACCCTATACAGATGCGATTTAATGCATTTAATATTTTTTGACTCCCATAATCCTCCAAAGTGAGGAGCGCGGGGTGGAATCGTCTTCCATTCAATTCTCCGAATGTTAAATTCATTGCGAAGAACTTCTTTTGTTGAATTTGCCTCTAAAAAATTATATAAGTCATCCAGACAATTCTTTGCGCCTATGAAATTTGTCGCATTGTCACTGTACATACACGAAACCGGTCCGCGTCTGGATAGAAAACGCTTAAATGCGTTTAAAAAATTGTCCGTGCTTAGATCTGATACCACTTCCATATGTATAGCCTTCGTTGTTAAACAAATAAATAGACATATATATGCCTTTTGACTTTTTACCCCACGACGCCTAGAAAGGGTTATATTTATTGGTCCGGCAAAATCTACACCCGTATGTGTATATGCCTTTGCTTCCTGAACTCTAGCTGTAGGTAAATCTGCCATTAGCGGTATAATATTGGAAGGTGCAGTTTTAAAACAGAAATTACAAGCATGTACTCTTTTGCGTATTAGATTTCTCCCCGATAAGATCCAATAACGCTGTCTAATTATTGACATAAGGAGATGTGCACCAGTATGACAATTCACACGATGGTGAAAGTCTATAATTATATCGACAATATGATCCTGTCTTGGCAGAAGTACTGGATGTTTGTTTTCAAAGGGTATATTCGCGTTTATTAATCTACCACCTATACGTAACAAGCCATTATGATCTAGGAACGGGTTTAGTTTTCGGATTGAAGGTGAGCATAATTTATCCCTCTGTATTAATTGTATATCGGCACTAAAATACCTATTCTGTAAAGCTTTTAATACATTCATTTCAGCAATGTTTAATTCCGTGGAATTTATAACTGTTGAGCGTGATAACTTTCGCATAAATCGTAAAATATATACCACAATTCTCAGCAGTTTTGGCCATGAGGAAATTTTTAAAGCGAGATTATATATCGGAGAATTTTCCTCTATTGACGTTATTGTAAATGTATGCGATTTTTTCAATTCCAAAGCATTCTCCTCCTCTCGTGAGGGGGAAAATCTTTCGACAGGCCACTCGGATACTGGGTTCGCAGCCCAGGGCGGACCGTGCCACCAAAGAGAATGATCGACCAGCTGAGCAGGCAGTAGTCCTCGTGATAAACAATCACTAGGATTGGTAACGCCATCTATGTGATAAAAATGTTTCGCGGGTAAATTTTCCTGAATTTCACTAACTCGATTAGCTACAAAAGTTTGCCACCGGTGAGGGGACGAGTGAATCCAAGAAAGTGCTATTTTTGAATCTGAAAAAGCAAATATATCGTTTATCGAAACGCGATTTCTATAAGTATCTATAATAGATCTAACGAGTCTAGATAAAATAAGCGCAGCGCATAATTCCAATCGAGCGAGCGACACTGTTTTCAGAGGGGCCACCTTGGATTTAGAACACATCAAATTCATTGTAGTGTTGCCACCCTTATCCGTGACATGAAGATATATTACACAACCGTATGCTTTCATACTCGCATCTGCGAAGGCGATAATATTTATCGTGCAGTCCTCCTTTACTCCCAAATATCGAGGTAAATTTAAATTAGAAAGCATCGGTAATTCTTCCTTGAATTTGACATATCTATTAACAATACTTTGGGGTAGTTCCTCGTCCCATCCTACTTTCTCTAACCATAGCTCTTGTAAAAGTAATTTGGCATATAAAATTACCGGAGCAACCAAACCTAATACATCGAATAAACGAGCTATTGTGGAAAGAATTGATCTTTTACATATAGTTTTTTCCTCCGTCGGACATATCATAAATCGAAAACAATCAGATATCGGATCCCATTTTAATCCTAAAATGCTACATTTATCCGAAAAATCCATTGTCGCGCGGTGCGACTCTGGTAATTGGGCCAGTAAATGAGGAGAATTACTCGACCATTTGACTAATTCAAATCCTCCACACTTGAACATCGCCATTAAATCTGTAGCCAAAGTGATGCCTTCACTTATAGTATTTACAGAATATACAAATCGTCCATATATAAATCATTAATTGCAACTTCCGCCGCTTTCGGATAACGATTTCTTTCATCGCTCGCTAGCTGCCGTATAGTTCGCATTGCTAGGAATGGTGAACAGTTCAAACCAAACGCGAGTGAATTAAATTGATAAACTCCAATTTGTTCATCTTCGTGAAATCTATAAAGAATTTTTTGATATTTACGATGGCTTTCCGTTACCATTATACGTAGATACATTTGCTTAACATCTGCGGTTAATGCTACAGCGAATAAGCGAAATTTAATTAAAAGTGTAAATAAATTAGATTGCAAATTTGGACCTGTATACAAAGTATCATTAAGTGACAACCCTGAACTGGTCTTTGTACTTGCATCTAATACAACACGAGTTTTAGTTGTTGATTTATCTTTACGAATTACTGCGTGATGAGGAATGAAATATCCCTCATCAATATTAGATGAAGACGGAACTTCAACCCTCATATATCCCTTTTCCAGATATTCAGAAACTACTTCATTATAACTGCAATGCAATTCTGGCGAAGTATTAAATTTCCGTTCTAAATATTCATATCGACGCTGCACGACACGGCGCGAATCACCTAAATTATTAGGATCTATCTTAAACGGTAAAGATACAATATACCTTCCCGATTCATCCCGTTGGACTGACTCGAGGTACATTTTCTCACATTCTGCATCTTCAGCACTCATCAACGACTTAATAGGCATGTCTTCCATCGTCCAAAACTTGGATAACGCATTATATAAATCTACATTGGTTATGGGGCCGAACGTCCACGAAACCTCCGGCGTACACGTAGGTATTTCACCCATTACAATATACCCGAATACTGTCTGTATAGCCGGTGGTGCATTCGTATTATGTTCAGATAAAACCTTATTCCCCAGTAGAATATATGGAAATAACTGTGCACCTAATAAGATATCAACATTGGATGGAACGTTCCAGGATTCATCCGCTAAGTTTAAACCCACTAAATGCTCACATGACTTTGTGTCAACATGTTGTGTAGGAAGCTTATCAGTTATTTTATCGACAACTAATAGACTAATTTTATAAGTATCTTCTGAAACGCGGGATTTAATTTTTAACGCAACGTGTCCCAATATTGGTGTCTCTACTGAACCAACACTTTTAACTACTGAATTATTTAAAGGAATTATTTTAAGATTTAATTCATTACAAGTGTTTAAACTGATTAAATTTTGTTGCGAGGCGCAATCAATTAAACACCTTACGGTTACTTGATTATTTTTATTGTCATAAGCAAATAACTGCGCGGTTGGCAGTAGTACATTCGTAGCTATATTACCCGCAGAAAAATTATTATATTGTTTATTATTACGCGCTATTAATGTAATGGCTTCGTTTTTCGATTGACTTTCAGTATTCACCGTGCTCTCAAAATGCAGAGCGGTGTGATGTCGTTTTTTACAAATTCTACAATCCGATTTAGATGGACATTTCACAGTTTTATGTTTATCGCTTAAGCAGTTTACACATAAATTATTTAATTTCACAAACTGAAAGCGAGCATTTGGTCTTAATTCGTTAAATTGTTCATATTTAAACAATTCAACATGATCAGAATGATTACATTTCCGGCACCTATTACGATTATTATTACTTGATTTCGGTTCGACCACAGCGAATGAATGCGTAACTTTGTTTTTATTATTAACAACTTTATTATCATTTTGCCCAGTTCGTTCTAGGATTTTGACATGCGACCGAATGTATTCTATTAAATCGGTATATGTAGGTATAGCTTTCTCCCGTATAGACATTTCGAAATTTTGCACCAACTGTATATCTAATTTTTTCAGTGCAATATGTAATATTATAAAATCGGTTAGGTCATCAATACCTAATTCCTTGAGTGCAGCTATGGAAGACGCAAACCGTTCGATAAAATTATTTAACTCATTTGGGTTACTAGGTGCCAATAATTTTAAATTCAAAATATTGTTCAGATAAAAGGTACCTAGCACGCGTTTGTCCTGATATTTCTTTTCGAGAGCTTCCCAAATTAAAAAATAATTTTGTTCGTTCGGAAGTATTCCCGCAAAAACTGATAACGCCTTTCCTTGGAGTTTCCCTATCAGATATTGCATCTTTTGCGACGTATTCAAATTTTCATTTGAGTGAATGTTTAATTTAAAAGCTTCATAAAATATCGACCAATTCTCTTGATTACCATCGAACGATGGCATCTCGATCGGTGGGAGCTTAATTAATGGTGAATTATTTAACTTCTGTCGATCACGTGATGAATCTTGCTTTGCTATAATGCTTTCGCGTATAGAAACTACAAAACAGTACTTATTTTCGAATTTACTCCACAAATCGAAATTCATATTGTAATTTGAATCCTTTTTCAACTGAAGTGTATGAAATTCATCACACAACGTATTAAATTGTGCATAATATGTAGCTATATTAACCGTTTGTTTAACAAAATCCTCCGAACTTCTCGTCTCCCTGTCCGCAATACTTTTCGCTTTCTCGTATAATTCATTAACACGATTATGCATCAAATTAATCTTCGATTCTAGTAACTTGATTTTAATATCCTGAGTACTATCGCTAGTCGCCATGATTAATTGTATGTAGGAATTTAAACACAACAATAATTACAAATGCAACCTAGTACATACAAATTAACAAAGTATAAAGAGGAAATAATATTTATTTATAACTTTAAATATGTTAATTTTAAATACCCCGTTGGTAATCCGGCTCGAAAGAACCAAAAAATGGCTTCGCGAAGCTGCGACTCCACTATATATTTTTAGAGGTGGTGTGCTATGCCACACGCCCAAAGGACCAGTCCCAAACTACACCGAAATGTTAGGTTATGGGACGATTTATGCATCCGACGAACCCGATGGACAGTGCAATAATCAAAAAGGTATAAATCTGGGCTTCTGGAGCACAAGATAAGCCCAGATTGGAATGCAGGAAAGATGGACTCACCCGTTGATGACTATCACACGTCTCCAGGAGTTATGGTTGATTGCACTTCACAAATATATGTATAATCGCCCTGTCTGATATTAGTTATCACTGTGAGTTCTGATTAACAACTGACACCACTTGTCAAATTTTACATGTGTCGCAACAATATTTTTAATATGGTGACATTTTGGGATGGGTAAAAGGGTAGGTAGGACATTTGCAGGATTTGGTATTGACATTACACTTGTCCACTAAGCCTGTGGATGCATACCTAACAATCCCATATACCTATGTTGCGCGAACAGATACGGTGTAAATAAACAATAAACAATAAACAAAAAACAAACAATAAACAATAAACAATAAACAATAAACAATAAACAATAAACAATAAACAATAAACAATAAACAATAAACAATAAACAATAAACAATAAACAATAAACAATAAACAATAAACAATAAACAATAAACAATAAACAATAAACAATAAACAATAAACAATAAACAATAAACAATAAACAATAAACAATAAACAATAAACAATAAACAATAAACAATAAACAATAAACAATAAACAATAAACAATAAACAATAAACAATAAACAATAAACAATAAACAATAAACAATAAACAATAAACAATAAACAATAAACAATAAACAATAAACAATAAACAATAAACAATAAACAATAAACAATAAACAATAAACAATAAACAAATAAACAATGAACAATAAACAATAAGCAATAAACAATAAATAAATTAATAATTAATGATGTAACTTACTTGCAGCCGGAGAATGCCCGGTGCGCGACGTGGAAGTGCACTTGAAAGCGCGCTCGTTCCCCGCGGTGCATCCTACCAACGGCAGCACGCCGGCCCACGTGCTCGGCGGGCGCGCCCAGCACGCGGTGCTTCTGCGCTCGGACACCAACACGATGGAGCTACGGTTGGACGCACCCGAGCCCGGAGAGTGGTACGGAGCCACCTTCGTGAGTTGGACGAACCCGAAGTTGGACCCAATTGAACAGCAAGGTATTTATTATCCAGCAAAAAAATTCAAATAAAACATTTATTCTAAAAAGCCTATACTACCGTACTAAACTCTACAGTAAAATCCCACTCTCATTCGAAACTGACAACAATATTATAAGGGAGTGACAGAATTAAAGGTAATCCCAGTATCGCCCTGGTGTGAGACCACCATAATGCTCGAAATGGCTTTAGCCGTGTTTGGTGACCAGTTTGAATTGCCGGGTACTTCCACACCTTCCTCTTCTTCCCCATCCTATTTCCGTCTCCCTCTACCCGCAGCCTCACAAATTATTCCAATTTAGGATGCTATAGCCTCACTGTCTCCAGGGAGTTGTTTGGACTGTTGCGCGGTATTCATCTAAAAAAATAATAACGTTTACATCTCAAATAAAAATCCGGGTACAAAACATAAGGAGATCATAAACCGAAATCATATTGACACCAAATACAGAAATTATATTGACACCAAATCCTCAGCACAGTAGATCCCAGTGAGTATATCATTATCTCTATTTGTTACAAAAAAGGGAATCTTTGGAGATACTGTGTGAGTTTACAATGTATGAGTGGTGGGTTAGAAACTAGGGATGACAGACCTAAGAATCTATCTCTCCTACTAGAGTGCAAGGCGATGAGTCTTACGAGTCCGGTGGAGAGGTCAAAGGGTCTTACTCAACAAACCTCTCAGTTGATAGACAGACGCATCTTCCGCCAATATCTGAGCCCCTGCTACCTCACAAAACGTAGTAACCACTTGGGGTGACCTATGGCAGAGGTGTTGTTTATCCAATACATGGTACCCGGGGGGGGCGGTATTCAAACCCTCCTTCCTAAACATAATAGAAATAATCGAGTACTAATGGAACGGTCAATTACCATGTCTGAAATTCTCTTTTCAGTGTAATAAATTCAATAGAATTATCAAAAAGATGGACTTTGAATGTTCATTCAAATCTGTCTCTTAGGACGGGTTGTTTCGGAGAATTTGAACAATTCATCAAATTTCAACGTTCATTTTCAAGTTCTGTAAAAGATTTTTCCAAGTTCTGTTTTTATTTCAGTTCTGTCAAGCAACTAGCCTATAATGATATAAAAACAGAACTTGAATAGGACTTTCACAGAACCCGAAAATGAACGTTGAAATTTGATGAATTGTTCAAATTCTCCGAAACAACCCGTCCTTAAACTATCAGTAGTATATAACTCATAAACAGAGCCAATTGAAAACAACTTAGGCTTTCCACAAGGATCGATGTTGGGTACATTTTTATTTGTAATTTTATTTAAAATACTGCAGGTGTTGGATATTTCAAGGCGATTTGGGTACACATTATATTATTATGTACTATGGAATGAGTATGAAAAATAAATAATAGAAGAATATCTAATTCAAAAAACAGATTATAATATGAAGATAAAAGATGAAATTTGATATATTATATATTAATCATTGGCCTTATATTGTTAACATTTTATGATTTTAAATATATTTTAATTTGGCCAGTGAAAAGATGCTTTTAACGAGAAGAAAAAGTATTTAATCCTTTCTTATTTTATATGACGAATTATGATTATTATTTTCAGGTCTCACCATCCAATCCAGGACCATTCTATACACAGACATACGAGCGAAGAAAGCTATCACTTCTACAATAGATTGCAGACAACCCATGAAATTCACACTCAGAAATAATGCCAATAACGATACCAGAGACGTGTATAAGTGTTTTTTGGACAACCAAGAGATGAACCAAGAACTGCAACTGATAATCGTTTCCGAATGCACAAATTGCAATTGGGCCGTGTTCAGATTTCAAGCAAAAAGCTTACCGAGTCAAGACAAAGCCAAAAACATAATTGACTGTACTATAGATTTGTCTGATGTATTAGATTTTTAATTTAACATCAACCATTTTCCTTATGAATGGCATTATATATCTATAACGTACAGCAAATCTGGCTATGTTAGACTAGAAGAGGAACAATTAGAATTATGTAAGAATGTGTTAAAAGTTAATAAAATCGAGGAAATTAAGGTAACAGAACTTGTCAGAGAAAAGAAAACAGGCTATTTTTCAATTGATTACAATCTACCGTCAACTTCTAATGCAGCCAAACCAACATATTTACAAATTGATTCAGAAATTTTAGAAACGTTAAAATTAATTGTTAATCCAGTTGTCGATATCGGGGGCACTTTAACAATGAAGTTAAGTATGAACCAAAGCGTTAATGTGGAAGATTCAAGAAAATTTGTCGTGTGCATTGCTCAGGGGAAAAAAATGATTCCTCAAGAAACTGGATCTTGTGATTTCAACGGTATTTCATCGAATGCTACAATAATATTGAGTCCTGGTGACGCTAGTACCTTCGAAGATTTGGTGCATATACCTTATCCAGATTCAGGAGCGTGGTACGTGTCTTTTGGACTGTTTTGTACCAGTGGATTAACTGATGAAAGAAAGGCTAGAATCAATGCCAATATGACAGACTTTGGATTGCCAATAAATAAGGGGATCAAAGTCAATGATAAAAATGCCATAGATAGTTTGTTAAAAGTCTTTGAGGAAGGTTCCTGCAATGCCATCGTAGATGTGTCAATTTTCTCGGCCAGCTGCATTCAAGGATCTTGCGGGAACTACGGAGAGTGCTACTCCTTTGTGTTCAATGGATATCTGCTGTCCCAATGCATCTGCTTTGGCGGCTACTCCGGTGAGTTTTTCATTTTATTTAGCGGTTATACCGAGTATTATACAACATACAGTTGTTATAACTGTATGATATCCAAATATTACATTTATCTTTCATCCTCATCTTACAACACCGAATATTATTTGTAAAATGGACTGACTTTTTAGAAATTGCCTAAGCCAACTAACCAATCAATCATCACGCCATTTCTGCGCCAAGGTAGGCAGAGAGGATATATCGTCATATGGCTCTGTATTTTTTTCACATTAACTCTACACAGGAGGCTTTGAGAAAAATAATTTCACTTAAGTCGTATGTCATCTTTGAAATGCTGTGTGGAGGTGTGAGGGCAGAAAGGAAACTGAGGGTCAATATCCAGGCGTGAGAGACGTATGAATCCATCCCTTCCACTGCAGTGCTAGCCGGTCAAAGCGGCTTCCTCCTGTCCTCTACCGATCCGGCCCGCCACAAGACCTAGACAAACCTCACACTTTGGTTCCGAACATCTCTGACAGTCACCAAACGTAGCAAACCACTCGAGGTGACCAGGATGGTGGTATGAAATGGTGTTATTCCGGACATATAATCACTAATTAAACAGTGCTATAAAAGGTATTTTTTTCAATTCCAGGCGTAGATTGCTCAGACGGTACCAACGCGCCGCCTCCCAGTGAAACCCTCACCGCAATTCTCTGCCTTACCATCAGCAACATCCTCTTCATACCATCCGTCTACTTTGCCATCCGCAGAGCCTACTACGCAGAAGCCTTGGTCTACCTGTCAACTATGTTTTTTTCCACATTCTACCACGCATGTGATGCGAGTGACAACATCACCTATGGCCTCTGCATCGTCAGAATGGGAGTACTGCAGTACTGTGACTTCTTTTGTGGACTCCTGTCTTTTTGGGTTACTCTTGTAGCAATGGCATCATTAGACAAACGCATCGTGGCAGTTTTACACATATTTGGAGCGGTCATAATTGCTTTTGGAACTGAGTTAGACAAATTCTCAATGCTTGTGTTTTTGATTCCCATCGTCATTGCTTCAGTAATTGTTTTCACTGCGTGGGGACTGCGTTGTAGAAAGACCCGAGCTTTATTTCCAGTTAAGAAGTATTGGTTGTTCTTTCTACCTGCTGGACTCATTTTGGTAGTTACTGGATTGCTCTGTTTCACGCTTCTGCAGACAAATTCTAATTATTACATTGTCCACTCTATTTGGCACATGACTATCGCTTTGAGCATTGTTTGTTTGCTTCCTACAAAGTTGTATTTTTTACCTCCAACGGATTTGCAAAAGGATTTTGTCAACGGGGATGATACGTTGTACGACGTGGATGAAAATTTTAATAGTTTATGATTGCATTAAAGATGCTTAACTTTGTAGGTATTAAAAATAAATAATATATTTTTAAAAACCTTGGTATATATTTTTATTTTTTTATGCTACTTTTTAACTGTTCCCAACCTTCTGGAGCCAGTGAGACTATGGAATCCCCAATTGGCGTATGTTGCGAGGCGGAAGGTAAATGGGAGGGAAAGGAGATGGGATAGATGAATGTGGGGCTGTACTTGGCTGTTCCGAGCTGGTCACCAAACACAGCCAAATCTATTTCAGTCAATTCAAGCAACGTTTCGATTCTGAATTGTTGTCTTTCACCAGAACAACACTGAAAGTATCTTCCGTACTGCAAACATATTAAACTAGATTTTTATCTTTCAGATTTTCGTTTAGGAATTGCGTATATTGTCTTTAATAATTAAATATTACAATTTGAGGTCATACTCTCTAAGTTATTCCAAAAAATAAATATTCATCTTAGACTTGCAGAAAAGTCAATAGATGAAAATTTATAAAAAAGAAATGTTTATCTAAAGACCCTGTCTAGATTGCATTTAGTTCGGGTTGAATCTAGTGATCATACACAAAGATAGTTGCCAATACAAATGTGCGGTGAGAAAAATGAACACAATGTTGATAGTTCTTATTCGAAGTATGATACAGTTAAATATGACCGGAGGAGATAGGGTCCCATTAGCTCAGTGGTAGAGCGGTGCCCCGACAAGGCGAGGGTCCTTGGTTCGAGTCCTAGATGTGACCGTATCTTTTTCTCATTTTTCTGTTTGAGATTTTCGTTTAGGAATCGCGAATATTGTCTTCAATAATTAAACATTATAAAATACATCAAACCGTTGATATAAGCCCCCTAAAAATTGATTTTAAAACTTCTGACTGGACTTTAATCGAAAAAGAATGCTTTAATTTTTATTTTTATTATTATTATTTTTTCTAATTCTTTATTGAATGAATAGTTAATACATATCAACAAAAAAGTCCTGCTAAGCCAATTGAATTGGCTTGTCAACAGGTGCTTAAAGTTTAGTTACATATACATTTGAGAAGTTATAATTTACATCATATATCTACAGATTCAACATTTTTTCGTATATATTATTAAAGTAAATATTTTTTTTCCAATAGCCAATTTTTCACCATATATTTAACCTTATTCATAGACTTAAATTGCTTTATAGTGTCAGATAATAAATTAAATATCTTCGGTATGTTGTATTCAAACGTTCTCTGTCCGTATTTATTATTAAATTTAGGAACTATTAACCCTTCATTGCGCGTGAATCTAGTACTGTATTTGTGTTCTAATTTCTCTGTATGCAGCGGGGTAAATATATGCTGAATTATAATTTTTTGCCATAGAATAGCCTTAACAGTTAAAATTTTGGCACTCTGAAACAGCAACGGTGTATTATGTCTTTGTTTGATAATATTAGGGACGACTAGTAATTTTATAATAGCGTTTTGTACAACTTGATCTTGTTTCAGATTGGTTATAGTAGTATTTCCCCATATTGTTAATCCATATCTTCATAGATTCTGCCATTGACATGAAAAAAATTAATGTGTACATTCTGCCAGCAATTGATCGTTACACATTAATAAAAAGTCATTTCACAAAACCGACTGCAAATGTGATGTAGATTTATCAGTTTCCCAATTGTACTATAAGTTTCCGGATACCGTGTATTACGATATTGAGGTGGACATCTTTTTTATGAAAATGTATTATATTTAAAGAGTTTATGAAGAGAGTCAAATTAGTTTTTCGATTTCTTTAAGAAGTTATGAGCCTTCGAAATGAACTTGGGTTAATTGGGCAAACGTTTTTTTAATTTATTTAACAGTCTTATACATTCATATTTTACAGTTTTAGGAAATATTTGATCACTGACCAATAAAAAGTCCCAATTGAAAAGAAAAAAATTCATCACTAAATAATATAAAATAAAACCGATATTCGCGTCTGTTTTTTGTGCGCTTAGTTCTTCTAATGTGCTTAGTTCTTCTAAACTCGCAGCGGATTTTGATAGGACTATCGTTTAGAAAAAATTTTCCGAAAGCTTTTTTATGCTTCCGATTTTGCTGTCCGGGTTAAATCTTCCCCATAGGAAAAACTAAACCCTTCCACTCACTTTTCCACAAATGATCAGCTAGTCAATCAACACTATGTAAGTGCATTATATAAGTAAAATAAATACAAAACAATACAAGAACAACAACACGTCAAATCACCAGATATCAAATGGGAAAAAAATTCACCGTCTCCAGATATTTTCATATCAGAGGGTTCGGGTCGGTAGAACTTCTAACAGGGCCTATAAATCCTACTGATCCCTCAACATAAATATTTAAAAAATCTTTTGTTATCCTACATGTATTCAAAATGACCGACTTTTGCATCTTTATATATAAATTTTTTGATAGATCTAATACGCCTAAATTTTTAATTAGAGAGCTAGGTATAATGCCAGTAGCCGAAATAACGAATGGTAATATTTTTATAGTCTGAGAATGCCAAATTCTTTTTATTTTATCTCCTAAATCTGTGTATTTTCTTATTTTTTCGCTGACAGATTTTTGAATATTACAGGAATTTGGTATAGCGACATCAATTATGTAAGTTATTTTTTTAATTTTGTCATGTAAAACTATATCGGGTCTATTATGACTAATCGCTCGGTCTGTTAGTATAGTTTTATCATAATATATTTTATAAAATTCGTTTTCTAAAAATGAATTTGGTTCGTATTCATAATATGGTACTATATTACGGCAGTCAATCAAGTTATGTTTTTACCAATTTACCAAATTTTGGTAAATTATTTTTAAAACTTGATTGTGCCTAAATGTATACTCGGATGGTGCTAATATAGAACATCCCGATATAATATGTTCTATAGTTCCGGAAAAGCCAAACATTTTCTACACAAATCATCAATTTGATTTGTATCTTTGATTATATTATGCTTTCTATAATTTTTAGTATTAATGACTCTATCCTGAATGGCAAGCATAAATCCTTCTATTTCTGCGCTCAACTCTCCAATACTCAACCATTTGTTTGACGAAAATTTGTCAACATACGTTTGGTTGAGATAATTGAAGTGTTTTGCGTATAAAATTTTATTTGACCAGGAATCTAATAATTCCTGGTTGGGATTTATAAAAATGTTGGCATTCTCATCGTATAAATTTAAAGGTCTAATATTTCTATCTGCCTTGCAAATTATTTTGTGCATTTCGGAGCTATGAGCTTTCCTATGGAAAAAAGTTCTTAGCATTTCTACCTGATTATGTTTCAAAGAAGTTATTTTGACTATACCTCTACCTCCTAAATTTCTAGGTAAATTAACTCGTTCTATAGCTGAATTTGGATGGTGGCAATTAAACTTTGTTAGCGTAGTTCTAATTAATCTTTCTAAGTTATCTAAATCTGTATTAGACCATTTAATTATGCCAAATGAGTACGTTAATAGAGGTATTGCCCAAGTATTTATTGCTTTTACTAAATTTTTAGCAGATCTATTGCATTTTAAAATTTTCCTGATCCTAGTTTGAAATATAATCCTAATATCATTTTTAATACCAGTATGGTCTAATCTATTTGATTGTGGGTATGCTAAATACTTATAAACCTCATCCCTTTTCATACTAGTAATTTGGAAATTTCTAAATATACTCTCTTCCCCATCTACAATTTTGCCTTTCTCTATATTAATCGTTCTACATTTATCTAAACCAAAAGTCATTTTGATATCATCTGAAAAGACTACCTCGATCATTTTCTCTAAATTTTGTTCAGAATTCGAAAATAATTTTATGTCATCCATATATAATAAATGCGAAATCGTACTACTCTCCCTTGTATTACCCTTAACTTTTATTCCAAACTTGCTTTTAATTAATATTTTAGATAGAGGATTCAATGCTAAGCAAAACCAAAGAGGACTCAATGAGTCTCCTTGAAAAATTCCTCTTTTAATTGAAATGCCCGGTATTACTATTTTCTTACCTTTTAAATTGATAAGTAAATTGGTATTCCAAAAGGACATAATATTTTCCAAAAAGCTAATAATAATGGGGTTAATTTTATATATATTTAATACTTTGATCAGCCACGAGTGCGGGACACTATCGAAAGCCTTTTGGTAGTCTATATAGCAAGTATGTAAATTACGTTTTCGAGTTTGAATCTGTTTTAGAATTACAGAATCAATAACTAATTATTCTTTACATCCCATATGTTTTCTGCGACAACCTTTTTGTTGTTCAGATAAAATATTTTTTTCATCTAAATGAGTATAATATATATTAAATCTGTCAAGCAAGATGTTAAAATTTTGTATATTGTCGGTAAACATGTAATGGGTCTGTACTGAGAGGGATTATTAATATTTTCGCTTTTGGGCAACATATAAGTAATGCCTTTAGTTAGAAAATTTGGAAAATTTTGTGGTTGACTGACAAATTTTGAAAGATTTTTTGCCAAAAGAGGATGTAAAGTAGTTAGACGTTTGTACCAAAAATTATGTATCCAATCGCAACCCGTGGCTTTCCAATTATGAGTATTTTTAATAATTTTGGTTAACAATTCAACCGATATATTAGAAAAACTCATTTGTTAAATGCCTGAAAAATTGAGTTCTTCATTTTCTATCCAGGGACTTGATTCGTTATGTTTTATATCTTTACTCCAAATTTTAGTCCAAAAATCGCGCATATCTGATTCAGATGGCAACGGAATATTATTATTCTAAATAATATTTTGTTTATCGTCAAGTTTGGAATAAAATATTTTTTCATTTTTCTGGAATAATTTGTTATTATTTTTTTTATTATACGTATAATTATATCTTTTTAATCTACTAGCTTTTACGCCTAATTTTTGTTTTAATAAATCCAATAAGTTAAGTCATTGATTATATTTTCTTTTTTATGACTATCTATGTTATAACCAAATTTTCTCCCAATTTCATCTACATGTCTCAAAATTTTCCTACTTCTATTCCCATTTTTATATTCTATTACTCTAGCTATGTTACTTCTTAAAAATACTACATCATTTTCTAATCTGATCTGCCATTCTGGTTTACTATAACTATATGATCTATCATCAGAGGATGATAATTTGATTCCTAACTTATTACAAACAGTAACAGCACTAGCATATACTATTGTATGAAGATCTAAAAAACTAATTTCGTCAAAAATTATTTTTGGTAAAATTATGTTATTCAATTCAAAAATTAATTTAGATAATTTCTTTGACGTATGCAATTTTGGTAATTTTGGTCTAACTGTTGGTTCTACATCTATATATCTGTTTATATTATTATAAAGTAAGTTAATTCTATTACATTACCATCAACAAAGTTTAAATTTGCAATGTTGATTTCCCTAAGATTATAAATAACGTCTAAGTTATTTGAATCTACTGTAATATCATTGGATATTTCGACTAGAATATTATCCAAACTATCTACATTGAATGTATCTGATATGACATTACTTGTGTTAATTTGTTCTAAATTATTTCCCATTTGCAATCTATCTGCTACTTCTCTTTTAATCTGTTCTAATGTGACTACAGGAATGAAATTATTTTTGAAACTTGCTCGCTTTTGGTCTGCTAATCTTTGTTCGTTTACTTGGGCAATCGGATAATTTTGTGAGAAAAGTGAATGTAATTTTTTCCTATATAACAACATATCTGTTTCTAGTTTGGTTACATAAAAATATCAACGAACAATGAACATAGTGACATCGTTCGTCCATTTCATACGTTGTCTAGGAATACCTGCTTTTGTTTTTTGGGGTCTTAGACTATCCATGTTCATCTGTATAGATGACATAATAATCCCCTGTTCATCTACGTTGGTTGCAAATGACATTGTTGTCATTTTGCAAAACAACTAAGAGATGATTGTATCGTTACTGCTACATTCCAGTAACCAAATCAACAAATAATTTTCAATATAACCAAATTAAATATTCTAATCAAACTACCTTTCGACATAAAAAATCTATAATTTCCAATTCAACTACCTTTCAACATTACAAATCTATGATATATTATGTTCCAGAAAAACGTCAACATAAAAATATACCTTTAAAATGTATAAATATTGTTGTTTACCTTGGTTACTGGGGTCCTCAAATATATTTTTTTTAAATCCTATTTATTTACCTAAATATCCTATGGCTTACTGGCAGTTTATTTATTGCGTTATCTGATATACTCTTTTTTAAATATTTTTATGTTTTGGGATCAAAGCTAATTCTTTTTTATATGATATTACAAAAATAATCAGAGAGCAAATGCAAAGCATATGCCTTAACTAGCGTTGCTAAGCAATATATTACATTTATTTATTTACTATTTATTATTTATTAAAGCCTATATTATAGCGGTTATAGCAGCGATTATAGCGGCTTTTACAAAAGAATAACAATTGTTTTACATATGAATACAGAATATACATAGATAAAAAAAATATAAATATAAAATACATAAAAGAGAACAATAGAAATAGTTATTATAAATACAATACAACAAATAATATATATATATATATATATATATATATATATATATATATATTGTCCTCTTCCCGTATTATGTTGATCCAGTTAGAAGTTGTTAGACTAAGTTGATCCACCTTTAACACCATATAACTTGGCTATTATGGAATACATCTGAATGAATTGACAACAGTGGTACAATAATTATCAATGTTGCCAGTTTGCCAGAAAAACCATTTGATATACTGTTAATAAAATTTTCAAAATTTGTATGGAAATCGGATGCATAATTTATGTTGATCTACCCAAATTGGCATACTTATGTTGATCTCATATATATTGATCTATTCCCGTAGTATGTTGATCTACCCAAATTGGCATACTTATGTTGATCTCATATATATTGATCTATTCCCGTAGTATGTTGATCCAGGTAAGAAGTTATTAGACAAAGTTGATCTGTGTCCCTATATATGGTTTTACTAAATGAACCAATCAAGGGGCAATCGGTGGACTGTTCAGTGTTCATCACAAGGTTTTATGTGATTCCGTAATCTTTTGTGATATTGAACTCAAAGTATTAGTCTCTAGAGTCGAATATCGCATGAAATGACTGTGAAATGGTACCGTTTCAAATCAAAATGACGTGTGTTGCTTGAATTGTTTATAAGAAATGTATGCGTATTTAGATCGAAACGAAAATTTCACAAAAACAAATCCATAAAAAAATCATAACTTAGCAGGGGTACACGGGTTCATAGGGTGAGGTTTGTCTAGGTCCTGGCGGCGGATGCGTTTTCCCAACTACTGCGTGGCGGGCCGGATCGAAATAAACTGGTTGAGGGATACCTTTCGACCATAAAAATCCAAAATGGCGGCAAAAGGAATAATGTTATATAGGAAATTTTGAACCTGTATCTTTTACCATCTCTCCTGATTACGCTTCGTGACTTAGTAGGGGAGGCCGGGTTCTTGGTTATAATGGGTAATTAATGGATGATTGGACGCGGTTGGAGCTAACTAAAAACTGTCCAAAGAAGCGAAGCTAGCAGTCCACAAAGGAGTGCTGGTACCTACCCTAATATATGGAAATGAGGCATGGAATTGGCAGAAGAAGGCTGAAAGTAGACAGAATACTGTAGAAATGAGATCCCTAAGGCATATGTGCGGTAAAATCATGTATGACGAAATGTGCGTATGCTGTGTCTATTCTACAGGTATTTTATAAGAGCCTGTTAAAAGGAGCTAGCAGCATTGATCCTCGGTGCACTGTGCACGTGCTTGATACTCGACGGACACGAGCGGAACACAGGTTCACAGTAAAGTTGATGTTATCGATATATGAACGGGTCGTTTCTCCGACTCGTTTTACCGTAAGTCGGCTCGCATGTAGAACGAGCTATCAGCATCTGTTTCTCCTCCTCCATATAATTCGCGCCTCTTTAAGACCAGCATTAATAAATTCATTCCTACAGCCCCTACCTTAACCCGCCTCATAACGCTGCCCAACCGGTTGGCGACATAGTTTCTCTTTATTTAGAGTGTAAAGACAGGGGCGCTCTAGTGAGAGGTGTCACATAAAAAAATCAAACCGCCGAATATTGATATAGAGACTTACAAAATGATCTATATTATAAATTATAACCAATGAATCCACCCATCTTTTATCGATTATCACCTTTTAATAGGATTTAAAAAAAAAATCGTAGGCTTTATAATCGCACAACTCAACTCAACTTCAAATATTAATATTCTGTATAAACGATTGTTACATCTTACCGGAGATGACCGGATAAATCATCAAAATGATTATTTTGTATGTCTTTATATTCAAATTGGCAAGTATGATTTTTTTTATATGACACCTATCACAAGAACGCCCCTGTCTTTACACTTTAAATACAGAGAAACTATGTCGCCACCCAGTTGGGCAGCGTTATAAGGCGGGTTAAGGTAGGGGCTGTAGGGACGAATTTATTGATGCGGATCTGAAAGAGGCCCGTATTATAAGGAGGAAAAAACAAACACACGAGCGGACTTACGCAAAAAGAGTTGGAAAAACGACCCGTTCTCATAAAGACAACATCAACTTTATTGTGAACGTGCGTTCCGCTCGTGTCTGTCGAGTATCAAGCACGTGCACGGTGCACCGGGGAACAATGCTGCTAGCTCCTTTTAACAGGCTCTAATAAAATACCTGTAGAATAGATTTCGTCATACATGATTTTACCGTACATATGCCTCAGGGATCTCATTTCTACAGTATTCAGTCTACTTTCAGCCTTCTTCTGCCAGTTCCATGCCTCACTTCCATATATTAGGGTAGGTACCAGCACTCCATTGTGGAGTTTCGCTTCTTTGGACAGTTTTTTGTTATCTCCAACCGCGTTCAATCATCCATTGATTACCCATTTTAAATAATTACCCATTATAATCAAGAACCCGGCCACCCCTACTAAGTCACGAAGCGTAATCAGGAGAGGTGGTAAGAAGTTCAAAATATACCATTATAATATTATTCCTTTTGCCGCCATTTTAGATTTTTATGGCCAAAAGGTATCCCTCAACCAGTCTCTTTCGATCCGGCCCGCCACGTAGTAGCTGAGCAAACGCAACAGTGTACCCCTGCTAAGTTATGATTTTTTTATGGATTTGTTTTTTGCGAATGTTTCGAATAGCTCTAAAGATGATTCTTTTAAAATCATCTCATATTTAATATTACAAAACAATATGACCGGAAGTCGGCATCTTTCTATAAAGCATAAACTAAAAAAACAGCTACAAGGTGGTTACAAATGCAATTATATTTAATCAATTTGTTCGATTATATTTTATGTGAAGTTGTTTTCACAGTGGCCCAATGAATATTATATGGGGCCAATTGAACCAATTTGACTTTAAGCATTTTCTACGTCTTGCGATAAAAACTTAGGCTTACGATAAAAATACTCATAATCAACGGCAGAAAACTAGTTGTCTACCAAATTCTTATTTTTTTAATCTCATATAAATTAAGCTATATACTCATAAACCGATCGAGTGAAAAGCTGCAATGATCCCGACCCCGGGGTCATTGCAGCTTTTACGGAATGACGAGGAAAATAATATTTTTTAATTAGTTGAAAAAATTACTTTTCAAAATTTCAATTATGTTTAACGTAAACTATCTGGCCTCAAGTAAATCAGTTTTATCACGAACCGTAACTATTTAATGTAATAAAATAACAAAACAAATTAATGTTAATATGATAGTTTGCTTTAATCTCAATAAAAAAATAAAGAGAAAAAGTTTTTTTTTTATGATTGAGATAAAACTTTCCCCCAAATAACATGTATATATTATTGATTAAAATTATAATAGCACCTTCACATTAGGAAAGAGAGGACAACGAACAAATAAGTACATTGACTAAGTGTTACGGACGGACATGCACTTGAGCTTATAAAACTTGGGAGCTGTACTCACAGAAACTGGAGTTTAATTGTAATACGGGGTCAATTGTACCGGTATAATCATCCCCCAAAAACATTAACATAGAAACCATATAAACTACTAAATGCGGTTTAAAGCTAACGAATCCACCTAGATTTAATCAATAATCCCGTATTTTTAGATTCCATAAGTACCCACTCTATTGTGTACCTAGAGGTAAAACTAAGATATTGCACAATATTGGCAAAATATGGCAGAAATGGCTCCAGTGGATAAGTAATAAAACGTATTTTATAAACACTTTTAAAAATAAATTGTCTAAAGAAACAGATAAATTCTTAAAACAATTATGAATAAAGTACATTCTGGAATCGTTAATAAGTCGTTTTGAAATATTTCGTCGTGTTTAGTAATCAATAGTATCGCGGTGGCAAGACGCAGAATTCCATAGCCGTTGATTATCATAGACAAAACAAATAAAATTATAATTATTATATGGGTTAAATGTATTATAATCAGGGTGTTGTCACATCCCGGCAGCTTACAGTAATAATATTAATAATAATACTCGCCCGGCAGTCCGCAGCTGCATTGTTTTAACAACGAAGTTTTGGTCTGATCACATTTTCAATACAGTATTATTTTGAAACGAAAATAGTTTTCATACAGAGAATATACAAATAAACCTTTTTTGTGTATAAAAACGTATCCACCTTTAAGTTAAGATGTAGTGTGATATGATTTGTATTTTTTTATTAAACACTAAAGCGTGAAGCATGAAGGAATTATCAAAATTTAAATAAAATATATTGAAGTGTTTTATCTTATCTTTTAGTTGGTATTACTATAAACTGCACGTGTGAGTTCTACTTCTGCAATTTGTGTGCTAAAAATACTTTATTCAACTTCTCGAAGTTAGCAGCTGTGGCTTTTTGTAGGAAATATGATATCTGATTATAATATTTGTTTCATTTTTTACAAATAAAAACTTGTGTGAATACCGCACCAGAGTCATACAGTCCTAACCGCTCCCGTCTGGAGCCAGTGAGACTATGGCATCCTCAAAGGAGACCTCGAAGGAGATGAGGAGGAGGAAGGTGGGAGAGAACCTGGCTATTCAGATATGGTCACCAAACACTAATTGTAAAATAGTCCAAATTAATTTTAATAAAATTTATTTGAACCCGCGACCTTCGGATTGCTAGTCGAGAGCCACCTCAAGTAGTTTGATATGTTTGGTGACTTAGCAGGAGTGCCCGGGTTTATAGGGTGAGGTTTGTTCGGTTCTTGGCGGCGGATGCGCTTGCCTACCAAATGCGTGGTGGGCCGGATCGATTAATCCTCTTTCAACGCATCGCCGCAGTAGGAGAGTTGGATTTTTATGTTTATCACTCGAACACACTGACCCCCAGATTACTACCCACCCATCATACCTATTTCCTTCCCAGAACTCACTGTCCTTCCTTTCTTTCAAAATACCCCAACACAGCATTCACAAAAATGACATAGGCCTTGAGAGTAAAGATTTTCCTAAGGGCCTCCTGTGTGGAGACGATGTAAAAAAATACAAAAAATAAACAACTATCTCGCTAAATTGTATTGGTTATCTCATAGACATATGAATATTAGTAGACCTGCCCTAAGTGATTAAAAGCGTATTATCCCCACTCCCCATACCGGTTCCATTGAGCCGGCTGGGCTCGCGTTTGGCCTCAAATGAAATTTGAAAACGTGACGTCATCATTCTTGTGCGAACTATGGTCGAGGCATCATCGGTTCATTTTACTAAATAACACGGCAAAATTTTGACTTGTACTATGAAAACTGGTAAAAATAGATGTGAAAAAAGAGAATAAACCCAATTGTCGTATTACATTCCATATATAAGCATTATTTTACTTTATTTTAAGCATATTCACATCGTATAATATGAATCAGTTGTTACTATCACATAGAGAAACGTCTGGACGCGAAACACAAAGCTGGTTGGTTGCTGGGAAGTAAATTATGAACATTTATAAAAGTGTCTTAACTAAATACTCTGAAACTAACTACGACTCTGAAAATAAAAGCTGCCTTACTTTGCCGAATTTGGACTTCGCAAATTTGTTCATAACGTGGCGAGTAATTTGCGCTCCCATGTAAAAATGTCTATTCATTCAAAGCAGATTTTACTTTAAAGAAGTAAATGGTGATATTATAATGCGAGATGCCTATTTACTGTCAGATTGATTTATTGACGAATCACAGTCAGCTTCACTCGTTCCCTCGTTCCCTCGTTCTTCAACAGTTGATTTTACCCCTCGCCCATATCTTCTCGTCTATTAATTCCTATGTCTGTGGGTTATCTAATAAATGGTTCCCGGGGCGGCGGTATACATAATTGTAATAATTCTCGAGGGCTCTGATGTACAGACATTATGGCTCCTGTTGATTGACGAACATATACTAAAACATCGTTGGTTGGAATCGGTGCTTGAAATGACTTTAGCCATGTTTAATAAAAAACAAATTGGAATAAATTTTTCAGCAATTTTAATTTAAAATTTGAAAAATTAAATTCTCACTAATCTAATCGCCGCAATTTTAATAGGCACAAATTATGGATATTACGCTTTGTTTCAACTTAATCATTACAAGAAACTTACGTCGGGAGAGATGGTAAAAGATACATTAAAATAAAATTTGATTCAATCAATGTTCAAAATTTCTCTTTTAAAATGACTCAATGAACCTCACCCCATGAACCCGGGCACCCCTGCTTAGTCACGAAACGTAGTAAATGAAGCATTAAAGTTATATTTTTGTTTAATCAAGTTCAAAAGATTTTTTAAGCATGGATTTGACGTTTGCGAAAGTTCCATTTCAATATAAATATGCGTGAGGCAGTCTATCCTCTTTAAGTACAAAGTCATTTTCATAGAATATGGATGTTCTAACAGAATCTAAAAAGTACCACAACGCGCGCGAAATACAAGTTACAATGCATGCAAGCCGTCAAGTTGGTCAGAAATATATAGATCAACAAAATAAATCGTGTAAAATGTATATGCGACCGAAAAATGGGCGTGGCTTACAGCTAAATCTCGATGACACAAGTTGATCTGTAGGGATTTACATATGTATGCCAGCTCGGGTAATGGATCAACATATCCGGGGTGGATCAACAAATGCAAACGGATCAACATATACCTGGCGTACCGTCGCTCGAGATCAACATAGTACGAGAGGGGATAAATATATATATATATATATATATATATATATTTTTAATATTAACTCCACACAGGAGGCCCTGAAGAAAATAATTTCCCTCAGGGCCTATGTCATCTTTGGGGATGCTGTGTGGAGGGTCTTTTTGTGGAGAGGAAGGAGTGAACATGGGTCTTGAAGAGTCCCATGTTGCTGGAGGGAGGAAATACAGAGGCCGGCAGTTCGTTCCACAGTCGAGCTGTTCAACTTAAGAAAGAATCGTAGAAGCGACCCGTTCTCATGTGACAAGTGTCAACTGTGTACAAATGTTGGGCGCGCGTTTGGCGTGTATCCCGACTACGCACCGGTGCCGAAGGGATCAATGACGCTAGTTCCTCAGAGCATCTTCCATTGTAATACCGATAGAACAAGGACAGCATACCTACCTGACGCCTGTGCTCTAAAGATTGCAGTCCGTTTGTTAATATTGGGGAATCTATCAAACGGACCGCCCGTTTTTGCACAGAGTCAAGGGTTTTTTCAGGTATTTAGGGGCTCCGGACCAGAGATGGCTGCCAAATTCGAGAGTAGGGCGCATTTGCGATTTGTACAGGGTCAGCAGTTACTATTAAAGTATCTGCGGGCCCTGTACAGTACGCCCAGCTTCTGAGAGGCCAACTTTACTCTGGCTTCGATGGAGCCCCCGTACCTGAGCTGGTCACTTATAGTTTCACCAAGCATATCAATGGAAGGCCTGTTCGGAAGATTGCTTGTCACTAGTAAGGAGTCATGTAGAATACAGTTCCACGGTTTGGACCCCAAATTATGAGGTTCATTCACATGCGATTGAAAGAATCCAAAATAAATTTTTAAGACATGTAAATTTTAAAATGGGCATTCCTAGAGAAAACCCAAATTACGATAACGTACTTTGTTCATAAAATTTAACAAAATTATCTGATCGTAGAATCATTTCTGATTTAACCTGTTTGTATAAAATCATTAATTCAATGTTTGATACCCCTGATTTATTATATGTAATCGCTTTTCGTCGGTTACAAGACAGTACCTACCATATTATTGTAGCAATTCTATATCAACGTCCCAATATCACACTCCTATGCGACGGATTCAACAGCTAGGAAACAAATACTCCGATGTTGTTGATATATTTAGATTTAGTACATCAATTTCATTACATAAGCATACCTTAATGAAGTTTTTTTCACCAAGTAGGGGAATATTTTGATAAAACTATTTAAATTGACAGTATTACAGTATTTTGCACATTAACAGTATTTTGTCGGCTGAAAGAAAAAAATTATTTTGATTTTTTATATTTATATTTTGTACCTACATACTGTGTGGATCAAATTCAACAATATTTTATTTTATATATGTGTTTTAAACAGTCATTTCCTGCACTATTTAGGAGTATAATTTCTTAAATATTGTAATATATGTATGTAAAAGCCTTAATAGGAGTAAAATAAATAAATAAATATTTCGTATACATGTAATTTTATAATGTACATTTACATATTTTGTTACCAAAGATTATAGAATGTAATTATTTTATGAAAAAAATGGGGAAAATGAAGTATACTTTTTTTGATCTATACCTTTTCTTCTTGAAAAACTGGATTATTATTATTATTATATTTTATTTTGGGAGATGAAAAGCCCCTGGGTGCGCCACTGGCATAGTTTGTCTGCTTCTAGATCTTGTAATCTATCACGTAATTTTCTGAAAAACCAATCACTGGTTATTATGATGTTCGGTAAAATAAATAGTCGTGTTAAAATAGAATATTTCTAACATAAATATGATAAAAAAAAATATTTAAGAGATAACAGAGCATTACACGAACACACAATCAGATGGCTTCATTTCACGTGGAAAACCAATGCGTATCGGAACATAATCGATTTAATTAATTACTAATGAATGAAGGTCACGTCGGCTGTTGGAGTGAAGAGAGGGAGAGAGGAAGATAAAGGTTGTGAAGTACCTGGCAAATCAGATCTCAGTCACTAAACATGGCTTTATTTTATTTTTAAACTTCTGAAGCCAGGCAGACTGCACGGAGAAAAATGAGTGATGCAAATTTATTGAAAATCTCTTCACATTATTTGTAATCCTGTTAAAAACAGGATTGCAGGCCGTTTCCTGATACACTTTTAGTAATTTCCTAATATATGGGAACACATGAACGCATCTGCATTTGCAAAAAATGAATTTTCAAAATATTAGTATTTTTAATACATTCGTATTTTACTGAAAGTTTTTCAGAAAACCTATTAATTCGTTCGTGAAGGACGTATGTATGTTCTGAGGCTGAAGGTGTAGGGAGGAGAAAGAGATGGGGAAGAGGAAGGTCAGAAAGTACCTGGCTATTCAGATCTGGTCAACAAACACGAATAAAGCCATTTCAATGAACTTTTGATTCAGAATGGTGGTCTTTCACCAAGGCGAAACTGAGATCACTTGCTAGTCCGCCATATAATATGGCGCATCTCCCTTCTTTCTATTATCAATGGTTGGCTCACATCGAAAGGAGTTTATAATTTTAGGTACATTTAAAAAAATCCTCTTTTATAAAACGTGTCTTCACACAAAAGCTTTACTGAAAGTATTTTAAAAATAAACAAATTGCAAATTAAAATTTTTAGTCTCCATTCGTATCTACCTCAGATCGGGTCGTTTATTATGAAAGTCTTTTACAGGGCGATACATATATAGTATCAGTATATATTAATTAACTGGACGGAAAGGGGAGGAAGATGATGGTTGGGATGTACCTGGTTATTCAGATCTGATTGTTGCCCAAAATTTGTTGACATGACATCACGGTTGACAAGTGTCACACGAAAAATGGTCTTTTCTACGACTCGTTCTTGAGTTCAACAGCTCGGTTGTGTTTTCTTCCTCCTACAATATGGGCCATTTCAAGACCTATGTTCACTCGTTGCTCTCTCCAAAAAGACCCTTCACACAGCATTCCTAAAGATGTTACAGGCACTGAGGGAAATTATTTTCCTCAAGGGCGTTCGTGTGCTTTTGATTTAATGTGAAACACAATTGAGTAACTAAGTAACAGGGGTGAGTAGAGAGGATTAACCGCCAAATAACTCGATCTAGGAACACACTTCTTTTCTTGTTATATACTCTTCTATAATTCCTCTTACTCTTGACATGGCACGACTCAAGTTTTGGTTCACTTGTTCCTGCCATGTCTTCATCGTGCGTCCCCGATCGTCGCTAGTGTAGATAATCACGCCGTTTCTTATGCAGGGGTAGGCAGAGAGAAAGGATCGGTGGCACACACTACTTGCTTCATTCACACTCGTACATACTCTTCTGCTATTCCGACACTTGACATGGCCAGACTCAAGTATCTGGTTAACTTGATCGTGCCATGTCTTCCTTGGACGTCTCCAACTTCTTCTACCTTTCACATTCTCGTCACATATTTTTTCCTTTCTTCGTTCATTCGATCTACATGTCCAAACCATTTAAGTATATCTTTCTCACTACGCTTACATAAGCCACATTTCTCACTGGTTTTACACATATACTTCTCAGGGATATCATTTTTACAGCATTCAATCTACTTTCGAGGCAGTTCCATGCCTCTTTGCTATACATCAGGGTAAACAAGGTAGGCAACAGAACTCCATTGTGGACGATTTTTGTTCACCAAAAAATTGACAGATTTACGAATAACAATCCAAATAAGAAAGTTGAATAAAATCCACTCCAAAAAATTTTACTTTTTATTTATTTGATAACAATTATAACAAGATAACAAATTTTCAAAGCAAAACATATAAAACTGCTACAATATCAATTTATATCATTGTGAATCCGACTTCCGCGGTTTCAAAATCAAAAATTTACTGAAATCACCTATTTTGTAAACGTCTAAATCTGCGCCTTTTGGTTTTCGAATCAAATCAATTTTCAAAACGGTCCACGGTGAAGCAGAAAAAATGTGGACGAAGAATTGGGTAATTTTTTTGGCCTTTTTTGTGGCGTGTAATGCATACGAGGTTCCTGAAACTGTCAAGGCTCTCGGCTGGCACACTCTGGACTTCCAGCAACTGCCGACTCCAGCGGACTTGGCTTTCGGACTGTCTGAAGACGAATTTGAGGACTATTTGGACTTCTGGCTACAAAAGAAGACGGAATTGACTCTGAAAAATACCATTATTCAGGATGAAGTTGATTCGAGAGGTCAGTTATTTTTATTGCTTTAAACTACGTTATATTGTAACTAGCTATAGTCCCCGGCGTTGTCCGGTTTTTATTATAATTTAATGGGCAGGCAGCAGCCTGTTGATACACTCACATCTGATTTCACAAAAAGTTTAACAGTAATTAAGTTATTGCCATTGAAAATAAGTCAATCCTTTCTTCCCTCCAAATAAGAATCCAACAGAGCTTTCAATAGATTTATATTGGTAGAGTGGAGGACATGTTGTGGAAGTATGTTCCATGCATCCACTAGTTCAATGCTAGCAATATTTCAAATCCCCGCAGCTATGTAACGAAGCAAAACAAACAAAATAAAGCAAGAATAAGAGAAGATGTTTTTTTGTAAACAGTATTTCAAATTATTATTTTTCGGAATAACTTATTGAGTAAAACCTCAAATTATAATATTTAAATATTGAAGACAATATTAGTGATTTTTAAACGAAAATCTGAAACAGAAAAATCAGAAAAGGAAACGGTCACATCTGGGACTCGAACCCAGGACCCTTGTCTTTCCGGGACAATGCTCTACCAACTGCGCTAATGGGACCCTATCCTTCTCGGTCACTTTTAACTGTATCATACTTCGAATAAGAACTACCAACGTTGTCTTCATTTTTTCACCGCACATTTTTTTATTGGCAACTATCTTTATGTATGATCGCAAGATTCAACCTGGGTTCGAGTCCCAGATGTGACCGTTTCCTTTTCTGATTTTTCTGTTTCAGATTTTCGTTTAAAAATCACTAATATTGTCTTCAATATTTAAGTATTTCAAATCCCCGCAGTTATGTAACTAAGCAATACAAACAAAAAAAATAGAGGAGATGTTTTTTTTAATATGAGATTATTTTGATAAAAGTATTGATAAACGATATTATTGCTATATTTAACTTTATCACATATTTTTTATCATCTCAATTGATTAAAATTGGAGATACCCGACATTTTAAATACGGAGATTAATCCAATTATTGATTATTAACAATGATATTAATACTTAGCAGATTTGTATTGTATGAAGTGACGTGGTCCCGGCGTTGCTCGGGGTTTTGACTGGTTTGTAGTAATGTTTGGAGGTTGTGAGTTCTAGTTTACCTGAAAACTGGGTCAATTTTTAACTACTCAGGTTCATTTGAGAACAATCAAGTAGTACCCGTATAGACCATTTGTTCGATTTTTTAAACATCACATATTATGGACCCATAGAACTTTTTGTATCTTCCTTACCGTCACTGTTAAAAATATGAACTGTAAAACGAGAAAACACCAAGCTTTAAATTCGAATACACAAATTAACCACATAATAATAAAAATGTAAAGCTCTATCAAACCAAAAGTTCCGACCGCAATTTGAGAATTTTTTTTTAAATTTTGTGTTTTTTTATTATCAGTAATTTTACGACAACGTAGGGCGAGTAATTTTTAAAACTTTTTCTTGTTTTCATTCAGAATTTGAATATTTAAAAAATTGTGTAGGTAGTAAATTATGAAAAATTTGAAAGTGTATTTTATCACACTTTAAAAACAGTTTTTAGAAATATACACACTACACACAAATTCTCTGACTTTTTGACCGGCCCAGATATTCTAAAAGCGCGATCTCCAAACTTAGTATTTAACGGATGACGTTGTGATCTAAGATTTAACTGCCACAGAACAGTGTTTTCCGGAACGCATAGACGTTCAGAGATGTAGGGTGGGGCCATTTCATTGATGGATTTAAACACCATCCAGCACAATTTGTACTAGATTATTTCAGGGCACTTGAGCCAGTGAAAATAACGAAGGTGTTCTGAAATGTGCGAATATTTTGAAACTGGTTATGAGCCGTGCTACTGTATTAAACATTTATTGAAGTTCGTCAGTTTGATATTTTGGAAGGCTGGCATAAATTTCGTTGCCGTAATCGAGACGTGAGACTTCGCAAGAGTTGATGAGTAGTTTTGTTGCCTCTGAAGGAAGGTTTCTTCGGATTGATTAGAGTTGTCTTATGTACTATATATTTGACTTTTCGTGTCAGTTTTGACACCGAGATGTTTGACTGTTGTTTTTGGGATGACATCGCTGCCGGAACTATAAATAGGTGAATCTTATTAGAACTGTTGACGTTCGCGTCTACCATCCAGCACAAATTGTACTGTATTCTATGAGGGAACTAGATAGGTTACGAATGAATTCTTCACCAGAAGTAAACCTCCAGGGCACCTAACCATTTTCTTGGATCATAAGTATCCGCAAATCCCATACTTTAGCGAGGAAATCTTTAATTTAATCAGATGTACAAGTGTGGAGTTAATTTTGTACGTATTTTCTATTTTAGCTTCCTGTTCAGTGACTGTGTCGTCTCTGACAGAACCACAGCCCGTGTACGCGACTGGTAGAGCCCTGCTGCCCCCCTCGAGCAACTCTGGGCAGTATCGCCTTCTCCGACGGACAGGTGGTCACCATGGCTTGCCCCAGTAGTACCTTGAGCCATTCCTCAACGACCAGCAAGCCAGTGGAAGCCGTGAGTAGTATTTTTTTGAATATTGTAAATTTTGTTTTAATCAAAAATTTTCTGTCCCCACGTAGTTATTTCATATCATATTAGGGATTGCGCTAATGATAGGAGATATATTTACATGTTTAATAACACATTTGTTTTTACTAAAATTTTATCAGGAAACCTAGCAATAATCACTTTTCTACGTGTACCTAATACCTAATACAGCGCTCTCTTATTAGCGTTTGTTCTAGGGCTGACCCTGTTTGTAGCTTTATCTCCAAAAACTAGTATAACTCGATGTTATTTTCAGAATCTTGTCTGCACCGGAGGAACTTCCTTCTCGGCGTCGAGCTGGCTCTCCGGCACGATCGGTTTCTCCACTGTGGCCTGCACAGCACACTCCAAGCCCACCGAGGCCAAGGGGAGCAGCTGCGTGGACGGAGGCACCATCATCACTGTAGGTCTGACCGCCGCAGGCAAGGCGCACACCATCATGACTATCTGCTTCCACGAGACCAAAGCCGAGGTGTTCTATGTGCTTTATGACCAGAACCCCGATAACGCTGTATACATGTCTGGTGTAGATAGACCTTCCTTCTCACGTGAGTTAAAAAACATCATATTTTTGCATTAGTTCCCCACACAGCTTGCGTCATATTTTAGGATGCTGTGTGGGTTTTTTTAACGACTCGAATACTCACATCAATAACTGGAATATGAGTTGAGTGATTGGCTTCGAGTTAAACAACCGTTCTTTGGAATTTTAATACTGATAGATGACGGATTTCCTCAATATGGTATTGACCATCGTCCGTGCTAGACCTCCAGAGACCCTTTTGGAGACGGTCTGTTCTGTTTGGCCTTAACCTTGTCAGAACAGCTGATCTTATGAAATCTCAATAGGAAACTAAGTTTTCGCAGACCTCACAAAGTCTGTTTGATTTTTTATCCACAGTGGGAACCTTTTCAAATGACTTTGTCTTCTTTTTTCATAGAGGGCGCCTTCTACCCCGGCCTGAGTGTGGACACGTTGTATACCCAGGTCTCACAGAAGGCCGCGTTTGACACAATCCTTGGCTCTGGGGCCGCCAACAAGTACATCAATACCACCTACTTCCTTGCTCGAGGACATCTCGCCGCCAAGACCGACTATGTGTTCTCTCCGGCGCAGAGGGCGACCTTTACCTTTGTTAACGTGGCCCCGCAGTGGCAACCGTTCAACGGAGGCAACAGGAACACTCTGGAACAGGTAACCTTCCTGTATCCAAGATGGAGCTTTACGTTACCTGTCTTTAGTAAAATGAGGCAAAATAATTTTTTTAAATAATTTTCATTTAACAATATGATGACAGTAATTATTTCTTAGCCTAAATTTGATAACTTAAAATACAAATAAATAAGGTAGGACAAATCGGTATTAGATATTTGCAATACCTTTTAGTCAAACATTTTATTTTTATTTTGTTGGGTATGTTGGTCATATTGAAATTTAAGTTTTGCATAAAGAAGGCCACGCAGCCGTTTCCCTTAGTGAAAATAGAGGTTTTGGTTGAACAAACGACCCTTTTTCGTGTGACAATTTAATGTTTAAAGTGTACAAACGTTTACGAGCGTTTATCGTATATCCAGACTTTGCACTGGTGCTGACGGGATCAATGACGCAGTTCCTCGGAGCATCTTCCATCGAAATAATGGTAGAACAGGTACAGAATTTTCTCCACCTGACGCCTATGCCCTAAAGATAGCAATTCGTTTGTTAAGTTGGGGAATATGTCAAACGCACCGTCCGTTTCTGCAGATGTTTGAAGGCCGCAGTCATTTTCTATCACGTAAGATTAAAGATTAAGTTATTTTATTTAATCTGTGCGACCCGTAGTCACAAAGTAAGCACGCTCTGTTTAAATCACACCCACCAAACATGCCATCGTTACGCTATCTCGAAATACACTTTATTCAAAGAATAATCTTAAGCTGCCATCCATCATTACAGATTTTAATCATATTTACTAGGAGATTATATTGGAAATTCTATATTCAATCAATAACTTAAAAAACAACAACATAGTCTAGTCTCAAATCATTCGCTGTTTTAAGGCGATGCACTACGTCGTGTAATATTTTAAATTGAGCCGCCATCAGTAACAACCCTTACGTCGATGGCGATAAGGTTTAAATTCCCGCTTAACACTATCCGCCTGTTTTGATTTATGCAAGAAAAAAACATGGCCAAAATGTGCATTTTATTTATTATTTGAAAATTTGGTCGCCTAGAAATGTTTCAGATACATAATTAAATACTGAGAGTAGAATACATCTTGGCCTTTGAAATTATCGAGTATTTTTTAGATAGGTTTTTTTATAAGCCCAGAAAAAAATAATGTATAAGGTCTATGAAAACTGCTTTAAACTTCAAAATCTCCTACTTACGAACCCATTTTCGGTTATAATTTTACTGTATAATGTGGAAAATTAATTTATTTACAAAATGAATGAAAAAAAAATTAAATATTTATTCCTGAACATCCACAAAATAAACTAAAAGGCGCTTTTTGGCCATGTTTTTTGTTAAGATGATGTTAAGCGGGAATTTAAACCTTATCGCCATCTACGTAAGGGGTGTTATTGATAGCGGCTCGATTTGAAATATTACACGACGTAGTGCATCGAATTAAGCGGAAAATATTGCTCGGGCAATGATGGAAGAGATAAGTCCTTTGCTTTGATAAGTGCTTTGATCTCGAGACGCCCGGATGGGAATCTGACGCATTTGTCCACTCGGTTATTATTCGGTTAAATTGATATGATTTAAAGGTTTACATTTTAAACAAAATACAAATATTTCTATTTTAAAAAAGACTAAAGGATTTTCGTCTAATTCTCTTCGTTTGCGCTGAGACCTAGAAACGTTTTCGTCTTCTGCGCTTGTATAGTGTGTTTGTTAATATAATAGTTAATATTTCAATCCCACGTTATTAATTTGTTTGTACGCAAATTTTTATGAGCTGAAATAACTCATTCTTTATTAGCGGGTTGACATTATATTGTTCCTGGATATTTTCAATTACTATAAGGCATTCTTTAATGGAGATGTTGCTACATAAGGATTTTGAGTATAAAGAAAAGAATTAATTTCTCATTAACATTCCCTTGGGCAATAAACGTATGAGAAAAAAAAGCAACGATACAAACCATCGCGGTTAATAATGGCTATGACATAAATAACATCGAAAAAATTATAATAAACACGAAATATAAAAATAAAATTAATCCAAACTATCCGGTAAATAATTAAAAAATTAAAAAATTTCCATGTCTCGAATTCATCAGCCAAATATACATAAAAATAACAAAAGAAATAAAAAAAGCGATCTTAATATAGCTCTCAAAACCAAAAATAACATAAGAACAAACCTTTAAAACTCTAAAAGTAGAAATCCTAAACTTAATCAATCTTCTATGGACTACAAATACGTATACAAGTGCAAATAAGTTATCCTGCTATTATTTATAATATCTATACCGAAAGTGAGTGATTTGTGTGGAAAGGTGCTCGAAACTGTGAGTTAGATTACAAAAAATCGATTTAATATCCGTAATCCCGGATAACTAAAGTGATTACAAAAAAAAATTGAGAATAAATCTTATAAAACTGTCACTCCATAGTTATCCATAGATAAAAATAAAACTTCTAACTGTCATCACCGGTATTGTACCTCTACTTCAATATCTAAAACCGGGGCAGGTTGTTACATTTAACAGTAAATAATGGCTAACACTAGAGGAAAGGGTGCTAACATTGAACCTGAAGAAAAATTCAGCATAGAAAAAATTACACTGATTTTCGAAAAAAAACTAGATGCTATAAAAAAAGAAATTATTTCAAAAATTGAAAAGCAACAACAGGACACCCAAAAAAGCATGGAGTTTATGAGCAGTCAATACGATGATTTGATTAAAAAACTAGAGTTAACAATCGTTCAAAACAAAAAAATTGAAAATGAATTTATAAACCTAAAAAAAGAGCACCAGGAGAAAAATACTATAATTAAACAATTAGAAATAAAAATTTCAGATATGGAGTACAAAACCCGCTCTAATTATATTGAAATAGCTGGCATTCCACAAAAAAATGGGGAACAGCAAATTGAAGTGGTTAAAAAAGTGGCAGCGGCGGCAGGAGTGGACCTAAAATACAGCGAAATTATAGAGGTAAAAAGGATACCTGATAGGCGAATCAATGCACCACCTAAAATACTAGTGCAATTTTCAGATAAATTGACCAGAGACAAGCTTATTGCAAATAGAAAAAACATCAATTATGCTGCGATCAAAGATATTTCAACTGAAACAATATACATAGCTGAAGAACTGAGCCCTTACCATAAGGAACTTCTTTGGAAAACCAAACAAATCTCAAAAGAAAAAAACTATGCATACGTCTGGCACAAAGAGGGAAAAATAATGGCAAGAAGAAATGCAAACGAAAAAATAATTTACGTTAAACATATAGACGATTTGAAAAACATCTTATAAATAAAATGGCTCAAAATAACAAATATAACAAAAATTAAAAATGGCTGACACTACATTAACCACGGAACCTAATGCAAAAAGAGCAAACTTACCTAACCTATCAACAATAAACAAAAATTTTAACATACTGCATCAAAATATTAGAAGCATAAACAAAAACTTTGACGAGCTACAAATATTAATTAAAAGTTTAAATTTAACCTGGGACATAATTATACTTACTGAATGTTGGTTAACTGATAAACACTACCCTCTACAAATTGATAAATATGTCTCTTACTCCACACTAATGAATAATACAAAGAGTGATGGTGTTATTGCATACATTAAAGAAGACACTGAAGTTGAAGTCAAAGAGATCAATATTAATAACGCAAACTGTCTAAGGATATCAATTGGTAAGGATATAACAGTTCTCGCAATATATAGATCACCTTCTACAAAAAATCTGGAGCCATTCTTAAACTCCTTACATTTTGAGCTTAACTTACTCAAAAATACTAAGAATGTTTTTATTATCGGAGATATAAATATTGATATCCTGGAAAATGGAAATCCAAAAAAATATGATTACATACATACACTAGCTCACCATGGTTTTAAAAGCCTGGTTGATGAACCTACACGAGTATGGAATGAAAGCAAATCATGCATTGATCATATTTTTAGTAAAACTGATAAATTAACTCAAACCATTATTTACCCTTCTACACTGACTGATCACTACACAATACTTCTATCTATTAATAATAAAAATACATCTATAAATCAAAAAAAGAAATCTGTCATAGCAAAGTCTGAAACAAACTGGGAAAACGTTAAAATCGAGCTACAAATTGCTGACTGGTCAAACCTTCTTGGCAATGATGATACTGATGCTGCTTGGAATTATTTTATTGACTTTACTCAGAACATTATTCTATCAAACACCATAACGACAGAAAAAAAGATATCTCATAAAAATATTCATATTAAACCCTGGATTAGTCAGAACATTATCAACTCAATCAGGAAAAGAGACGAACTCCACAGAAAAGTAAGAAACCACCCCTATGATATCCATTTACATCGCTTCTACAAAAGATATCGTAACATTTGTAAAAATGTAATCCGTTATGCTAAAGAAGCATTCTATAAAAAGAAAATCGAGGAATGTAATAATGATTCCCGGAAATTCTGGCAGATTATAAACGAAATTACAAAAGCTAAAGCCTCGCAAAATGTTAAAAACATTAAAGAATTAAACATTGACAGGATACCAATATCTTTTGCAGAACATCCAGAAAAAAATCTCAACTTTGCAAACAACTATTTTTGCAATATAGGCTCGAACTTAGCGAATAAAATCAAACAATCTTCATTTACTGCCGAAAAAACAGTATGGAATGAAAATGTCAATCAAGAAAACTCCCTTAACATAGTCAAGATAACAAGTGAAGATATAAGAAATACCATAGCCTCCCTAAACACAAATACCTCATCGGGAAATGAACTGATATCAAACAGAGCAATTAAATATCTACTAAATGAGCTAATCTACCCACTGACGTACCTTGTAAATCTTTCAATAAGAAAAGGTATTTTTCCCACACGTCTTAAAGTTGCTACGATTATTCCAATATACAAAAGCGGTCCCAAAAATGATATATCTAACTATCGACCAATTAGTCTATTACCTATACTATCGAAAATATTGGAAAAAGTAATAAAAAAACAAATGGTTAAATTTTTGGATGAAAATAAAATATTATCAACGACACAATACGGTTTTAGGGAAAACCTGGGTACTGGTGATGCTATAGCTAAAGTAACAAATACAATTATAAAAAAACTGGATGAAGGTAAAAAATGCTTGGCAGTTTTTATTGACCTTCAAAAAGCTTTTGATACAATTGACCATGAAATACTATTTTTTAAATTAAAAAAAAATGGAATAACACAAACAACTCTAAATCTAATTAAAAGTTACTTAACTGGAAGAGAGCAGTATGTACAAATTGGTAATAAAAGTAGCAAAACTCTATCAATCAAGTACGGTGTCCCTCAAGGAAGCGTATTGGGTCCAATACTATTTCTCATTTATATTAATGACCTTATGAGTCTTCCCATTGAAGGAGACATAATGAGCTTTGCAGATGACACTGTCATTATATTCTATGAACAAAATTGGACAAGCACACTGTAAAGTATTAAATTAAAAGAAGACAGGAAACCCCGCACCCCCGCTCTCTCCCGGACCCCCGCAAACACGTGCCCACCGAACATTTGGACAGGAAACCCCGCACACCGCTCCCTACCGGACCGTCGCTAAGGAGCCAAATGCACGTAGGCCATCAAAGATATAAAAACCAAGGAAGCCGCCCGCTAACGACAGTTAGGAACCAAAACCCGAGGGAATAGGTCACGCGGGGACGCAACGATATCCCGACCAGCGCGCGAACTCTAGATTATACGATACACTTAAAACACAAGCTCCCGTACAAATGGTAACAAGCTCGTGCAGTGATGAACATTTTACAAATACCTATCTAATCGGATCTCCCGGACTCAGTGCTTGAACGGTACAATAGTAACAAGCTTGTGTAGTGATGAACATTTTACAAATACCTATCTAATCGGATCTCCCGGACTCAGTGCTTGAACGGTAAAATAGTAACAAGCTTGTGTAGTGATGAACATTTTACAAATACCTATCTAATCGGATCTCCCGGTCTCAGTGCTTTAACGGTACAATAGTAACAAGCTTGCGCAGTGATGAACATTTTACAAATACCTATCTAATCGGATCTCCCGGACTCAGTGCTCGAACGGTACAATAGTAACAAGCTCGTGCAGTGATGAACATTTTACAAATACCTATCTAATCGGATCTCCCGGACTCAGTGCTCGAACGGTACAATAGTAACAAGCTCGTGCAGTGATGAACATTTTACAAATGCCTATCTAATCGGACCTCTCGGACACAGTGCGAGACAACCATCGGACACAGTGCGAGACAACCCAGCCTGCGGCTCCCCCACCGGGCTAAGATAGCCCTAGAATTCGACTTATGAGAATGGGAGTAGGTAGAATGAGGAAAAGATAATTGTTTTTCCAAAGGATGCGTCTTGAGATCTGTCGAAAAAAATAAGTTAATACGATTATAAAGGCTTAAAACGACTTAATATCTATACTTGGCGTAAGAAAGCACAGAAATCGATAACAAAATACGATTGCAGAATTGTTAAATTTCAGAAAAAAAAGTGTTTTTACCGGACTGGACAATTCTTTCAAAGCGTTCTAAGCCTTCCTTTTTTACATCCTGCAGGTCTATGTCAATTTCCATACAAGAGAATCCCCCATCATTATCTTCTTGGCGTCCGAGTTCCTCCTTGACGGTAATAGTCTCCATATTAATGCAAGCTATAAAACAACATGTACGTACATTGATCATCGATGTTAAACTCGTTTAAAAAAAGCTTAAAATAGAAACAATAAAATAAATCATTTTTGTTGTTTGTTTTTGGGGTGTTATGCCGTGTTGCGCTAACTCCTTCTTTAGCCGACGTTTCGGACAGCGTTGCAGTGTCCATCATCAGGGCAGATCCGGTAGATCCGAAGATGTGATCACACATCTTCGGATCTACCGGATCTGCCCTGATGATGGACACTGCAACGCTGTCCGAAACGTCGGCTAAAGAAGGAGTTAGCGCAACACGGCATAACACCCCAAAAACAAACAACAAAAATGCTTTTGGCCGTGAGAATCTAAAAACTTAAATAAATCATTGATTAACCCTGCAGAAGTGAGAAATAAGTGAAGAGAGTTTAAGGTTAATTTAAGAAAATTAATAAGAACGACCCCGAATGTCCGCTTCAGAAGGAATAAGCATTTGCTCTTGAGTACCTTCAGTATGGAGTTGTTGTTTTAATTCAATAGAATAATGTTTTCTTCCATCAATATGTATTTTTAACGAATGAGGATGAGGTGGAAACTTGAGGAATCGAGCACTTATTGTAAGCATTGGCGGCTTCTGTGATCGTAGGGTATGGTCACATCAAACAAATCACAAATAAATTCTTCAAAACAATACATATTTTTGTAAACATTAGAAATATATATAAAATAAAACAATTGAAAACAATATACTTGTTACTTTGCCAATCATTTATAAAATATGGAATAAATGCTTGGAGAAGAGCAACAAACTGGGCTATCGATTCATTAGAAATCGCACAGAAACCGATCTGAAAGGTAATATTAAAAAAACATAGACTGACTCATACAGAGAAAATATTCATCAGTTGTGACGTACTAGATTTACGCCAATTATACGTTAAGATACTACTAATCTACATTTTTGACCAAAAAAATAAATTTTAACATGCACAAAATATCACTAACAGACCAGTTAGACAAGCGTACAAAGAAAACATAAAAACTACGACGGTAAATACAAGTTTTGGACAAACACACTATCAATACCATGCTATAAAAGCTGTCAACAGTCTAACACTTGAAAATAAAATTGAGGAAAACAAAAATAAATTCAGACACAAAATTACAAAATGGATTTAAGAACAAAAAGGACAATATTACCAAAGTTTTATAACATAAAATAATAAAAACTATACGTAACACACAAAACTTTGGCTGTTTCCGGCAAAGATAAAAAAAAATCTGGTAAAAACTAAAATAACTGCCACTAAAGAGGACAACGTTAACAAACATATTATATTCTGTAGCCATAGCAATCCAAAATTGACTTGTATTTTAATTTTTTTATTTAAAACATTCCCGGGTTACGAATAACCTGAGAACATTTGAAAATCTCCAACTACCACCACAGTAAGCGGATAAAGTTGCTTGTGTTGTGATGGAAGCCAGCCGAGGAATTGAAAACACTACGCCTGGGTGGGACCCAAGCGCGATGTCAATTCAGCCACCGACCGGTCTAATACAATTTATTTAACATAAGCAATGCAACTCACTGGCTGTCTGAGTACTCTCCGCATATCGCAAACATTCCTTCTTTACATCTGGGAGGTCGAAATCCATATACGTCTACGGCATTTCACCTCCGCCTTCTTCCTGGGGCCCTGGTTCCGTTTTTATGGTAACAGTTTCTGGATTTACTAGATCCATGGCACCGCTGTCGCAGGGTTTGGTAATTGGTAAACGCCGTAACAAATATATATACCTGAAACAAACATAGTTGTAACGTAATCCTACGAGCACACGAAAGCATTTAAATTATCGATTAGATCAACGGATATATATAAGTGTCAATATCAAGGTCAAGATAGTCACAATATGTATCCCTTATTTCAAATATCAGTTTCATGTAAGATATCATTGTTTTGACAGAATATTCAAAGCAAACAAAATTTAATAATATTAATTGATCCTCTTTGTCTTTAGAATTAATTAAAAATTTTGCTAAGTTATTGTTAGTATAGAAGGCCGGCCTTATTTCTGAAGGAAGTTAAGATAGGCAAAGGGATGACAATTTACTTATATACAAAATTCTACGCCATTAGGTGGCAGCATTATTATTATTGATAGTTGGAAAGGCATTATATAGGAATTTATTTGTTGTGATTCGGCGAAGTTTTTTTGAGAGGATTTTATCAATTGTTAGGAGAATTGTAGACAATTGCATTTTTATGGTATTTTAAATAACTCTTTAACGGTTCAAATGAAATACCTCAAGTGCTTTATTTAAATCATTACAAAGGACAAAGGTAAATGTGTGCCGGTGCTTATATTTTGCAGTTTTTTCTTGTGAAGGTGAACAAGTCCCGTACAATCGGGGGTTTTAAATACAACAAGGAGCCAATAAATATTCCTCCAATCTGTTAAGACGGAAAAGAACTACTTGTAGCCTCACAAGTTAAATATCTGGGACATATCCAAACCGAAGATATGAAGGATATAGAAGACATGGAACGACAAAGAAGAGCAATCAATATACGGGCCGGAATGCTCTCAAGGCGGTTCTACAACTGTAGCGGTGATTTCAGAAAATTACTTTTCAAGGCATCTGCACTGCACTGTGGTGACACATCTGAGCTGTGGAAACAATACCCAGCAGCGCAATGGGACAAGCTGAGGGTGTGCTACAATAATGCATACAGGCAGCTCATGCAACTACCGAGGTTCTGCAGTGCCTCCACAATGTTTACTGAAGGGAGGGTGCACTCATTCCCCGCCTTACTTCGCCACCGACTAGCCAGCTTCTGGGGTAGGACTCAACCAACATCTGCTGCATCCGAGTGGCTCAGTTCCCCACTCAATGAGCGATGGATGCAGATGATGCGGCGACCTCCCTGATGGACGGTTTAATTTAATTTAATCTAATTGTTTTTAATTGTATTAACTATTTATATGGCTATTTAATTTTTGATTTATATTTGAATTTTATGTTTAGGTACCTGCCTAATATATATATATATTTTTTTCTCTCTTTGTTTTATCTTATTTCCATTTTTATAATTTTTTACTTTATTTTATTGTTTTCCTGTTTTACTGCATTTCATGTAATATGGCAGACTGAGATTGCACTATCCTCCCAGTCCTGCTGGATTAAAACTTAAATAAATAAAATAATAAATAATAATGATTTAAGGAAATATGATTTTTTAATAAAATACATGTAATGTAACGGACGTAGTTGACCATATTATTTAATTTCATAAAAATTGTTTTACTTTTATAAAATGTCCCTACCCTACGCCACTGGCAAAATCACCACTCCCCGCCACTGGTCATTTTGTTCAATTTTCGGCCCAAGCGGCTTGAAAACTTTGACCCCGAATGGCATCGATACCGTACCGCCCGCATACCTGCCGCGTGGATCAATGTCCAGCATTTTTTCTATGTAAAATTTACTAGGAAAAATCAATTTTTAAATATTGCAAATATGTATATTTTACTTGTTCATCCCCTCGGCGGTAGTCAAATAAACACTATTTTCGATATACTACCGCTGAGGAGATATTAAAAAAGCTGTTTTTCACCCATATGTAAACCCATTTTTGAACAATATTTTTTACCTTTTTTGCGTGTACAAAAATCCAGGAACCTCGTAGCATAGTGAATCTTATCTCTTTCTGAGCGCTATGTTACGGGGGACCTCGGAAAAATACTAGCTTAACATGTTTTACAAATTTGATCGCTTGAGATCATTTTTACACATTTAATTTACAAACATTTCGTATTTTTTGTCGTATCTTGACAAACAAAAAATCTAGTTGTCAAGATACACATTTCTATAACTACTATGCATTTAAACTATGTAATTGTCATTCATGTAAGCGTTCAAAATCTTTTCTAACTCGCAAATTTAAGCGACTACTATCACCATTGCTACCGGCAAAATGAATATGCGACATTTTTCCGGGGCCTATATACTCATTGTTGGCGCGGGTACAACCCCCCACCACTTTTGGGCTCCAAACCCAATGTCGGGTGCGAGTCAGGCTAATTAAATATAAGCAGCCACATAATTAAAAATAAATCAGTTCATCTTTACCACCAAAACCAAGCGTTTTATTATCAACAAGTGACTCCTGCTCAACATCTGCCTCACCTCGCCAAGTCTGCTGCTCCAAGATCTTCTGGTGTTACCTCTTCAAGACCAGCCGGCCCTCTTTTGGAAAACCGCCAACACCAGAAGCGAGCAGAGACGACAGCACACCCAGTGCCCAACATTCACCAAGCCTGGGCGCGGGAGGCAGATTTATCATCACAATATCCACTACAATCATCATCATCGGCCGTAAAGGAGCATCTCATCGGTTGAAGACACGGTTTGGACCCGGCGCCTAAATCTACAGTCTTGTGCGGACTCCCGTCCAGTACAAGTGGTCCTCCGAGCCGGATTCTCACACGCCTTCAACCAGGATGTCTCCAACCTTACGGTCGAGCCGGATCCAAGACGATGGATCCTCAACACCATCTGCAGATGCCCTGGACGCTGGGTCTCAGGCCACGGCTGTGGTTCACGTCACGCCTGACTTAACCCCCATGCCCACGCCCAGCACTACTCCTGACATGGCACCACCTGCAGATCATGACTCACCGCCCTCCATATCTCAAGAGGATGCGATGGAGTCATTGCGACAACAGCTTCGCAGTCAAACCGAGCACATTGAGAGACTCAAAGCAGCTCTTCAATCAGCTCCAACAGCAGCAGCCCCTGCCCCTCCTGGACCTTCGAAGCTCCTGGAGAGGTCACCACCATCATGGACGCCGCCCGGCCAATCGAGCCCGGTGCCTCTGGTGGACCAGAGGTATGAGGAACCAGCAGCAGCAGCGCCTGCCCGATCTGGACCCGTACTCCTGGAAGGGTATCCTGCACCAGGAGGACCCTGGCGCTTCCAAGGGTACAGCCCTGGATGGGTGCAGCCCGGCCAACCGAGCCCGGTGCCTCTGGTGGACCAGAGGTACACAGCAGCGGCGCAGCCAAGGCCAGCCGGTCCCCCGTCCTCGTCACCCTGGCCCAATTCAGGGTGGCCAAACATGATGCAGCCTGGACCGTCTGGCCCCGTACCGCCCGCCCCTCTGATAGAACAGAGGCAAGCCGTACGTGAAGTGCCAGCTGGACCTGTACCTCTGGTGGACCAGAGGTACGCATCACATGCGCAGCCAGAGCCAGCAGGCCCTGCGCAACCAGCACCTTGGACCATTCAGGGATGCCCAAACCTGATGCAGCCTGGACCCTCTGGCCCCGTACCGCCCGCCCCTCTGATAGAACAGAGGCAAGCCGTACGTGAAGTGCCAGCCGGACCTGTACCTCTGGTGGACCAGAGGTACGCATCACGAGCGCAGCAAGAGCCAGCAGGCCCTGCGCAACCAGCACCCTGGACCATTCAGGGATGCCCAGTACTGATGCAGCCTGGACCTCATGGCCCTGTGCTGCCCGTACCTCTGCCCCACCCGGGGTACCCAGCGCCGACGCCAGGATCACCTGCCGGACTGCTGGAGCAGTGGGACGTGCCATGGACACAGCCTGGACCATCTGGACATGCGCCGCCCGTACCACTGCGCGAACAGGAGTATGGCGTGCCGGCACGGCCAGATGGCCAGCCCACAGCCAGTACCAGCTCCATGCCGAGATTCCCGCCCCAACCTACGGCGAATGAGACGGCCCAACATACCAGAGCCGGGGTTCAGCATGATGGCAGCCCCATGGCTCAGCTGGCCTCCGCCCTAACAGAAGCCATCAGAGCTTCGGGGGCTCAGGACAGCCCACGTCCCACAATCGAGGACGATCCACGAATGGCGGCCGTTATTGCCAGACAATCGATGGCCAAGGACCTGCCTCCATTCTCTGGAGATCCACTGGAGTGGCCCACCTGGAGGGCACAGTTTAACCAGTCCACCTCCACATGTCGGATGACCTCCAGCGAAAACTTGATCCGCCTACAGCGGGCCCTCAAAGGGAAGGCCCGAGAAGCTGTCGGCCCCCTTCTGATGGACCCTGCTCAGGTTCCGGAGATCCTGGCAGTCCTGGAGCAGAGATTTGGAGGAACTACTTCACTCGCTGCTCTGATGCTGGACAAAGTGAAGAAGCTGCCCCACCTCACAATTGAGGCCTCTCTGGAGGATATCGCAGACTTCTCTGGCACAGTTCAGAACCTGGTGGCATCACTTCGCTCCCTCAACAATGATGGCTACCTGACGAATCCAGCGCTGCTCAGTGACATCGCGGGGAAGATGCCGCCCACCTTGCGGCTGGCGTGGCTGATGGAAGTGCGGCACTACGAGGCCTCCGCTACCATCTGCCAGTTTGCCGCCTTCCTGAAAACCGTCGCGAACGCCATCCCAAAGTCCGGTTTGGTTGACCCCGCGAGGTCCCACCCACGCCGTGAACATTCGTTCTCAATAACGGAACAGTTTTCGCGAAAAAACAGTGCTCAAAATCGTGAAACATGTGACGAAAACCGTTTCGAGAACACGTCCGCCGCGTCAGAACAGTTTTGGCGAAAAAACAGTGCCCGCCAACGTGATACCTGTGACAGTTTCGTTAATACGTCTGCCGAGTCAGAAAAGTTTTCGCGAAAAAACAATTCAAACACAAGTGAAACTTGTGACAACAGTTATAACACGTCTGCCGCGTCAGAACGGTTTTTATCGCGGAAAAACAATGCTTATAACAATAGTTCTAGTGAAAAACAAGAGTTCGCGAAAATTAATCGAAAGCCCCAAATTTCGTCTGGTAATAATCGAATGCCCCAAATTTTGTCTGGTAATAATCGAGAAAATAATCGAAGCGGGGAAAAAGTGCAAAACAGTTACAGTGATGTTCGCGAGTTCGATAACCGTGCCGGGTGTGTCGAGTGTGGTGAAAATGGCCACCAACTTAGCGAATGTCGCACTTTCGCCGCGAAAGACTTAAAATATCGCTTTGAAACAGTGAACGACGCCGGTTTGTGCCGATTGTGCCTCAATGGCAAACATTATACAAAACAGTGCAAAGTTAGTGACTGGTGCGGCGTGGGGGAGTGCAGATACCCCCACCACCGACTTCTTCACAACTATAATAACACTCGTGATAATGACATTACTGTGGCAGATGTTCACAATATGTGACGCCACACCGAAAGTGCCGTGTTAAAAGTGGTGGGAGTCATATTGTCGGGCCCGAAGCGGCAGATTAAAACCTTTGCGCTTCTGGACGAAGGCTCCACTGTCACCCTTATTGACGCCACCACAGCACAGAAAATCGGCACAACCGGACCTACCCGTGAGCTACGACTACACGGAGCAAAAAACATGTGCTCAACAGACTTAACGTCCCGCCGCGTGCCAATCACCCTACGCGGCGCCGGAATCTCTGACGAATACATCATCAAAGCCAACACCGTCCAGCAGCTCAGCCTTCCTGTACAGAGGTACCACGGTCGCAGCATCACCCCCACACTTCTCATCGGGCAAGACAATGCTCACTTAATTGTCTCGAGGGAAGTGCGCGACGTTCGTGATTCTACGCGAATATTATCACGAACGGCGTTGGGGTGGACCACCCATGGCGGAGGGACCTCTGGACACGTGAATGAAGCTACCACATTGGCCATACGAGCCACACTGTCACCCAGGCGCACTGCCGGGAGGCATCATACAGTGCACCATGGACCATCTGGCCCCGTACCGCGAGCACCTCTGATACAGTCGGCCGTACGAGGAGTACCAGCTGGACCTCTGCCAGCATTTTCGCAGAGAAGGCCAGTCGGCCCCGCGAAAGGGTCTCACAGGCACATGGCCGAGAGACTTCATACAGTGCAACATGGACCATCTGGACCCGTACCGCGAGTACCTCTGATACAGGCGGCCGTAAGAGGAGTACCAGCTGGATCTGTGCCAGCACCTTTGCAGAGAAGACCACCCAGGCACCATGCCCGGTGGCATTCTACCACGCCCCATGGACCATCTGGCCCCGTACCGCGAGCACCTCTGATACAGGCGGCCGTACGAGGAGTACCAGCTGGATCTGTGCCTGCACCTTTGCAGAGAAGACCACCCAGGCACCATGCCCGGTGGCATTCTACCATGCCCCATGGACCATCTGGCCCCGTACCGCGAGCACCTCTGATACAGGCGGCCGTACGAGGAGTACCAGCTGGATCTGTGCCTGCAAATGGTACGAGAGGATCAGTCGGCCCCGCGAAAGGGTCTCCCAGGCACATTGAAGTAAGGCGCCAAAACGTTGGCCTTACTTCAACTGTGGCAGAAACACTGCCCGACATCAAGAAATTCTCCTCATTCAATCATCTTATTCAAACTACCTGCTGGATACATCGTTCTATTAAAAGGTGTCGTCGAAAAAGCCACGAACAACCTGATAAACGTTTAAGAACCGATGAAATCAAGGAAGCAGAGGCCCGATGGGCAAGAAAATGTCAACAAGAAACGTTTTATCGTGACATAAATGCGCTCCAGAAAGGAGATCCACTTCCAAGTGACAGTCGGCTCAAAGCCTTGAGCCCCTTCCTTGGACCTGACGGCCTACTGAGGATGAACTCAAGAATACGAGCCCTCAGTAACGTGCCCCAAGCAGTGCGGACACCAATAATTTTGGATGGTGATCATGCATATGCACGACTTCTGGTGAGACGTCATCACCAGGAAGCCGATCATCCGAATAAGGAGAGAACAATGGCTGAGGTGCGAGGCAGCTACCATGTGCTGCGACTGCGAACAAATATTCGCAAGATCGCCCACAACTGCCCCACCTGCAAGATGAGCAGGAGCAAGCCAGCCCCCCCTCTGATGGGGCCCTTGCCGCCATCAAGGCTAGCCCACAATGTTCCTCCATTCACCCCTGCTGCAGACGGCCGAGTGACGACCGCCAGGATCCAGACGAGCACCGGATTTTACGTCCACCCCGATGTGAAGCTCGCTGTAATCCTGCCGGCCCCGCCTACCGATGCAACATCAACAGTACCACCAGCCCAGCACCATCCCAGAGGGACTGGCCGCCGCGGACTGCGCCGTACCAACAAACGTCCTATTTTTTAGTTCAGCATAGCTAAACGGGGGGAGTGTAACGGACGTAGTTGACCATATTATTTAATTTCATAAAAATTGTTTTACTTTTATAAAATGTCCCTACCCCACGCCACTGGCAAAATCACCACTCCCCGCCACTGGTCATTTTGTTCAATTTTCGGCCCAAGCGGCTTGAAAACTTTGACCCCGAATGGCATCGATACCGTACCGCCCGCATACCTGCCGCGTGGATCAATGTCCAGCATTTTTTCTATGTAAAATTTACTAGGAAAAATCAATTTTTAAATATTGCAAATATGTATATTTTACTTGTTCATCCCCTCGGCGGTAGTCAAATAAACACTATTTTCGATATACTACCGCTGAGGAGATATTAAAAAAGCTGTTTTTCACCCATATGTAAACCCATTTTTGAACAATATTTTTTACCTTTTTTGCGTGTACAAAAATCCAGGAACCTCGTAGCATAGTGAATCTTATCTCTTTCTGAGCGCTATGTTACGGGGGACCTCGGAAAAATACTAACTTAACATGTTTTACAAATTTGATCGCTTGAGATCATTTTTACACATTTAATTTACAAACATTTCTTATTTTTTGTCGTATCTTGACAAACAAAAAATCTAGTTGTCAAGATACACATTTCTATAACTACTATGCATTTAAACTATGTAATTGTCATTCATGTAAGCGTTCAAAATCTTTTCTAACTCGCAAATTTAAGCGACTACTATCACCATTGCTACCGGCAAAATGAATATGCGACATTTTTCCGGGGCCTATATACTCATTGTTGGCGCGGGTACAACCCCCCACCACTTTTGGGCTCCAAACCCAATGTCGGGTGCGAGTCAGGCTAATTAAATATAAGCAGCCACATAATTAAAAATAAATCAGTTCATCTTTACCACCAAAAACCAAGCGTTTTATTATCAACAAGTGACTCCTGCTCAACATCTGCCTCACCTCGCCAAGTCTGCTGCTCCAAGATCTTCTGGTGTTACCTCTTCAAGACCAGCCCGCCCTCTTTTGGAAAACCGCCAACACCAGAAGCGAGCAGAGACGACAGCACACCCAGTGCCCAACATTCACCAAGCCTGGGTGCGGGAGGCAGATTTATCATCACAATATCCACTACAATCATCATCATCGGCCGTAAAGGAGCATCTCATCGGTTGAAGACACGGTTTGGACCCGGCGCCTAAATCTACAGTCTTGTGCGGACTCCCGTCCAGTACATGTAAATAAACAAATAAAAATGTATATTTATTTATAAAATGAGAATAAATAATGAAGTTAGTAAAATGACATGGTTCACAATGCTACAACTGGGCCACTCGGCCTACTTCTATTTTACAGGGGTAATTATAATGTTTATTTAATCGAGTTGAAATATGTACATTTAAAAGGTATAACATTAATTTATTATTAATAGCTGGCTATCATAGGAGTTACAAATAAAGGAATGTAGGTAAGAGGAATAATGTTATAAATTGATCAAGAATTAGATGTTTTTTGTATAATTTCACACCGATGGAGTTTTATTATTGTCACAATAATATTTGGAAATACTCAAGTGGATCGAAGGTACATAAAGAATAAAAGGGTCCAAATATCACATTAAAAAATTTAATAATCATTCGCCAATTTTGCATGAGTTTCATAAGATGTTTTTAAAAAACGTTATGATTAAAAAATTAAAGTGAGAATAATGGGTAAGTTTCAGTTTTCGGTACCATCGGTTACAGTGCATCCGCTGTCGTTAGCAAGACTTTGGTGATGAATGTGTATATTTGTTTGTGAGATCATTTACATCGTTCAATATCCCCGTCCCGAGTTTACTCCGAGAGACAGCTAATTGCTTGCGAAGTAGTAAAGTTTATTTTTTTCGAAACCAGGTTATTAAACCAGGATAGCTTGTACTAGATATAAAGTATCTTTATTGCGAAATATGGGTAAATAAGACAAATTTTAATTAAGCGCGGCCAATTGGCCGGCATTATCGATCTTCAACACATCCATCGTTTCGTTCTTGTTTGCCGCATTTTCATTTTTTTCTTTTTGAGATACACTTTGAACGTTCGCAGATGCACGAGCTGTGTGAGAGTCAGATCTGCTTCCAAACTATATAAAATTAAACAAAGCTTTTTAACCTTAGCTTTACTGACGATTATAAATTTTTGGTGTGCACCATAACCTTGCATTTCATAAAAGAATTTATGAAATGTAGTTGAATATTTAAATTAAAAATGTTTTCCGTAAACTTTTAACTGTGAGTCAGCATGTGTCTTATTAGACTGCCCTTTTGAGAACATGAATAATTGCACTCAGAACATGAAAAAGGTTTTTCTCCACTGTGAGTCGGCATGTGTTTCGTCATACAGCCTTTTCGAGAACATGAATAATTGCACTCAGAACATGAAAAAGGTTTTTCTCTACTGTGAGTCAGCATGTGGATCTTCAGATTCCACTTTCGAGAACATAAATAATTGCACTCAGAACATGAAAAAAGTTTTTCTCCACTGTGAGTCAGCATGTGTTTCGTCAGATTTCCCCTTCGAGAACATGAATAATTGCACTCAGAACATGAAAAAGGTTTTTCTCCACTGTGAGTCACCATATGACTCGCCAGAGCGCCCCTTCGAGAACATGAATAATTGCACTTAGCACATGAAAAAGGTTTTTCTCCACTGTGAGTCAGCATGTGACTCGTCATAAGGCCCCTTTGAGAACATGAATAATTGCACTCAGAACATGAAAAAGGTTTTTCTCCACTGTGAGTCAGCATGTGCCTCATTAGATGGCTTTTTGTAGAATATGAATAGTTGCACTCAGCACATGAAAAGGGTTTTTCTCCACTGTGAGTCACCATGTGTTTCGTCAGATAGCCCCTTTGAGAACATGAATAATTGCACTCAGAACATGAAAAAGGTTTTTCTCCACTGTGAGTCAGCATGTGCCTCATTAGATAGCTTTTTCTAGAATATGAATAGTTGCACTCAGCACATGAAAAAGCTTTTTCTCCACTGTGAGTCAGCATGTGTTTCGTCATATATCCCCTTTGAGAACATGAATAATTGCACTCAGAACATGAAAAAGGTTTTTCTCCACTGTGAGTCAGCATGTGTTCCGTCATATAGCGCCTTTGAGAACATGAATAATTGCACTCAGAACATGAAAAAGGTTTTTCTCCACTGTGAGTCACCATGTGTTTCGTCATATAGCCCCTTTGAGAACATGAATAATTGCACTCAGAACATGAAAAAGGTTTTTCTCCACTGTGAGTCAGCATATGTCTCCTCATAAGGCTCCTTTGAGAACATGAATAATTGCACTCGGAACATGAAAAAGGTTTTTCTCCACTGTGAGTCAGCATGTGTCTCGTCATAGGGCCCCTTTGAGAACATGAATAATTGCACTCAGAACATGAAAAAGGTTTTTCTCCACTGTGAGTCAGCATGTGTTTTGTCAGATAGCTCTTCCGAGAAAATGAATATTTGCACTCAGCACATGAAAAAGCTTTTTCTCCACTGTGAGTCAGCATGTGTTTCGTCATATATCCCCTTTGAGAACATGAATAATTGCACTCAGAACATGAAAAAGGTTTTTCTCCACTGTGAGTCAGCATGTGTTCCGTCATATAGCGCCTTTGAGAACATGAATATTTGCACTCAGAACATGAAAAAGGTTTTTCTCCACTGTGAGTCAGCATGTGCCTCGTAAGATTGCTTTTTTGAGAAGATGAGTAGTTGCACTCAGAACATAAAAAAGGTTTTTCTCCACTGTGAGTCAGCGTGTGTTTTTTCAAATAGCTTTTTTGTAAACATGCATAGTTGCATTCGGAACATAAAAAATGTTTTTTTCCTGTATGGGTGCTTAAGTGGCTGTTGAAATTCGACTTACGAAAATTGGAATAGGTGCAATGAGGACAAAATAATTGTTTTTCCATAGGATGCGTCTTCAGATCTGTAGAAAAAAAAAAGAAATACGATTATAAAGGCTCAGTACGACTTAATACTAAGGATAAGAAAACACAGAAAATTGATAAAAATTTAAAACAAAAAGATATTATTTTTACCGGACTGGTCAATTCTGTCAAAGCGTTCTAAGCATTCCTTTTTTACATCCTGCAGGTCTATATCAATTTCCATACAAGAGAATCCCCCATCATTATCTTCTCGGCGTCCGAGTTCCGCCTTGACCGTTATAGTCTCCTCATTAATGCAAGCTATAAAACAACATGTTCGTACATTGACAAATTGATTATTATTTTTTTGGTAAACTTATGTTTAAGACAAGATTTTTTATGCATAGCACAAAGGGTAACAATTATTTTTACAAGCAATAATTATTATCTCTCATCGAGTGAGAGAGTTAGCACTTGCAATGCCTTTCTCATATAAAATAAAATTGGTTGTTTTCAGGTGAAAAAATGTAATAAGCAGTAATTGTTGAATGAAACACTAGTATATATTGAATTATTTCGCGGATAAGAGATAAGCCGGCATAGCTCAGTGGTCAGAGCTGTTGACCGGAAATCGAAAGGACACGGGTTCAAGTCCCGTTGGCGTCATGTATCTTTTATCAGGAGATTTTTGAATGTGGATGAGTGTTTCAGGCTAATAATTATTGCTTATAAAAATAATTGACAATTGATGTTAAACAAAAATAAAAATTATATAAAATATTTTCGATAAGAAAAATCTTTGATTAACCCTGCAGATATGAGAATTAGGAGAAGAGAGTTCAAGGTTAATTGAAGAGAATTAATAAGAATGACCCGGATGTCCGCTTCAGGAAGGAAAAGGTATTTGTTCTTAAGCACCTTCAGTGTGGAGTCATTTTAAGTCAACGAAATGATGTTTTCTTCCATCAATATGTATTTTTCACATATGACTATAAAGTGGACAAATTGATGAATCAAGCACTTATTGTGAGCATTAGCGGCTTCTGTGATTGTAGGGTATGGCTCTCGACTAGTAATCCGGAGGTCCCGGGATAAAATTCCAGCGGACGCAAGTAAATTTTATTTGATGGCTTCATGATATCTCACAATTTATTTTTGTAGCGCGTTCCAGCGTGGGAGATACTTTCGGTATCGCCTTGGTGTAATATAAACAATTCACAATTTAAACATTGATTGAAATGACGCCATCTGAATAGCCAGGACTTCATACCTATCACCTCCCCATCATCATCCCCTCCTTTCTACCAGCCTTACAACATACACCAATTAAAACAATAGGTTCAGAGCAGTTAGGACTCATTTGGGAAATTCACAAAAACTAAATAAAAATTACTAACTTTGACTAATGTTGTAGTTTGGCTGTTCTGGTAAAGATATATATCATGATAAAAATTAAAATTACTACGGCAAAAGAGGACCGCGTGAACAAGCATATTATGTTCTGTCGCCAAGGCAATCCAAAATGGACTTGGATTAATAATATATAATTTATTTTACGTATGTAATGCAACTAACTGGCTGTCTGAGTACTCTCCGCACATTCCTTCTTTACATCTGGGAGGTCGAAATCCATAAACGTGTTCGGCATTACACATCCGCTTCCTTCCTGGGGCCCTGGTTCCGTCTTGACGGAAACAGTTTCTTGGTTTTCTAGATCCATGGTACTGCTGTGGTAGGGTTTGGTAATTGGTACAAGCCCAAATAAATATATATGTACCTGAAACAGAACATAGTTGTAACGGAACCCTATTTTGAATGAGATTAATATTTTTTGGTTGAAATATTCTGTCAAAACAATGATATCTTATGCGAAACTCATATTTGGAAATAGGGATATACATATTGTGACTATCTTGACCTTGAAATTAACATTTGAAATCTGTTGAAAGATTTGTCGTTAATCGTCTGTAGTTAATATAACTATAACTATAAGTAAAGTTAAGCGGGTAAACCTTTTGTTAAGTCCGCTAATCCGCTTTTAATAAAATATTTGTAACTAAAAATTAAAATATATTCCAAACACTTTATTAAAATAAGCAGATGTCTAATTGACAGTTTGAACCTTACGAAAACAAAACGCCAATAGATTTCCTAACTTAGGTGTACCGATAAGGGCCACTACCGAAATGATAGTAATTAAAACTCACTTATAAATATCACAAGTATGGGAAGATAAATTGAACTTCGTTGGTTAAACAGTGTAAGGAATAAAATGTAGAATTAGAGAGTAAAAAACGGGTGATGCGACTGGAGATGACAAAGGGATGAGTCAACAAATTCTGTTAGTTTTACAAAGACAATAATGAAGTCATAGACAAGTATTATGACATCAGCAGAATCAAACCCGCGTTGGCGCATTAGCCCGCGCCACGCAACGTAACGCGGCGCAACGTTCTTGTCGGTGTTTACACTGGCCCACGTAGGTTACCACCATTAACGAGTCGATAAACAGCTACGATGTTTCATTTTACTTGGAGTGTCAAAGTTTTTTGTGATTTGTGTGTGGTTAGTGTGTTCATTTATTTTATGAAGAGAAAGTTAAAGCAAATAGACATAATGATGATATAAGACAAAAAGAGCTTCTGTTGTGGAATTAAAAATAAAACAATTATCCGAGTAAATTTGTTTTTTTTTTATTTCTTTTACATATTATATTGTTTTAAAGTATTATAAGAATGCTGTAGGTATGATTAGAAGTTTACAACCTTGCAAAGTACTCCTCGATAAGGAGTGTTAGCTCCAAGTTACGAGCACCTCGCTGATGTTTTTATTGATGTTGAATTATAACTGAGGTTCAATTTCTTGCACTAAAAATGATGTCGTTTCTTTACTGAGACGAAATCTTCTTATAATATTAAGTACAATTAATTTATAATTTTTATAATATAATTTCTTCATCATCGTGAGAATACAAATCCAAATGTTCATTGTGAATAGGTACAAATTAAAATAAGATAGATCTTAACCACAATCAGAAATCGAAGGGATAAACTAAAAAAATGATATTATTGGTTTTTGAGTAGGGCTAAACACGTTTATCTCGGTTAAACAGCCACTTTTGGCTATTTAACTTTGACAGTTCATTAAATGCATTTAACGACTTAAATTTTGTGGTGCAAGACGCCAAGTCGACTTAAATCAAATAATGTGTTTAAAATGATATTTAAACTTAATTTAACGTATGGTGCAAGCCGCCCTTAATCATGTATTTGATAGTGCAGAATTGCTTGCATTGATAAGTTTTCGCATTTCTCTATGTAACTAGAATTCGGGGTTTATTTTAGTGCGGAAATTTTAAAAACTACCATATGTATTCCTCATTGCCCAAAATACTTATGTAGATAAATAATTATTCCGAATCAGTGGACATCTTCAATTTTTCCCTCAACAAATTGTTACTGAGGCAGTTTAGTTATGTATAATAAAGGTGTAGCGTTTAAATACACAATTTGTACTTTTCATTTGTAAATGCCCCAAAAAGGGCGTTAATAAAATAAACAAATGTACTTAAAAATGTAGTTTTTTTAACCCATTGGCCTCAAACGACGCCGTCCCGGCGTGTGTACAGCGACGTGTCTTAAAATCAAACGACGCCGGTCTGATGTATGTAGGATTAAAAAGGGATACATGAGTGACAACTGTGTTTAAAATTTCAAATGCCAATCGCTCTGTAGATAATTAGGCATTCGTTTGGTAGTATTGGCAGGATTCCGTTTGTAAAGTTTTTTCCTGATATTTTCAAAATGGCGGGTGGTTCGTAAATAGACAAGCTTGTCCGTAAAACGCGTGGTTGGCGGCTAGCATCAGCCCAAATTGAGAGTTTATTATGTGAATCTGAACGACGATAACTTAGTGACCATATAGATTCCTCAGATCCGTAGTCTGAGGACAAAGAATCCACTTAGGAGGCAGAGGAAGTTTTGAACGTTTCGACGAGTGAAGTTGGCCCGTCGGCTTCCATACCTCCAGCAAAACGTCGCAAAACTACCAATCCTAATGAATGGACGTGGAAGCAAAGACCCGGCTCAAATTGTATGTATGTATTGTTAGTTGCATATTTAAATATTGGTGCTACAGTCGTGTGGTTTGCTCTTATGCTTAGAGGTGCGCTCTGTCGGCCAATAGGGAAACTACTTCAGCTGCCTTGCGTATTGGCCGGTAAAAAAGGGATTGACTGGACCTGCTGGACTCCCGGGAACAGCCGGGATTTTGCATTGATACAACCTTACTGAATATTGGATGTTATTATTATCAAATAACGTGAAAACAATATTATATTTCATCAAAACCATTTACTTAGCGTTTCAAAAAAAAAATCTTTGTTCTCGATATAATTTATCCATCAATACTCAAAGTAATTGATAAAAACCAACATGGATTCGTTACTGGGAGGTCAACTGCTACTAACCTGCTACTCTACCACAGCTATATTATGGAATCTTTTTCCAACAAAAAACAAGTGGACAGTATCTATACATCAGAACCATCAAAGATTTCGACTCGTTGGAGGTTATAAAAATCGTCTATCTGTCGCTAGTACGCAGCTTTTTACAATACAATTCAAAAGTGTGGTCCCCATACTACCAGATTCACATAAAAAATATTGAACCAATGCAGCACAAATTTTTACGATTTATTATCTCCAAATTGCACATACCTATAATAAACTATACAATGGTGAATAATATCCATAATTTGTCGAATGATGGTTGAGGAAGAGCAGTTAATTATTTCTGAGTCTTTGCGAGGAGATATTGAAGGGAATGAGTTGCAGTAGAGTAGGTGAATCAATAATACCATTTATAATTTTGAAGAAGCAAATGAGGTCATTTCTTTCCCGACGGACTTCCAAAGGAGAGAGGTTTAGAGTTAGTTCAATTTCATCATATGAGTATTTGCCTTTTTCTAAACCTAGCCTCCTAGCAATCCCTCTTAAGAACCGATGTTGAACAGATTCAATGCGTCGAATGTGGACAGCATAAAAAGGAGACCAAATAACACAAGCATATTCAATATGGGGCCGAACCAAGAAGCAGTAAAGAGTTCTAAAGGTATTTACGTTTTTGAAGTCCGAAGTGATTCTAGTGATGAAACCAAGCACATAGTTTGAGGGATTTATCAACGATTTCAGTTATGTGATCCCGAAAAGAAATCTTGCTATCAAGAGAGACACCAAGGTCTTTAATATACCTTATTAAATTTTCCGAGTGTTTTGTTGGTACTGGAGTTTTATTTTATTGGGTTTTGTGATAAAAACCGGAGACAACAATTACCATCCAATTCAATCTTTGTATTATTAGTTCTTAGAAAACATCAATTAAAAAATATATGTATATTCACCGCAAATTATACTTTACATAATTTTTTTTAATAGTTGGAAATGTTTGAAATTACAATAATCAAACAAACGATACAAACATGGCATTCTGTCGACTACGATATTTGCTGTTCGCTAATGACGATTTTATGAAATGCCAACACTGAGATTTCATAATAAATTCTATAGTTTCTATGTTTTTATGGATAAACATCTCGGAACACTCGCTGTCAATTATTGTACGGTCAGGGGCGTATAACTCTCGCATAACCTTGTAACCCTGATGGGAGGAGTTATCCTCAACCCAAATTCTTATAGACAAAGCTGTTGTGGCTGAAAGCTCAGATCTCATTGGCTCAGAGCAAAAATTGTAGTTTGATCTCTCGCTCTCTACCATAGCGACTTGTGTAACAGAAAGAGAAGCTAAGCTTGTGTTATGCTGCGATAAAAATTAACGGTAATTTCCAAGACGCCATTTCGGAAGTCGAAGTCAGTTTTTAGCGTAAATATTTTGAATTTTGAAAATCGTCTAACCCATCTAAAAATAATGTTGCGTGCTAGAATTCTTCAAGGTGATAAATTAATGCCGTGTTGTGTTAAAGGTTGCTCAGACGGATTCGATAATCCGGTGCTAGCAAGAAGCAGCAAGAAATACGTTTGTTTGTGGGTGTCATTTCGTAAATGAAAGCAAAAATACGGTACTTTTGGGATTTAAAAAGAATGCTTGGCAACGCTTAATCTTCCAGTCATCATATTATAATATCCTGTCTATCTCCACCAACTGAAAGAAGGACCCGAACCCGTTGTCAAATAAGGTACTAACCTCTCGTTCTTTGATACAATGTTCCTAATTCCTGAATGTACTTCATTGGCTAATAATTTAATTAATTTTCCTTTTCAGACCTATCCGTATTCCGACGCGATACTATACCACGTATTAGGATGCTAAAACTGCTAAAAAAAAGCCACGATTACATCAAACAAGGTCATTTAAACCTCTCCAGAATTGCATTATGTAAGTATTCAGATTTAACCAGCATTTTCCATGATGTTTGCTGACGACAAAGCTGTGGAAATTATATGAAACCCTTGCAGGAGAATTTGAATAACTTCTAGTGCTGTGGCAATAATAATGAACACTTAAATTTGTTGAATATGTATTTTGTGCATATATTCTTGTATTTTAGTGCAAGGTCAAATTAAATCCTATTAAGTTGTTGCAGTAAGACTGGGTTCGATTCCTAGTTGAGACCGTTACTTTTTATTTTTCTGTGTTGTTCTTGTTCTGTTTCATGTTTTGTTTAGATATATTAGTTTTATCTTCTACTTCAATGATAAATCAATGCTCAATACATCGGTTGTACTGACCCTGTTTTGTATTACTGTCCATTGTCTTTTTGAAAATAAAAAGTATTTTTATGTGTGCATAGCTGTGGGTTTTTTTTTTATTTTCCTTTAACTGCATTCCAATATTTTTATTTTTAAAATATAATTTTTTTGGGCTAGTGAATGAACGATGTTAACTGGGTGCAGTCATATTGTCTATGTTTGCACTTTTTTAAATGGCCTTGAGATTTATTTATGGTCCACAATATATTTACCTGTCTGGACCATACGACCGTTTTATTTGTGGTCGTCTGTGGTTAAGGGGGTGACAAAATGGCGCCATACAAAAAGCCCGAAGATATCGATCTAGAGAGTGGTTTATTTATGTGTACGGTTATGTTATTCTGGCTTCACTCGTTTCAGTGAGTTGTAATTCTTTATACAAAACAATCACTCCTTCTCTCAAGAATCAATCCTGTTTGAAAGTTAAAGTGAAATAGAAATATCAGGTCCTACGTAAAAGCATGGATTCCACCACCGTCAAGTTAGAACCGGGCACAAATTCGGAAGAAAGGGTCGCTGTGATCGATATAGAGCAGTGTTTCCCAAGGTGGGGCGTACGCCCCACCGGTGGGGCATAACGCCTCAGAGGTGGGGCACCACGCTTCAGAGATGAGACATTTGGGTATTCCACATATAAAGGGGAATACTCGTCGGTCATACAAAAAAATGTCTGAGATGTGCAAAATTGAAATATACGCCAAATTTTACTTAAAATATAATGACACCCGTTGCAATTTCAATAAGTATCTAAAAATACAGAAACTGTGCAGGATGTAGACAATATACTGCTTAATTGTTTAATACACAATGTATAAGTATAACGAGGAAATCTATAATTGGTTTCTCAGTAAAGTAAATTGCACATGTATTAAACAACCAAGTAACTGTTAATTTTCCTAAAATAAAATATATAATTACAAAAATAACATGATACATGATTTTTCCTAAGCATGAGTGCGAATTTGTAACAATAAGCTATCCGGATATCCGTGAACATGAATGATCGCAGTAAGAACATGAGAATGGGTTTTGATTAGTATGAGTGCGAATGTGTATTCTTAAGCTTGATTTTTGTGAACATGAATAGTAACACCAAGGATATGAGAATGGTTTATCCTAAATATGAGTGATGATGTATGTAATAATTACAGTAAGAATGGTTTTTCTTAGGCATGAGTGTATTGTGTCTCATTAAACGTGACTTCTGTGAACACGAATTATCGCAGTAAGAACATGAAAATGGTTTATCCTTAGTGTGAATGCAAATGTGAGTGATTAAATTTGTCTTTTGTGAATATGAATAGTTACAGTAAGAACATAAAAATGGTTTTTTCTTAGTATGAATGCGAATTTTTGCTATTAAGCTTGACTTCTGCGAACATGGATAGTTACATAAATTTAATTTCAGTTATAATATGTGTATTAGAATGGGTTTTATTTAATTTCATTAGGGGTTCATATGTTTACAAACATATTACAATATGATTTGAAAATTTACATGCTGTTTGATTAAAAAAGATGCTGGTGGGGCATCTGACTTTCGAAGAGACTACGGTGGGGCATGGCATAAAGAAGGCTGGGAAACACTGATATAGAGCATCTTTTTACTAAACAAGAAGTTTTAGAATCCAATTTCGGAAATAATTCGGGTATTTCATTGTCGTTTTTGTACATAACTCTTGTCAGAACGCTAAATACAACCGAAGATAAAATGAAAAGACTGTCGACATGGTTAAGATCGCGCGTAGTGCTTGCTAGTCTCAACCTAACCTAACCTCAACATCATTCTTCTTCTTTTAATACTGCCCCGTTTGGCCGATCGTACATGCTCTCTTTTGCTGGGTTATGTAACCTATATTGATCTAGCTTTTTGTTAGGTATCTGACATCTCACCAGAGCGCACCTATCTAAAGAAGGAGTTAGCGCAACACGGCATAACACCCCAAAAACAAACAACCAAAATGCTTTTGGCCGTGAGAATCTAAAAACATATAGTTGGTTGTTTACAGGTGAAAAAATATAATAAGCAGTAATTGTTTATTGAAGTAAGTATATTGATCTAGCTTTTTGTTAGGTATCTGACATCTCACCAGAGCGCACCTATCTAAAGAAGGAGTTAGCGCAACACGGCATAACACCCCAAAAACAAACAACCAAAATGCTTTTGGCCGTGAGAATCTAAAAACATATAGTTGGTTGTTTACAGGTGAAAAAATATAATAAGCAGTAATTGTTTATTGAAGTACCAGTACATATTGAATTATTTGGCGTGTTGTAAATAAGCCGAAGTAGCTCAGTGGTCCAGAGCACCTGACCGGACATCAGAAGGTGTGGGTTCAATTTCCGTCAGTGGCATTTATTTTTACTCGGGAGATAATTTCAAATTGAATTGATATTTCAGGCGACTAATTATTGCTTAAAATAATTTACAGCGGAATATTCAAATCTGGAGGAAGTCACCATCAAAGCAGAACAAGGGATTTAAAAATAAGAAGTAGGTGCCTTTTCGTGTACAAAAATTGTCAGCGAACTCCCAGACACTAAAATGGAATGCTTGAAGCACAATGAAAGAATTCACCAAACGGCGGGTAAAATATAATAAATCTATTTGAATCTAACTTCTGTGTTCTTAAATGAATGTATGAATGATGTAAAATCTTGAAAGAGGAATTTAACCCGCTTTCCGACTTCCGATCGAGCTGAAACTCAGCAGATAGATTCGTTGTCAGTCAAGCATATACACGAGTACATACGCATATACACGAGGACATACGCATTTCTCCGAAATTTGATGATATAACATCGGATAAATAAATGTCTGTCCTATCCAATTAGAAATTGGCTTAGTTATTGTTTATCTCTGTGAGTTTTTTATCCAGCGCGACTAGGAGGGTAGTGTAATACCAGTCTGACATATAACGTTATATGTATATAAAGAAGGAAATAAGATCAATGACAAATAAAAATAAATTGAAAAGAAAAACAAATCGTATTAGGTAGGTAGCCAATGATAACATAAAAAAGGATTAAATGAATTAAATAGATTTATTAATTTATTTATTCAAACGCCATAAAATGGATTTTACAATACAGTGATAATCGAATTAGAGAGCGTACAGTGGTTAACAGGATAATAATAGCAATAAATTACAGAACAATTAATTAATTAATTAATTGCAAGTGATGCAGTTATTAATGTAAGTGCCGTAAGACAATTCATAATTTAAAAGAAATATATATTAGTTAACAATAGTTGAACTAAGTTATACTAGGTTTGTATAAGACCTGTCATCAGTCGAATTATGAGGTTCAGTAGTGAGTTTATTGTTACCCACAAAATTATTTGTGCTTGGATTAACTGAGTAGGCATCGCAACTTCGCATTAACAATTCAGGGCTGTCAGCGATTCAATGATACTTATGGATATTAAATAATATTTTTTAATTAAATAATACATATGTTCGCTAACACTATAAATATCTGAAATAAAGTTAAATTAAATAATCGTCCATCAGGGAGGTCGCCGCATCGTCTGCATCCATCGCTCATGAAGTGGAGAACTGGGTCACCACGGTCACTTAGTGTATCCGTAAATAATTTCATTGTAAAATAAAATATCTTGTAATAATACAGCTACTCGGCAGATAGAATCATTGTCGATGACAATGCATTGTTTTGGTGGGGCTCACATGCGCACACACAAATTTCTCTAAAATTTTAGGTCACTTTTTTATTTATAAATTATTTATTCCAGAGGAAGTTATTAGGGAAAATTATTCCGTGTTATGTTTTGTGTCATTATATTTGTATATACAAGATAGCGCAAGATGAATATCATAATAAGCGCCCTTGAGGTGATTTCGAACAAAAACGGCGATACACAAATCATCCTAATACAATTATTAACATTTAATTATAATGTGTTTCCTCACTCCTACACCCTCCACATGGCGTCATCAGAGATCACAAGCATTTAGAGAAATTATTTCTCCAGGGCCTCCCTCGTGGAGTAAATGTAAAAAAAAAAACAGACCGGAAATTGGTCAAATAAGCAGTTTATGTTCCCGTTCTTCAAGTGTGTACCGCTCCATGCTTGTTGTCAACAAATTCTACAACAAATGTCAAACCATAATGACATTTGACGTCATTTGAAAAAATTATCGCACTTTCACATTACAGCATTACTTTTGCTCTTGTACAATATTTTTTTTTTATTAATTTAATTTTTTACCCCCCATATGCTTGGTTTAAGCAAAACCGGTCGACATGCAAAATAATTAAAATTCGTGGTTATACAAGGTGTTTGTTTTATTTAAAAAATATATGTTTTTCTTTCAACTACGGGAATATTTCGTATTATTATATAACTGGGCGTGTTCACCAGTTGACCTGTTAAAATGGCAACACTGAGATTTCATCAAAAACAGTAAAATTCCGTTCATAATTTTGTTGTTTCTATGGATAATGTCTGTGCTTTGTCACTTGGTATTTGTAAAGGTATTTTGGCTTTAGTGTTTTGCAAATATGTAACCTTCGACTAAACATTCGCACATCTAAAGAAAACGTTATAAAGTAAAATTATAATGTAAACGTTATAAAGTAATACAGAAATAGCAGATCCTTAGGTAAAAGCATGGATCCCACCACGATCAAGGTATAACCAGGCACAAGTGCCGAAGATAATGTCGCTGTGATGTGTACGGATATCGATATAGACCATCCTTTTATCAAGAAAGAATGTACGTAATCTATTTGCAAATATATTTCACTAAATGATGATCGCCCACAGTTCACTGTCACTCTTAACCTAACATCACTCTTCTTTTAGTGTTGCTCAATTTAACCGATCCTATATACTTATTTACGATTTAAGGAATCTTTTGGTGGATTTTAAACTTCACTTTTTTAAGAGGTACCACATAGAGCGCACCTTTCTGTACGATGTTCGGAAGAGGGAAATATATCGCCACTACGTTGGCCAACGTCGTCAGGGAAGTCTGTGAACTTATGTAATTGAAGAGTCCTGCACTAATTCATGAAGGAAAGGCGGATGCTTTAAGAACACCCGAATACGAGCCGTTTTTTTCACAAAAACGAATTCGTGAAACAACACACTCTAATCGACATCAGTCTACTTTGATTGAACAGTTGCTAAAGGAATTCACAATGCGACCTAAAACATGTCGATATAATCATTCGAAAAGTTTTGGTTGAATTTCAAAAAGACAGTCAAATTATTAATTTAAAAGTCTAAACCATACGAATCATCATAGTGTATCCATTTTTAAGAAGTTTTTCTGTTTCAGGTGAAATTAATACAACGGACAATTACTATCTGAAGGATGTCGCCATCAAATCAGAACCGCGAATTAAAGAAGAAGAAAAAAGTACAATTTCGTGTACAGAAATTGTCATCGAAGACATGAAAAAAGAATGCTTTGAGTTCTCTGACAGAATTCTCCAAACGGCGGGTAAAACAATTATTTTGTATGAATACACAAGCGCACGCACCCGAAACTGCGGCCCGCGAAGCTTTATGGTGCGGCTAACGAGCATTTGCTAAGCAGCCTGCTGACCCAAAAAACTTACTTTCAGAACGATAGAACGGTTTTCTTTCGCGGTATTTCAGAAACGTGTTTTAATATATTATAACAAAATCCAGAGAAATCCAGGTATAACATAGCTGACCGGTTTCACTTTTAAATTAATACTAGTTTTGTGTTCAAAATTTAAAGATAAAATTACAGTTGTGGCTCCATTTGCAGAGGCAATTCGAAAGAAACCATTCTAGTCCAGTTAACAAAATTCAAGTTGCAGACTATGTGCTGCCAAAATCAGAGGAAACAGTTTTCGATATCTGAAATTACTTTAATTAAGTAATTTTAGAGCACGAAAGCCCAGTTTTGTATTCCGAACAACGTGTTAACATTCCAGTTGCGGATTCATTTGCCTACGCATTTTTAAGGAAAATTTTATTTACATTGGTAGTTGAAAAATTTGGTTTTCAAAATTGAATGTTTAAGAATTTATAAATCTTTTAAAAAATATTATTATTTTCTTATTTTTCACACTAGAAAGACCGGGTACTGCTCCATACTCCATAATTTAGTAATTGATGATTGGAAGGAAGATATAGATAAAAACTTGCATATTGTTGCGGTGTTTTTAGATTTTCAGAGAGCTTTTGAAACAATAGATAGAAAAAGAGTTATTAAAAAATTTAAAAAATATGGAATAAAAGGGAAAGAACTGGAATGGTTTAAAAACTACTTAAGCAACAGACAACAAACAACAAAGATAAGAAACAATATATCAAATCCGATTGAAAATAAGCTGGGTGTACCGCAAGGATCTGTATTGGGTCCGATATTGTTTATACTCTACATAAATGATATGGTAAAAATATTAAAACATTGCAAAATAAGACTGTTTGCAGACGACGCACTAATTTATATTGCAGAAGATAATTATGAGAAAGCAATCAAAAAGATAAATAGTGACTTAGAAACATTGTCAAAATGGCTCAAACTAAATAAATTAAAACTAAATGTAAATAAGACAAAATACATGCATATAGGCAGAACAAATACGCATGAGGAACCAAAGGTTTCTATAAATGGAGAAATCATAAAAAAGTGGAAGAAATTAAATATCTAGGTGTTATTATAGATTCAAAATTGAACTTCTCAAAAAATGCAGACTATACAATTAAAAAAATTGAAAAAAATATATCATTTCTTGGTAGAATCAGAAACAAAGTAAATAAAGAAACATGCCAGATAACATACAATACAATTATATCACCACACTTTAATTACTGTTCAAGTATTCTTTTTCTCTGCAATAAAGAGAAAATGAAAAAAATGCAAATACTGCAAAATAAAGCAATGCGAATAATACTTAAGCGCAACATATACACACGGATAAGAGACATGTTAAAGGAGCTGAATATTTTGACGGTGAAGCAAACTGTGTATTTGAATGTACTTATTTTTATACATAAAATTAACATAGGGATGATGTCTAAGGAACTGAAAAGAAAAATAAATTACAATAACGAGATACACGGACACCGGACGAGAAATTCTAATCAAATTAGATTGCCAACAAGAAAAAAAACAAGCACCCAAAAATCTCTGATGTACCAAGCCGTTCAACTCTATAACAAAATCCCGAAGGAAATTGCTGTGATAGAAAATATTAATAAGTTCAAAAATGAATTAAGAAAATATGTCTATCTCAATTATTAATGTTTCTTTTTTGTGACTTTATTGAAATATTTAAAGAAAGATTATGTTTGCCAAACAATGTACATGTTTATATGTTTATAAAACTATTAGCACACACGAAGATGTGAGCTAACTTAAGATTAATAAATAAAATAAAATAAAATAAATAAATACCTATAAAGACCACAGCGGTTATTTTGACCGCTGATAACATACGAGTTTATTATTATTGTAATTGTGTAATATTTGGCATAATATTAAATAAATTAAACAATAATTATGTATTAAAATGATTCACTTTAATTAACTAGGTGCACATTTAGTACAAACAGTTTTTTTTTATAATATCCGAGGCACTTTCCGCAAACAGATTTCTTACAATTATCACATGTGTCAGTTGTTTTATATTGCTTACATTTTTTATTAATTTGCCACTGTTGTCTTTTAGAAGTTTTATTTTCCGGTTCTCTTTCTGTCAAGTCTTCAGGAGCAAATACAACTGGACCAGCTCTGGTATTTGTATATGCTTACCTTAGTTCTCCAACAAGCGATAGAATAAAATTGTGACGAGATATATTTTTTATAAATTATGCATACATTTATAGCGGCTAGATCAAGTATGTTGTAGAAAACGTGCACAGGCCACCTTCTACTTCCAGCTCTTACGTAATATTTACGAGCCATTTGGTCGATTATATTATTGACACAATATTTTGTAGAATTGTAAAATTCAATCGTTTCGGGAATTTTCTTTGTTCTGTCGCCAAATTGAACATTTGGATGTTCTGTACTCAATATCGTTAAATTTTTCTTCGGTTTTCCTTGATAAACAGTTAGTGTAGTACCATTGTTAGCCTTCAAAATAATGTATTCATAACGTGGAGTACAAACGGTTTTGTAAACTGCTGGTATTTCTCTCCTGGCCCTTCTCATCGTTCCGACAATACTTGTTTGTTCAGTTCATAATTTCTCTGCCAGCTTCATCGAAGTAAAAAATTTGTCAGCTGTGATATTTCGTCCCTTTTTGAGATACGGTTGTTTCATTATTACATATTCTGGTAATGACTCATTTGAACCTTCCACAGTTTTACCTAAATATGGAAATCTATTACATAGGTATTTAGTATCTACGTCCACCAGAAGCCAATACTTTATTCCAAATTTGTCGGGCTTATTTGCTATATACTCAGTAAATGGACATCGAGTTTTGCTAGGAAATAGCTGTTCATCGCCCGTCAAATTTTCACCAGGAACGTAACACAGATTACAGTTTTCAATGAACTTGTTCCAAATTACCGATGCTAGTGGAAATTAATCAGTTGCCAGTCGTGAAGATCTCGTAGTTCGCAAATATTTCATAATTTCTTTGAACCTGTTCTTACTCATAGTTCTTTGAATATGGGGGGTCCCCATAATGTCGACCATAATTAGTAAATATCCAGGAGGCTAGCATTTATAAATCTTTTTTTCTTCTTTTTTTCTTCTCTTTAAAGCTTTCCGGGCTACCAGTGGCCTACCGCAAGGTAGTCACCTTGGCCCGGTTTTGTTCCTCATTTTCATCAATGATATAACCAATTGCTTCAACGATGTCGAGGTATTGCTCTTTGCAGATGACATCAAACTATACAAGAAAATAACTGATATAAATCATTGCCATATACTACAGTCAAATATTAGTAAGTTTAGAGATTGGAGCGTTCAAAATAATTTATTTTTAAATGTAGTAAAGTGCAAAACCTTGACTTTCTTCAGAAACAAAAATCCTGTTTTATTTGAATATTCCATCAATAACATAGCTTTAGAAAGAGTCACGGAAATGAGAGATCTTGGAATTATTTTGGACGAAAAACGTTTCACCAATCATGTCCATCAAATTGTGAACAAAGGTATGAAAACACTAGGCTTCGTATTAAGAACAACTAAAAACTTTAATTCTTTACAAGCCATTAAACTATTATACGCATCTCTAGTAAGAAGTCTAATTGAATATAACTCAGTAGTTTGGTCTCCATCTTACAAAATTCACATTAACAACATTGAGCGAATACAAAAAAATTTTCTACGTTTTATAAATTTTTAATTAAATATCCCTGTCGAAGACTTAAAATACAATTTCTTATTAAATACTCTAAAAATACATACATTAGAAGATAGACGTAAAATAAACGATTTAACGTTCTTATTCAAAATACTTAACTCTAAATTCGACTGTTGTGAACTCCTGCAACTTATAAATATACATACACCCACAGTAACAACACGACACAATACAATATTCTACAGCAGCACACATAAGCGTAACTACATTGCCCACTCTCCGATACAACGACTTCACACCATGGGAAATCATTACTTGGGTGATGTTGACATATTCAATACCAACTTGGCAAGTTTTGTGGATCACTTAAAACATTTATTTCAACAATACTGTGGCGTCGAGAAAAATCTAGATTAAATAATTAATAATAAACCGCTCGACCTACTTAGTATCTACTCCCAAATTATGTACCTGCAGTCCAAGTCGCATCGTAAACACAGCAACCTACGTACTACAAGCAGACAAACAATAAACAAACTCGCGACAATACTATCGCGCAGTCAGTCTGGGACATTACGAGAACTCGCCAGAAAGTTCGAGTCTACGGCCTATGCATAATTGCCGCGCTATCGAAGGTTCCTGAAACATACAGTCTGTGCGAGTGCCTAGGATTTAGTTGCCGTCCATCTACCTACTGCTACCGTCGGCCGTGTAGTATAAATATGCCCGACGCAGCGAGTCAGTCAGTCAGTTATCTATCAGCCGTCAGTTAAATCAACGAGTGATCACCCGCGCTCTTCTTACTAGCGCGAAGGACAACGTACCCGGCTTCGCCCGTACCATCATGGACTCTATCGGGACATCATCTTAGCGCCTTGTCCATATCGCCATTCCTGGCAAGCGCTACTCTGATTACAAGCGCCCTGGTTCCAGTGTCTCTGACCAGCGCTTCTTCCACGTCACCATGACCACCACGAGGACACGCAGCATCCTCACTGGTCACGCCACTCCCGTTCAACCGCCTACAAGGTCCGCCGCACCTTCGGCTGTCTCGTCAGCACTGGAGTGCCTGAAGACCTACGTTCTTCGCCAGTGCCTGACCTTCATCGAGTCCCGGTCACCAGCGCCCGGCGTCGACTCACTGACCCGCGCCTGACCAGCACATCATCGCAGCAACCGGAGTATTCATCATCTGTCCTACATCATCTCCTCGTCCCGGCAACTGACTCAATAAACACTGTGACCTTCACGACACGCCTTTCATTTCGTGCCTCTCTCACCTGATCCCCAAAATACTCCTAAACACATCATGTAAACCTGCAAATAGCTGTAATTTTCTGTTTTTGTTTCTTGTGTTTGTATGACTTGTTGCATAGCTTTTATCAAATGTAATTTTTTTTGTAACTTTTAAAGTATCTGTCAAATTAAAATTATGTATACTACCAACCGTGTAAAAGCCCTCTGGGCGTTAAATAAATAAATAAATAAAATAATAAGCCCCGCGAGCATAACTTGGATAGTGAAGATCCTAAACAAACCCAGCTTAAAATGGCTCTAACGGTCACATTGACCGCGGCGGTCTTTGTGGGTATAAATCATTATTTATATATATATATATATATATTTTTTTTTGTAATTATTTTTTTTAATTTTAATAATATGCTTACATGGTACATAATTCATTTTACATCTTGGGTCTTTTTACTACTCTTCCATTGAATGCATTTGCTTGTGTATGGAAGGGGAGTGTACATAAATGTTGTTGTTAGTTAGTATTTAAATTTATAATAAAAACACATAAATTTGTTTTTGACCACGATAGTTTTATTTTCACTCTACCGGTTTCGGAAGATCCCTTCCTTCGTCAGGAGAATATTTAAAACTAATCTACTACACAAAATATTGACACATAAATACAAAAATGTTAAGTGTTTGAGAGAGATGTCGACAAAGTGGAAGGGGTAATTACGGGAATTCCAGGAAGAACAGAGCGGTTAACTGGAAATATGTCAAGAATAGGACTATAAGACAGATTAATTTGGTTATTTATTATACTGGAGTTATTATTGATGGCTTTTCTGATTTCAAGTGCTTCTAAATTATCTAATTTTTTGCCTTTATTACTACGGTGAAGAATTTTAACCCCTGAATCTTTACTAAAAGTATGATCGGTGGAAATGAGATGATTGGCAAACTCCGAAAAATTATTATTATTTAAACATCTTAAATGTTCGGTGATTCTAATATTTATATTTCTAGTTGTCTTACCTATGTAGAACGATTGACAATCATTGCAACATAGTTGGTAAATGCCTGAGTGGCTAAATTTGTGATCTTTATCTTTAGTATTTTTAAGTAATTTTCCCAAGTTGTTATCAGTATAGAACGCGGGTTTAATGTGGGTAGGCAAATTTTTTGAACTAAGTGAAGAAAAATTGGATATGTATAAGATTTTACGCCATTGAAAGGGATTTATGATTTTATTATTAGTTTCAGGTGTACCAAATAAAAATGTATTCGTCGAAATGAGTTTAAGTTTCTTATTCAGGATTTTATCAATTAAGTGTGTCGAGTAACCATTATTTAGAGCAATTTGTTTTATTTTTGACAGTTCAATTTCAAAATTAACAGCTGATAGTGGGATTTTTACTAAGCGGTGTACCATTGAATGATAGGCAGAATGTTTGTGTGATATCGGGTGGTTTGACGTGTTATGTATAGTTATATCCGTGAATGTCGGTTTACAATAGATGTTAAATTCAATTGTATTATTTATTGAAGTTAGTGTTAAATCTAGAAAATTAATCGATGCATTACTGCCTACCTCTACAGTGAATTGAATTTTTTTATGAAATGAATTTATAAGAAGAAGGAATTTAGTTAGTTGCCGCTCTGTTCCCGTCCAGATACAAAAAATATCGTCTACATATCGTTTCCAAGTGAGAACATTATTTAAGAGTGATGACTTACAATTAAAAATCTTATTTTCTAAGTTATTCATAAAAATATCTGCTAAAAGTGGGCTAGTAGGAGCTCCCATAGGTAGCCCTATCTAAAACTATCGTGGTCAAAAACAAATTTATGTGTTTTTATTATAAATTATGATGAGCCACAAAGTGAATGCTTTTTACAATTAAGTATTTAAATTATTCATTGTACATAAAATGTATTTTTAAAGTGTCTCTTGACAGAGAGCAGTATAACGGCCGGCATAGTCCAGTGGTAACGCATTGGACTGCCATTCCGAAGGTCGCGGGTTCGAACCCGGCGTGCACAAATAAATTTTATTTGATTAATTTGTGTTATTTCACAATTAATTGATTAAAATAATATATAGTATATTTGCCGAACGTTCCAGAGTGGAAGATACTACCAGTATCGCCCTGGTGTAAGACCACCATTCAGAATTGAAACGTTGCTCCAAATGGCTTTAGCCGTGTTTAGTGACTAGATCTGAACAGCCAGGTACTTCCCCACCTTCCTCTTTCTCTTCCTCTTACCTTCAGCCTCACAACATCCCCCAATTGGTGATGCCATAGTCTCACTGGCTCCAGACGGGAGCAGTTGGGACTCTTGTGAGGTATTCACTATAAAAAAATAAAAAAATTGGGTTTTATCATTAATGCTTCTGATTTCTTCTGGTAGACGATTGAAAAAAGTTCTTCCCTGGTAAGTATAATGATCTTGTGCAAAAGACGTATTTAGTTTTGGTCATAAAAAAACATGTCTAAGTCGCGTTCTGTTTTCATTTAAAAATTGATATTTATCTTTTTCTTTTATAATTTGGATTAGTGAGTTTTTAATATATAGGTCTTTAAATGTAGGTACTTGAAATTCTTCAAACAGGCGTTCTGTTGGGTAGTCAAAGGATTTTTTAATATAATTTTAATAATTGTTCTTTGTATAATTTCAATTGGAAGAAGGTTACATTTATAAGCGGATCCCCAACTAATAATAGCGTATTGTAAAGTGGATTGAACAAGGCATAGTAAATTAAATATAATTTTTTTATCGACAGAGAGTTTCTAATCCTTTAAATATATATATGTATATATATATATTAATTTTCTAATTTTGTTTACTACTTGACATATTTGTTCCTTCCATTTCAGATTTTTATCAATAATTACTCCTAGATATTTAATTTTATTTGTTGTTTTTAGTACTGTACAGTGTGATTTGCTATAGTTTTGGCTGTGAATTTTAGTATTATTATGTATGAAAATGTTAAAATTTTTAGGAGTATCATTTGTATGGATTGTAAATGGAATTACAAATGTCTTTTCATTATTAAGTGACAGTAAATAAGTGTCAAAAAAATTCTTGAGCGTGTTGATGTCTTCTGTGGCCTTTAGTTCTACTTTTTCCCAAGTCTTATCACTTATTATTAATACTGTATCATCAGCGTATGACGTAATTTGACCATGTAAAGGTTGAAAAAAAATATCGTTTACATATATAGTAAATAGAATTGGTCCAAGCACTGTACCTTGGGGGATTCCAAAGCTTGTAATCTCTTGATCACTATTAACACGATTGATTTTTACTACTTGAGGACGGTTTTTTAAGTAGTCGGTGATCCATTTAATCGCGTTGCCTTTTATGCCGATATTATTCATTTTTTTTAATAGCATCTCATGGGATATGCTATCGAATGCCTTTCTAAGGTCAATAAATATACCCGCACATTTTTTACTTTTATGTATCGATTCGGAAATGTATGAAGTTACGTTAGCAATAGCATCTTGTGTGCTGAGAGATTTTATAAAGCCAAACTGGTTTTTGTGTAATATTTTATTATTATCTCGAAAATTTACCAATTGTTTTTTTACTATTTTTTCAAAGATCTTTCCTATATTAGAAATAAGACATACTGGGCGATAATTCGTTGCTTGATGTGGATCTCCAGATTTGTAAATTTGTGAGATTATTGTGGTTTTGTAGTTCATTGGAAAAATTCCATTTGTTAAACTTAAGTTTATTAAATGAGTGATAGGTTTTATTAAGTGAGGTTTCATAGTTTTTAACGTGTGTGTTGTAATAGAATCAATACCGGGAGATGAACCTCCTTTCATATTTTCTATTATTTTCGTAATTTCACGTCCTGTTGTTGTTTCAAACATTGAAAGTATATTACGTTTCTGTATATTTTTATTTTTATGGTTTTCTTGGTTTGAAGGCTTATGAATATTTTTTAATTAAGATTTTTCCCAACATTTGCAAAGAAGGAATTAAATATGTTTGCACATTGTTTAGGCTGTATATTGGCATCTATAATTTATTTATCATGTTCAATGTACTTAATGTTTTGTGTTTTTTTTTTGTATTATCTATGGCGAAATTAACAGTTTTCCACATTTGTTTATGGTTATTTTCTGAAGATAATATTTTATTTTTAAAATACTCTTCTTTACTTTTTTAATATCTATAAGATGTTAATTTATTTTTATATTTTTTGTAGAAAATATATGCTTTTTCATCTTGGGGATTTTTTAAAGTTATTTTGTAAAGTTTTTCTTTATTTCTGATAGATATAATAAGTCCTTTGGTAATCCAAGACTTTAAACATCTTAATTTTGATTTTATGTGTGTTGTTATCTCAGTTGTCAAATTTTTAATGTGTTGTGACATAATATTTTCGAAGTTAGTCTAACAAATTTCAGTATCATCACTGTTTAAAACATTATTCCAATCTTCCTTTTTTTAATTTTTCAGAGAGAATAGTCATATCTATTGTTGATTTTTTGGTTATTAAATTATGTTTTTTATGTTTAATATTATTATTATACAGAAGTAAGCATGAGTGATGATCAGTTATGTTAGTTTTCCAAACAATTGATTTAATTTTGTGAAGATCTTTAATGTTTACATTTGTCCAAATGTGGTCTAAACATGATGGAGTATGTTCTTTTATTTCCCTAGTATTTTTATTTATGCAAGATATAAAATTTTGTTCAGTCATACAATTGATGTATTCATTTTTGTTATTATTTTCTATTTTTTCATTCATATTAACGTTAAAATCTCCTACGACGAAGCAAAGTTTATTTTTTAATTTTAATAATATGTATTTGATGTCATTTATAAACGTTATAATACTCGAGCCATGCGTTCTATAGATAGCTATTAGATAGTATATTGATTTGCCGAGTTTGAAATGTACTTCGATGCAGTTTACTAAGTGTATTGGATGTTCTATTATGTTAACAATACTAAATTTATTGCTTGCAAATATTATTATTCCCGAATTTTTATTGATGTCCACTTTGGTAGAAATATAGTTGTACTCAGGTAAGTGATAAGACGGTGATTCAGCGTTCATAAATGTTTTGGATAACACTATGAAGTCCGGTTTTTAATTAAATTATTTATTTTTAGAATTAATTCATCTAATTTTTTTTTAATGCTACGGATGTTTATGTGCATAATAATTATATCATTGATGTTTTTAGAAATAATTTTGTTACACGAATCGGTACATATACATTCATATTCTTGAATTTTAATATTTAACTCTAATTCGTTACTTAAGAAATCATCCATTTAATGCATTTTCGGTTGTATTTTACAAAATTATTTATAAATTTTTATTCAATGTCGTAGTTAATTCTTTCTTTGGCTAATTTTAGCATGTAAGATCGGAACTTACATGTTTCGCTGTTTGTTCGGAGGTCTACTTCATTCATTTTACTGTTCAAGGAGTTTATTTCTTTCTTCTTGTTAGCTGAGTTGCAGTTAGCGCATTTGGGTGGCAGTTCCAGGGATTTACACTCGGAGATGGGATGATCTTCTGAACAGTGCTTGCATGTTGGTTTATTCATTCTATTGTAGCATTTTTGTGCTGTGTGTCCAAATCTTTGACAGTGGAAACATTGGGTAAGAGGACTGCAGTCTTCTGCATAGATTCTCATGAATCCTAGATGATTTTTTTTTATTAATAAGATGAAGTCTCATTTCAGAATTTGTTTGTAAGACGCTATTCAGTTGAGCCAGCTCGTCATTGACCATTGTTTGCCATCTTCAAGTACATAATATAGTTTCCAGTTGCTAAACTTTTTTGCTTATTGTTAGGAAGCTTTGTAGATGCACGCACAGATGGCAGTGCATAGAGCTTGCGGGGAAGTCCGCAAGATGGAGCCAGTTGCTAGTTGTCGCCATGGACAATGCGAAGTCTCTCAGACAATCTCACTGGCCCAGATTCCAATTAGCAAGCTTCTAGTTAGGTCGACTAACGAGTCACCAATATAATACGCGGAGTATTAATAAATCGCTGATTGATTTTAACGAACCTATTATTTATAAAACTCCTTCCAAGATGAGTTGGAGACTGTTTATACGAACACAACACTTTATTTTATTTTATTTATTTTATTTTATTTATTTATTTTTATTTAGTACAGGTGATGATACAGTGACACATGTACATATACATAAAAAATACTTTGACTGCCCAACTAGGAGGAATTCCCGTTTTAGGACAGTCAAAATTGAGTTAGTATTCATGAACGCATACATATTTTGTAAGAACAAAAACAAAAAAGGAAAAGAAAAGAAAAGTAATATAATATATCTATACATAACTTAAAAAAAATATATATAATTAACTAAAAAATAATGATACATAAAAAAATATTATTATAAAAGATTAAAAGCAAAAAGTTATAAAGTTAACTGATGTTAACTTGTTGTTTGGTTTGTTTAGTTTTGTTTATTTTCTTGTTTTCTTAATGTGTTTGATATTTTGTTTGTTTTATTTTTGGAAAAGTGTGAGTTCACACTCTTTTCTCCCTAATTGGTGAAGCCAGACAGTGGTCGATTTACGAAGAGCACCTATGCTTTCCTTTTTCCAAGCATTAGGTATAAAGTTGTAAAGTTTTGGGCCTAGGAATGAAAAATGTCTTTGAGCGAGTGAAGTTTTGGTTGTGGGTGGTACGATTGGGTTCCTCCGTGAGTGGCGGGTGTCGTGAGAGTGGTCGATAGATGGATAGAGATGACGTTTTTTATGAGTGTTCAAAATTATTTTCCTCATATATAATTGTCTGACATCTAGAACTCGTAACTCTTCAAATAGTGAATCGCTGTGGTACCTAAAAGGTTTTTTCATGATTACCCTTAGTAAGGATTTTTGGGCCTTTGCTAAGTGGTCTAAAACCATTTTTGCGCATCCACCCCAGCCTAATGATGCATAATCTAATAGTGACCCACACATAGCGTTGTAAATGAGTCTTAAATCTTTTAGACATAGGATATTTCTAATTGGCATAAAGATATGCGTCAGCTTTCTAACCTTAGTAGTCACAAGGTCTATATGTCCGTCCCATCTAAGATGTTTGTCGATAACAATACCGAGATATTTTATACTGTTCACGCATTCCAATTTATAGCAATTACAGATAGTTGATTCGATGCATTTATGTATGAAAATATTGTATAATTCTTTGGGTTGGCCCGCTTCTGTAGCACTAAATCGTATAAATTTTGTTTTTTCTGAATTGAGAGTCAAAAGATTATAATCTAACCAATATTTAAGCTGGTTAATACCGTCTTCTGCTTTGTTGTGTACAGCATTCCAGTTTCTTCCTTCAAATATTAAGACAGTATCATCCGCGAATGTTATGATGTGATTGGAGAGATTACTGTTACACAAATCATTTATATAAATACTGAACAGAAGTGGTCCTAGGGTACTCCCTTGCGGTACACCAAATTCTATAAGGGCGGGATCGCTAACAGTATCATTAATTTGAACTTTTTGGTATCTGTTCGCTAAGTAACTATCCATCCATTTGAATAGCTGTCCCTGAATGCCGATGGCCTGTAGTTTTTTCAGAAGTATTTTATGCGAGATGGTATCAAAAGCTTTTGCCAGATCAAGGAAGAGAGCGATGGACTTAACTCCCTGGTCAATATTATTGGAAATAATATCAGTCAGCTTAGCAATAGCATCTTCTGTTCCTAAACCGGGTCGAAAGCCGAATTGGTTCTTAGATAGGATCTTATGATTTTCTAGGTAGAGGCTAAGACGATTTTTGACGATTTTCTCAATAATTTTTGAGATTGAATTTAGTAGAGATATAGGCCGATAATTTTGTATATCCGATTTGTCTCCATTTTTGTGAATCAGTATGACAATTGATTCTTTTAAGTGGTTCGGAAATATGCCTGATTTGAAACTAAGATTACAGATAAATGCAATAGTACTAGCTATAAGTGGTTTCAACACTTTTAACAAATTTGTTGACACTTTATCTGACCCACAAGCATTCGATGTCTTGAGTTCATCTATCATTTTCATTACTTCATTAGTCGTAGTTTGAATTTCATCTGCTTTACAATTATAAACAGTTGAAGGTATGTTGGCTAGATCGGATTCAGTTTTCTTACATTTATCGAGTATTTTTTTAGCGAGTGAAGCTCCTACGGAAGTAAAATAATGATTTGCAAAATAAGCCATCCCCTTGGGGTCAGCAGTGTTTGTGTTTTTAGTGTCTAATAATTGTATGAATGACGACTTATTATTTTTTGTTTTGGTGATTTTTCGAAATATATCCCAGAAACGTTTCGGAGTTAATGTGTTTTCATATATATACTGTTTGTAGAATTTTTCTTTTGTTGTTTTAATTAATTTTTTACACAAGTTCCTATATTTCTTATATTGTTCTTGTAGTAAAATATTACCTGGTTGCCTTTTCGCAATTTTGTGGAGTTGGTTACGTCTGTGAATAGATTTGACAAGGCCAGGGGAGATCCATGGCATGAGTTTAAATTGTTTGTTTGGGATACATTTGTTGACAGTGTTATTAGATATGTAGAATTGCAATTTCTTAATAAATTCGTCCATTGCTTGGTTAGTGTCAGTCTGATCTAGTACGTTATGCCACTTTTCTGTACGTAGCTCCTCGAGCAGGCTGCTGTAATTTATTCTAGAAATATATTTGTTTTTAGCAGCAGAGGAGGGCTTATTTCTTAGACCGAGCGCCGTCGTATAATGGTCTGAAATTGTTGTGTGTATGACAAACGAGTCTATGACCTTAATATTTTTTATGTTAATGTGATCTAAGCAGGATTTGCTCGTGCCTTGTACTCTAGTGGGGGTGTTAATTGTTGGAGTGAAGCCGTTTTCGCTTAGAAAACATAAATAATCATCGCATTGACGGTGATTGTCTAAGATTATATTGACATTTAGGTCTCCAATGATTATTTGATGTTCTGAGTTGTTTGTGCTGTTAATGATGGAATGTAGTGAATTAAGAAAGGTATCAATATTGTTGAATGATGGTGATCTATAAATTGCAAATATGCATACATTTTTGTTAAATACTATTTTTAGACAATTCGCTTGTGACAAGGCGAGCTCGTCAACTTGCGCTTGTATACCGTTCCTGACATAGATAACAATTCCACTGGATTTATTTATTTTTATAGATGTGTGGTATTCAGTGTAATTTTGTATTTCTTTGGAGGTATAGTATTCATTGATCCAGCACTCAGTCAAAACTAATATGTCAAATGTGAATTTAAGTTGGTCAAGAAATATGAGAAGATCATCAATATTGGTAATACTTCGTATATTCTGGTGTACAATTTTTAGACTGTATGATTCCCAGCAGTATTTATTTATGTCTTTGGGATTATCAACTACATAATTGTTGCATGTGAGCATAGATACATCGGGAATTTCAAAGGAAACTTGAATCATTTTTAGAGTAAGTTATCTGTAAGTAAAGCCACACGGTAATATTAATTTGGGATGGTAAATTTATGTTTTTGATGTGTGAGCGAAGAGTACATAAGTTTGGTTGATCAGTTATTGAAGTAAAATAATATACATAAATTATTGTAATACATACATTGTGAGAAAACATTAGCCATTTCATGTTCTTCGAATGGTACAAATAAAAATTACAATTGGTATTAGTGGTGAATTGAGGGTTAGCTAGTAATTTCTTACAATAGGGAAGTAAAGTAGTGGGGTCAGAGAGACACAATGATGTAGTTGTAAATTTGTCATATAAGAATTTCCTGATAATGTGTGGGTAATATAAATGCACCACGATGTTAATAATTAAATTATTAATTAAAATGTCTGACATCGTGCTTATTTGGGGATTGAACAATGCAATATTGTAGTATTTTTTTGAAAGGAATAGAAATATCATGAAATATAGGAACACTCTGATTAACATTTTGAAAAGGGATACAGGTAGTATGGGTATGATTGCATTTGTGAGTCATAGTGCAAGTAAGATATTCTCAGAGGTGATATGTACAGCTCTCGATTCCGTGGTTTGGCGTATATATACTCGTCCCGCTTTTACCCATACGAATGCAATTTTTTTATCAATAGCCGTCTTCTTCGCTAGGTAAAGTAGGCGTTTATTTGTTGAAGTCAGGTGTTCCGATATATATACCGGCGTGCGCGGTCCGGAGAGTCCTATTGAGGTCGTGTTGAGTTTGTCTTCCTTAGACCCAGCATTCATATTGTACCTTTTTACATCGTTTAAAAAGTTATCTCTTACGTGAACATGCTTAAACCGTACAATTATAGGTCTGGTTTTATGGGGGATTGTCTTACCCGGAGCCCTATAGCTTGTCTCGATGTCATTTCGCGTAGTGTTTGTTTTTATTTCTTGATTTATGTTAAATAAAATATTTGCCAAATTCTCATCTTCAACCTCCGGTATACCTCTTATTTCGGCGGCAAAGTTTTTTTGTTGTTTTGTTGTCGATCTTGATCGTCGATCTTTAATTCGAGCATAGATAGTTTTGCCTCGAGTTCTGTGTTTTTATACTTATATTATTTGATATTTTTATAACTAGCTGTTTTGTTGCAAAGTATATTTGCGACTAAAAAGGACATCCCAAGCGAAGAAAATCTGTAAACATTGAAAGGAATTAAAAAGATAAATCAAAACAATTCAAAAATATTATTAACTGTTAAAATATTATTATTTATTAGCTCAAAATATATTTTTTCACATAGACGAAACATAAATATCATTGTTGTATCGGAATTTAACAATATTACCGGTGCAGGCCTTATTATGGTACAAAATATTGATTCAACATATATCTGAGTCTGATTATAAAAGGAAAGTGGAACATGAATATAATACAAGGTTTACAAAGAATGAAGGAATGCTTGTTCCAAAATATAATAATAAATACGGACGGCGAACCCTAGAGTTTAACGTGCCAAAAATGCTTAACATGTTACCCATTAATATAAAAAAATTGCGATTCCACAAATAGATTGAGATATATGCTGAAACAATGGTTACTAAATGTTATATTCATGTAAACTTCTCCCAACCGTCTGGAGCTAGTGAAACTATGGCATCCCCAATTGGATTATTTCGTGAGGCTGGCTATTCAGATCAGGTTACCAAACATGCTCATATGGTACATGTTAATGGCTAAAGCCATTTCTAGCAACGTTTCAATTCTGAATAGTGGTCTTATTTTAGGGAAATACTGAAAGTATCTTCTAGTTTAGAACGTTCTGCAAATATACTGTAAGAATTTGTATCTTAATATGCAGTAGAATGTTAAATAATAGTCTGTATATAACTGTTTAAAAATAATTTTTGTATGGATTTTTTAAACATTATTACCAAATTTTTAGATTTGGTTTCCACGGAAAACATCATATTTGGTTTTCATTTTACGTTTCGTGTTATTTTTAATTTTTTTCGTTTTCGTTTTAAAGATGTATGCTAATTTTACATTTATTTGTTGCATGACGTAAATGTGCCAAATTAACACAACCATTAATTTGGGAAGCGCGTACTGATTCTGGTACCGTCGCACAATGGGGCCGATGACCCCGAAAGTTGGCATCAAATCAGTGGTTGCAATGACATCAAATCTTTTTCGTTTTTTAGTTCCGTATAGACATGTTGATAAAAATAAGTGAAAAAAAATGTTCGAAAAGTCACGCATACTTAGTACAAAAATATAAAATTGAATAATATAAGATAAATTAAATCAGTCAAAATGCTCACTTTATTTCTCGTGCTATTTATTGACAGTTATACACATAATAAATCGTCTTCATCATCTTGTGACAATATACTATCGTCATCACTACTTGATTCAACTATCGAATCATTCCTGGTAGTCGTATTAGGGTCTGGTGTCTTTAGCATTTTCAGTACTTCTTTTGAAATTGTCTTCATTGTCCGGCTGCTGAACTTGTATTAAGCGCTCAGCAGTGTGATCCAGAAATTATTGCAATTTCACTTCCGCTGAAGATTCTGTGACCGTTATGAATTCAATTAATGGGTAACATTTTTTCTTAGCTCCTTGTACAATTTTGTATGAAGGAAATACCTCTTTATCCTTTTCTCTTATTAAATTGTATGGTAGCGACTAAGTTTGGCATCTACAATCAAAGTGAGTGCTTCATCACCACTGAATACCTTTTTGTTTTGGGTTTTATCGATAAAAGCTTTTCTGTACTTATTTGCTCTGGTCGGCGTACTTAACGTGACGTCTTTGACTACAGTCGATGCTGCTGCTTTACCTGCCAACCGAAAACTCATGTGGGTAGCAAAGGCTAACTCAGTACTAGATGTTTTAGATCGCAATAGTATAGTTTTATGACGTTTCGTACGCTCAGACGACATATCAAAAGACAGTGTGGGTCGACCTCTTTTTGTTTTTACTATTTCTGGTAAAGGTTTATAATTCTTAAACATAAGGAGGCTTACGAGCCATTCTTTTAATAAAAATTATTATTTAATAAAAAGAAGTCATGGATTCTGTGACACTTCAACCATTTTGTTTTCAATTTAGAACAGAATGAAGCTATTTCATTCAAAAGTTATTTTTGATTAAAGAGTTGACAATGAGTAAGTTCTAAGAGGTGTTTTTTCAGGAATTTTACTTTTTCGTCAAATTTCTTAACGCCAGAATTCTTCATAATCATGTATAATTCGAATCTCGTAAGAACCACGTCAGAAATTGTATCTAAAACAAAACACATTGATTATTAGACTACAACTGTTTTTTATGAAAACTGATAGTCCTCACTTTCAAGTACTATAATTAAAAAAATTGTGCATACTTGCAACTATTTATAATTAAATCTTGTAGCTAAGATACTAAACTATATAAAAACTGTTAAAATATGACGGGATCTCGTGGAACTCTAAACTATATTCCTCTATGTTTAATATATTTACAAGAAAATATTTCATTCAAATAGGTGTTTGTTTTAATTTAAATTTATGACATATAGTATGAGGATATCAATAACTACTATAATATAATTAAAGTACATACCATAAGACATCGTATCCATATTGAATTGGATCTGTACACTTGATAGATTTTGCTTTTTATAAACTTGAAAAGTATTGAAATTTACGCGCTTTCGAAAACTGACACAGTCACCCGCACAAAGGTCAAGTTCAAACTGATCTCTTCCCGTCAGTATCGCGATTAGGGCGAAACGCTTCGGGGTAATTATGCAACATTTAATGAACTTCAAAACTAGCATACTTGCTTCATTGTAAAGAACATTTGATTTTCTGAATTTCAGCCAACGCGTTACATGAAGTCGCCCCATTGTGCGTCGCTTCGGAGGCATTTATCGGATAACCAACACCTAGTTTAAAAATTCACTAATGCTAAAACTACTATGCGACTGTTTATGTCCGCCATTAGAAAAGGGCAACCACATAAGGTATCTAGACATAGAAATCTATAAAAATCTCAAATGGACAGAATATATAAACTGTACAACTAAAGAATTGAAAAAACAATCAAAAATGTTCTTGACAAGAGAAAGAGAACTCATTAAAATCTACATGGTCATATGTCAATTTTTATTATAATATGGAATAATTGGATGGGGAAGTGCAAATGACGCCACTTTAAATTTCTAATTATAACGCAAAAAGCCATCTTAAACATACTACTCGAAGAACCTATCAGAACTTGCCTAAAAAAATCAATAGATCCTTCAATCAAAAATATATCCAACAAGAAAAAAAACAAACAACTTTTGGAAAAAGAAATTTCATTTACTACGGCATAAAACTTTAGTATACAATTCTCCTACAAGAAACAAACAAATGTCAATATATTCAATGCGTTCATAAAAAAAGGATCCGGAACACAGTGAGACATGAAATTGACAGAATATTGCAACCAAAATAAAATAAAATAACTCAAAATAAAAAAATAAAAATAAAACCAAACGCAGACTTATTGAAGTGAGATAGATAAATAGATTACATTAGATGAGATGATATTAAAAAAAAATACTGAAAATGTTTTAAGTCTTACCCAGCATGGAAAATCCCAATTTCATATAACATTATGATATACAATTTTGTTAAAAAATATATGTATATATAAATATAAGTCACCCCAAAATTTCGCTACTCGGAGTGAGTGTTTGTCTTGATCTTGGCAGTGAGTGCGTCTGCCCACCTTCAACGTCGCGGGAAGACAGTGGTTGAAGGAGACCCTTTGACCTCTCCAACAGGACCCATTCCTATCCACCCCTTATTCCTGTTTCCTGCCTAGACCTCCACATCCTTTATTTCCTTAAAAAGACCCTCCACTCAGCATCCCTTAAAATGATAAGCCATGAGGGAAATTATGCATGCCTCCAACAATGCCTCCAGCGTGGAGCTAATATAAAAAAACATGATACAATTGCACGGACCTTAACCCTAGAAAGATAGTGTACGTCCTTGGGACGTAGATGGAGTACAACACAAAGCTTCTTGTCTGTCTAAGTCGATTTATTCTGCGGCCAGAGCTAACGTAAGACGGTTGCCGAGATATGGCTATTATGAACGTCGGAGAGACGTATGATTATCTTTTTGTGAAAGTTTTGCGAGACACGTTTTTTGTGTAATTAATATGTATAAGAGTATTATATTATTATTTTGGTAGTCTAGAAACATTGATAAAAATTGAAAAAAATTGGTCATAGTGAAAAGTGCCAAAAATATCAAACAAACCGGTCGGTGGCTGAGTTGACATCGCGCTTGGGTCCTACTCTGGCGTCGTGTGTTCAATTCCTCAGCCGGCTCTCAAAGTCCTCCATCACAACACAAGTAACATTTTTAGCTTTCTGCGGTGGTAGTAGGAGATTTTCAAATATTGTCAGGTTATTCGTAACCCGGGAATGTTTGTCTTACTTTAAAAAAAAAAAAATACACTAATAGTTTTATAAAATTGTTCTATAATAGAAGTAATTTTTTATGTTTGTAAGTAAAATTTTCTAATTAATAAATATAATTTCAAAATATGGGTTTAATTTATTTCAAGGAACATAAACAGTCTTAATATTAATTTAATATACAAAGAAGGATGGAAAAGAAACAGACCAATTATAAATGTTCACAGATAGTTGATATGATAATATACAACTAAGTATTTAGTGAATGTAGAGTTAAATATAAAAAGCAGGACTAAGAAACAAGTTAAAAAGACGAATTATAAACATGGAAGTTGAACAAATGCAACACACCCATATAATGCATTATACAAGAATATATGTGTTTATAAGTATACAGGACGGATAAAATGGGAGACAGGTTTTGGCGTTGTAGCGGGATGAGGGAATGTTGCCGCGCAAGCATTAATAATTTAATCATAATGATTTTGTGCTATTTATACCTAAAATGTGATACAATGAACTTCTGTAACGAGAGTAACTAGCAGTGAATATGTCAGCATTTATGTCTATATTTGCAAGGTTTTTGTTGTACCAACTGTAGGTTCTGTTCATTTTAATTGGAGTTGGTGTTGGATTTGTCAATATTGAAAAAGGTTTTCTGTCTGCTATATCGAAGCGGTGCGTGGACATTTATTTTGTTTACCATCTTCGGACAATCAACTTTTGAGTTAATAATTTTGTAAAGGGGCATCTGATCAGAAATAAGCCTCCTGTTAAGTAGTTTCGTGATTCTTATTAATTTATTAGAATAATACATAAACTAATGAGTAAGGGCCCGTTCACACTTCCGTTTTAAAAACGGATCCGTTTTAAAATCGGATCCTACTCTACGAAACCATATAATTGTCGATTCAACCAAAACCTTTTTTTTGCTCATTCTTCAGTAGACGATCGTGCACAATGGACGACTATAAATCTCTTGTTTTCATGTAGTACTTATTAAAAAGAAGGAAAAAAGTGAAAAGAAAATTTTGGGTTCACCCAATCATAGCTGAAAGATTTTCTGTAGGAACTTTCCGAGTGTTAATTGGTGAGTTGAGAAGTGTTGAACTAAAGTTCTTTAATTATTTTAGAATTTCTGTAACTTCCTTTAATCATCCACTGGAACAAGTTTCAGAGAGCTTAAGATATCCAAATACAAAATTGAGAGCGTGCATTTATCCTGAAGAAAGGGTATCGATATTTTTAAGGTAAGAAAAAAATAACAATTCATATATTTTGTATTATGTGTTTATTAAACTGATACCCTCTTCCGTGCATCATGCAGCTCATTTAAGCTATAAAATAAAAATAAGTAAACTTTGAAAAATCAAAATTAAATTTTTAAACAAGTTGATCATTTTGATAATAAAGTTGTGTACACCAAGTGTTTTGTTTTTATTAAATTAAAAATAAAATATTGTAGTATGTTGGGTCTTCCAGTGGCGGTCTTAAAGTTTCTTTATATTGTATCTTTTTTATGTTATAATTTTTACCCTCGAAAATTCTAAATTTCATATTTTAAAAAACAAAAGGTTTTCAATAAATAATTCAGAAATTTGGAGAGGAGAACATGTGTGAACTCGTGGTGTGCTGAATAACATGCGTTAACTCGTGGTGTGCTGAAGAACATGTGTGAACTCGTGGTGTGCTGAATAACATGCGTTAACTCGTGGTGTGCAGAAGAACATGTGTTAACTCGTGGTGTGCTGAAGAACATGTGTTAACTCGTGGTGTGCTGAAGAACATGTGTTAACTCGTGGTGTGCTGACGATAAACTTCTGTGGTCCGCCAGCTGATTCTATTATTGTAATTAGTTGTGTGTTTCATGCAAAATTATGTTTTTGTAAGTTGTAGGTAGCGCCGAAGACGCTATTCAGTTGAGCCAGCTTGTCATTGACCATTGTTTGCCATCTTCAAGTAAATAATCTAGTTTTCAGTTGCTAAACTTTTTTGCTTATTGTTAGGAAGCCTTGTAGATGCACAAACATTTAATAACCAATTTCATTTTTTCATTTAAATTTTTTGCTAAAAATCACTTGTAATTTTAATATTTAGTTTAATTTTGTATTTGTCTTTGTCTTTGAATTATTAGATATGATATTCTTTGAATTCACAAGAAAATATTATGCTTAGTTAATTTAGCTTTCAAATATTGCGATTTAAATAATTTAGATAGAAACCATCCTCTGTACAACTGTCATATCTGGAAAAATTATTGGACTTAAAAAACTTAAGCGTCGTCACTTATTTAATTTTGAACAAAGAAAACCATAATTTACTTAAAAAAAACGTTTTCTACTTTATGGCTACTAGCAGACTTTATCTAACTTTGGAAACATTTAGAAAATAACGTTTTCTCATTCATTGGTTCCACCTACACGATCATATTGAGATATCAGATCTGGCAAAGGGAGATTTCATTACTAATCCTGATTCCTTCTTGTACAATGTACATGGATCTGATATTGATGCATTGACCTGCATGCTGATTTAAGCACCGATCAAAAATACTTGCTCGATATTTTCAAAACAGTTTCCAGCGGACGTTGTCATCCTGATATTGCCAGAAGAAACCCAGGAGTGATGTCACATGCACGATGGCTTACTACAGCGAGTCGTATCCTACGACTATATATTGGATGCGCAACGCCATCAAAAAATCTGGTCATATTAACCACATTTATCATGAGGGTATATGTTCCCATGTGGTTTGATATAAAACTACATGTGTCGTGCAAAGATGGTGCGAGGCATATTTATAATATGATAAACTATTCGCGGTATCTTTCGGACGAATTAAAAGCCATAATTTATCCCGTAATACAGCGAAATGCTTACTACGCTCATCCGGAAAATTTACTCTTATCAATGATAACCGATGAATCGCCTATTATCAAAGAACTTGGGATAAGACGTTTGTTGAAACCCAGAGAGTTTTCCCGGACAGAGCTCCGAACATTTAAAGTACCAACATTGAATTTTAATACACAATGCTATATTGATATGATATCTTGGCAAGATACGCCGATCACATATCCTCCCATTTTATAAGGTGTAACAAAACAAGACCTGGAGGATCTTAACCTAACTTCAGAAATCAGTTCCAGTTTCATAAAATTGGAGAGATTCCCCTGTCACACACAATCGGTAGAACGCTGTGTGAAGGTTGTAACTGAAGCATCTTCGAAAGTGTGACAAGAAGAACAGGGAAGGCCTTATTACTACCACCATAATCTCCAGAAAAAATATGCCAAAAATTGAAACTAAGCATGATTTCATACCGGAATAATTGATTACGTTTATTTCTATACGATATCTGTAATATTTATGAGTTAAATTCTTAATGTTGAAACAGCATTTAATACTAAATAAATTATTGTGAAAATTGTCATTATAACTCTTTCATTACTTTATCACTTGGGAATAATTCACAAAAAATGTATTTTAATCAATTTTCGATCGCAAAATGGAACCTAAAAATGATAACATTAAATGACTTTTTTTTAACAATTATTTTACAAGCAATAATTATTCGCTTGAAACACCCATCCACATTGAAAAATCTCCTGATAAAAGATACATGACGCCAACGGGACTCGAACCCGTGTCCCTTCGATTTCCGGTCGACAGCTCTGACCACTGAGCTATGGCGGCTTATCTCTTACCCGCGAAATTATTCAATATATACTAGTGTTTCATTCAACAATTACTGCTTGTTAAATTTTTCACCTGAAAACAACCAACTTTATTTTATATGAGAAAGGCATTGTAAGTGCTAACTCTCTCACTAGATGGCGTCGAGACAAATTGTCTACATTTTTAGGTGAAATACTTGAACTTGTCAAATATTAATTATTATTTTTTGGTAAACTAATGTTTTTAAGACAAGATTTTTTATGCATAGCACAAAGGGTAACAATTATTTTACAAGCAATAATTATTCGCTTGAAACACTCATCCACATTGAAAAATCTCCTGATAAAAGATACATGACGCCAACGGGACTCGAACCCTTTTTTTTCGACTTTTTTTTTATTTTTTATTAACAATAAAGACCTAAGACAACTTTTTATCGGTAGCGCTTATTGAAATAAGTCAATTTTTTTCACCATACAGTGGCGGCCCAGGCTATTGTACATGGATCTGATTGTTTTTACCTTAATTTTTACTCTCTGACTTGTACCCGGCGTTCTGGGGGTTAACTTTTGGAGATAGACACATGCCACCGCGGGCTGTTTTGCAGACCTTTTTAAGATATACAATTCCGTAGTACATAATTTTGATGTATCTCATAAGGTTTAGCCAGAGTTAGCAATGTAAGCGCGCAAAAAATATATTTTTACGACTTGATTAAAAAACAAAGAGTTTTCTCTACTTTCTACAAATAAAAGATGCATGTTTTATGTACATACATTTTCCGGAAGACATTCTCTAAATGATAGTGAAAACGTCGCTCTAGTTCGTTTTTATCCAACAGACCATTTTTGGCGAAATTAAGTTAAGTATGCAGTTGTACTCAGAAAGCATTTATTTATACGATACAAGTGAAAAAAAAATCAATTTGTAATATAAATGTGTTTTCGAAACGCAGTTTGTCTTAAGTCCACCAAAATTAAACAACGTGTCGAGCGTGTTTATCCAACATCCGCACATTGGCCAAAATGACCCTCATTTTTCAACCGGCCGTTAAGTTACATTTCATATAAATGTATCCAACAACCAAGCCATATCTTAGCCTATGTGTGAAATGCTAACTCTCCGTTACGGGCGTATTACTCTAACAGACCAAACAGCCAATGGCAGCACAGCGGGATGATCACGTGATTGCTTTTATACCATACATTCGTTCGTTAGCGCAACAAAAGTAAATATCTTCACTAGTGATTTTGCTTTTTACAAAGTTATTTTAGTGTCTTTCCGGGAGATTTCAACACACACAGTGCGTAAAGATGTACACTGTAGAGAACGATAAAAAATTTTAATGGAAAATGCAACAGATAAATAATATTTCATTCTTTTATCAGCAAATCGTATCAACTTATCGTCCGTTACAGCTCTACACAGGGTGGTCATAATAACATTTGGGTATTTCGAATTTCTTTCATATAATATTTTATAATACATGCCAATTTCTAAATTATGGTAAAATATCGTTATAAACTAAGAATTGAAATAGCAAGATGTCGTTGCTGTTTTAATCGCGTAGTCAGTGAATTAATTGAAATCAAATCAGTTAATTTAAATAAATGACAAACAGTGGGGTATGTTTCTGATCGTAGGACGAAATTGATGTTGAATTGAAAATGAGATCCCTGAGGCGTATGTACGGTAAAAGGATCATGATAAAAGATGTAATTATGAAAGAGTATATGAGATGATGTTCGAATGCATCGTTCGTTGCTTGCGATGTAGTAAGATTTTATCGTTTCAGGATAGCTTGGACTGGATTTCGGCGGCCAATTCTCCGGTACCATTGTTCTTCAACACATCAATATTTTCTTTTTCGTTGGTCGAATTATTTTTTTTTTTCGAAATTTAGATCAACTTTTAACGTTCTCAGATGTACGAGCTGTGAGAGAGTAGGTGCTACTTCCGAGAATTTATTTATTTATTTATTTATCAAAAGAAAGTACATATTACATATTGGATGCTTTGCCTGTCCAACTCGGAAAGTTTCCCGTTCTAGGACAGACAAATTGACATGTTTAGTTCATATTATTACTGAAATGTACATAATTACATAACAAAAACCAAAAAAAAGTTTCATTTTTCTCTGAAACTAAGTTGTGTAATAAAGAAAATGTATATAATAAATATAAGTACACATACATTGTTTTGTGAGAAGTAGAAAAAATTAATCTGGTAGCATATATTATAATCGGATTTACCGAATTAACCTGGTAACATAAAATATTAAAATTTACAGAGTATGAGGTAAGCGTTGTAACTAGAATGTGTAATAAATGATGTGCATGATTGTTTTCACTGAATTAAAACATGAATTCAGAACAAATTATATTATACGACAATACGAATATACACCGCGCTCATTTCTTGAACTACTGCTAAAATGTAAAAACAATAACTATATATATAGATAGAAATATAAACTATGAAACATAAACTATGAATATAAATACATAGTACCTGATTTAATGCTACTTTGGTGAAATTGGTGCATTACTTCGTACGCCATATTGTGTTGTATTGTATTTATTATAAATCATTACCGTAGTAGGTACCAAGTTTCTCACAGAGTTAGTGTGCGACGTACAAATGTGATACGCTTTACAGTAGTGATGTACCTAATGAGCAGACAGGCTTCAGGGGCGCATAACCATAAATCTTAGGTTGAAAAACATCAGAAGGTATAAAAACATCAGAATGGATGTCGAAACATTGCGGAGCAATATCAGAACTCAATGAAGTGTGGTAGGAATTTTGGTCTAGTGATCAGGAAAGTTTAGTGATTTTGTTTAACAGTTATACAGCATACGTTCACTTTCGACTCTCCCTAAGTTTAAAATCCAATCATTGACTAATTTACGCAGGACGCTTCCACTTTTCAATTTCCAAGAACCGGGTATAAGGTTGAACATTTTTGGACCTAGGTAAGAATATTGTCTTTGAGCAAGGGATGTCATAGTAGCAAGTGGAACTATTGGATTCCTCCCTGCATGTCGGGTGTTGTGATAATGTTCTACGGAGGGGAAGAGGTGACGATATTTTTGTGTGTATAATATAACTTTTCTTATAAATAGTTGCCTCACATCCAGAACTCCTATCTCTTTGAATAAATCATTACTGGGGTATCTAAATGGTTTTTTAAGGATGACCCTTAGTAGTGATTTCTGTGCTTTGGCTAAGGGGTCCAGAATTGATTTGGTACATCCTCCCCATCCTAAAGATGCATATTCAAGTAAAGAGTTGCACATGGCATAGTACATTAGTTTTAGATCTTTTGCGCATAGAATATTTCTAATCGCCATGAAAAGATGCGTGAGTTTTCTGACCTTTGTGGAGATTGAATAGATATGTTCATTCCATCTCAGATTCTTGTCTACAATAATTCCTAGATATTTTATGCTATCCACATACTCTAAGGTATTGCAATTGCAAGTGTTTGGGTCATTGCAATGGTGTATAATAATTCTTTGAGTTTCTCTTGGTTGTCCCGCTTGAGTTGCACTGAAGCAAATGAATTTAGTTTTGTCAGTATTGAGAGTGAGAAGATTATTATCTAGCCATTGTTTTACCTTGTTAATACCAATTTCTGCATAACTATGAACTTCATTCCAATTTTTGCCTTCAAATAATAATACTGTGTCATCGGCAAAGGTGATAATATGATCGGCAAATGAACTGTTACATAATTCATTTATATAGATATTGAATAAAAGTGGTCCTAGAGTGCTTCCTTGAGGTACACCAAAGTTTATATCAGCCGGATCGCTTAGAGTATCGTTAATATTCACTCTTTGGCTCCTATTTTCTATATAACTACCTAACCACTTAAGTAGCTGACCCTGAATGCCGATGCGCTGTAGTTTTTTCAAGAGAATTTTGTGTGAGATAGTATCGAACGCTTTGGCTAGATCCAAGAAGAGCGCAATGCATTTTCTTCCTCTATCTATATTGTTGGAGATGATTTTCGTCAGGTTTGTAATGGCATTTTCAGTGCTCAATCCTGGTCTGAAGCCATACTGTCTATTGGAAAGGATATTGTTTTTTTCAAGGTAATGACTTAGACGATTCTTTACAATTTTCTCAATAATTTTCGAGATTGAATTGAGCAAAGAAATTGGCCGGTAATTGTGTATCTTTGATTTATCTCCATTTTTGCGAAGCAGTATAACAATAGAGTGTTTTAAATGATTTGGAAATTTTCCTGAATTGAAGCTTAGATTGGAAATATATGCGATTGGAGTTGCTGTGAAGGATTTAGTAATTTTTAGCAGAATTGATGAAACGTTATCAGGACCACAAGCATTCGATGACTTAAGTTCGTCAATTATATTTATGACTTCGTTTGAAGTTGTTTGGATGTTGTCTAATTTGTGACCGAAATTAGAGATTTTTAACTTCGGATTCGGATCGGATTCTGTTGTATTAAGATTGACTGATTGATTGATGTGACTCCCACTGACGTGAAATAATTATTGGCAAAATTCGCAATGATTTTTGGGTCTGAGGTGTTCGCGTTATAGATGTTCAGTGATTTAATATCGGAAGATTTATTTATTTTTGTTTTAGTTATATTGCGAAATGCTTCCCATAAACGTTTTGGAGTACAGTTATTTTCGTAAATTATTTTTTTATAATAATTTTCTTTGGCCGATTTTATTATTTTTTTGCAAAAGTTCCTATAATTTTTGTAATGAGCTTGTACTAAAATATTTTCAGGACACCTATTCGCCTTTTTATGAAGTTGGTTCCTAATGTTAATCGATTTGATAAGGCCAGGGGTTATCCATGGCGTAAGTTTTATTTGTTTATGTGGTATAAGTTTATTGCTTGTATGTTTAGAAATATATGAATGTAATTTAGTGATAAATTCATTCATCGATGAGTCGGCATCAGTTTGGTCTAGAACATTTTGCCAGTTTTCTGAGCTCAAGTCTTCAATTAAGTTATTATAGTTTATTCTTGCAACATGTTTAATTTTAGCAGGATTAAGAGGTTTGTTTTTAAGGCAGAGTGCTGTTGTATAGTGATCTGAGATTGTAGAGTGAATGACAAATGAGTCAACATGGTTAATTTTTTTGACGTTGATGTGGTCAAGACAAGATTTACTCATGCCCTGCTCACGAGTAGGGCTAATAATTGTCTGAATGAACCCATTTTCAGTTAGCAAACATAGGTAATCGTTGGATTGGCGGTGGTATTCGGTAATTGTATTGATGTTGAGGTCGCCTATAATTATTTGCCGTTCTATATTTTTTGAGCTGTTGATAATTGATTGGAGTGAATTCAGAAAAGTGTCAATATTTTGAAAAGAGGGTGATCTGTATATTGCAAAAATACATAGATTATTATTCAATACAATTTTCAGGCAGTTGGCTTGTGATAAGAAAATTTCATCAACTTGAGATTGAAGTCCGTCTCTGATGTATACAACGATCCCGCTAGACTTATTAAGATATATATGTTTGTGTGGTGTTCAGAGTAATTGTGAATAACTTTTGAGGTGAAATCTTTACTAAGCCAGCATTCCGATAAAATAATAACGTCGAATTGGTAATTGAATTGATCCAGAAAAATTAAAAAATCGTCAATATTAGAAATGCTTCTTATATTTTGGTGTATAATTTTAACGCCGTAAGCACACCATTTATAGTTATTTAGATTGTTCATATCATCAATGTCATTCATGTTAAGATCTATGCCGGAATCATTTCCGGTATCATAATTTAATTGAATCATAAGTATGTGTTGGTTGTGTGTTGTATAGAAGTTGGTTCCCGAGTAATATATAATTAAATGCGATTCCAAATGTAGTTAAAATGGTAAATGTGCTTAATATAAATAATATAGTACAAATGTTGTAGTTAGATGTAGTACTATTAATGAGATAGCAAGAAGTAAAAACAAAATGGTAGCAAGAATTGCTTGATATCAAATGAATTAGAAAACGGTAGTAAATTATACAAATATGAGTAATATATAATAATATAGTATAAATAATGTAATTAGATATAGTACTATGAAAGAGATAGCAAGAAGACAAAACAATAATAATAATAAAAATAAGGTAGCAGGAACTGCATAACATACATAACAAATGAATTCCAGAAGGGTAGGAAATGAAACAAATATGGAGAAATATAGAGCGAGACATAAATGCACGGGTCAAGACATACCTCGAAAGAATAGCCATTAATTCAAATTTATCAAAGCGCAGCCAATTTGCTTTCGTCTGAGATAACAATGGCATTAGTTCCCTCGTTTTTACGAAGATAATTTTGCCCCCGTTTAATCCAAAAAAAGCGATATTGTTTCTCCTTCGCCGCTGTTCGTGTCTTGTACCACAGCTGTTTACCGCGAAATGTTAGTTGTTCTGAAATGAAGATCGGCGAGCAGGAACCAGCTATACCGATGTTTGAGGTGTTCAATTTGTCTTCTGGATTCTGTTTGTTTTTGTTGAAAGTTTTTACGTCTGTTAACAGGTTTTCTCTTGCTATGTTCGTTTTGAATTTAACAATGATTTCTCTCGGATGACTCTTGTTGTTTTTTTTTGCTGCGCGATGAATGGCATCAATGTCCTTTGTATCAGTGGAGGACTTTGTTGTTTTGCAGATATTGAAAAAAACGTCTTGCAGATTTTCTCCTTTGATTTCTGGGATGCCTCTTATTTCTATGTTGTTCGCTTTGAGTTCCCTTTCCTGCATGTCCACACATTTTTCCAAGACATAAATCCTAGCTTCCAGGGTTGAGTTTTTTTTAGTGAGTTCATCATTTTTTAGTTCGATGTCACGGATTCTAGCCATGAAATCCTCATATTGAGAACTCATAAATTGAATACTTTCAAGTATTTTGTTATTCTGATCTAGAATATCATTTTGTGTTTTTTCCAGATTGGACGTCTTGTTCATGACTAGATCTTGAATATCTTTAAGATTTGTCGGTGTCTGAGCGGCAAGCGCTGAACTAATATCCGTAACTTTTTTAATCTGCTCCAAAGGTTCAGTATCACTGATTGTCTGCAACGGGCTAGCAGCGCCGGGCTTGGCTGAATTGCAATGCTTGCAAACTTGTTGAGATCGCCGTTCTTGATTAAGTCGACGATATGTGTTCTCAATAATACCTCCGCAAGCCAAATGAAATGCGCCTTTGCATGCGGCACACGTGAATTTTAACTCATCAGTACGTAGAGTTGCTGAGCACACTCGGCAATGCATCTTGAATTAATGTTTTTTTCGTACTACCCGCGTAAAAGCAAATTGTATTGTTTAAAGTTTTTCTGATTTAATTCGGGAGGAACTTTAAATAACTCGGATATTATAAAAAATATTTTAGAACTTTGTTGTACAAACACGTAACACTCCGAGTAACTTTTAATTTGAGCGTTATAGTTTTTAAAATACACTTTACTACGGAGCAAGTTAATATGAACTATTCACAGGTATAGAATATTATTGAATGGAATATATAATGGAATATTATTATTGTCTCTGATACTTTTTTCATGTTTACCATTACCGTGCATCCCATTGAGAATTTTGTGAATAACTGTTTTGTTGAAATATTTAATTACAAATGTTTTCCGAAAACTTTTTATTGCAAGTCAGCATGTGGTTCGTCAGAAAACTTTTTCGAGACTATGAATAATTATTGCACTAAGATCATGAATAATCTATTACCCATTCTTCTGTGAATTATAACTTGTCTCGAAAAACCTTTCAAAATTGTATTTGTTTCACTCGTACCATGACAAAGGTATACTTTCACGGTAAGTCAGCATTTGATTTGTCAGAATACCCTTTTGAGAACATGCTCTCAGAAGATGAAAATGGTGTTTCTCCACTATGAGTCATCATGTGTTTTATCAAACATCTCTTCGAAAAACATGAATAGTTGCCTTCAGAACATGAACACGGTTTTTCTCCACTTTGTCACAACCTGTGTTTCGTAAAACATAACTAACTAACCATCAAGTTTTTCCCCTCAGGGGGAAGCAGAGAGGACGGACCGCCAACCAACTCAGTCTTGGCCACACACTCATATTCATACATCGTCTCATAGATAACATTGTATAATTCTGACTCTTAACATGGCCCGACTCAAGTAGGTACCTGATTCACTTGGTCGTGTCATGTCTTCTTCGGGCGTCCCCGAATTCTGCTACCATTCACATTTGCATATATTCTACTAACATGCCTTTCTTCGTTCATTCGCTCTACATGCCCAAACCATCTAAGCGTGAATTTCTTGATCTTACTAATTACGCTTACATCAGTCTTACACTCTTTGCGGATCTCCACATTTCTCATACAATCATTCATGGTTTTACCATACATTTGCCTCAGGAATTTCAATTCTACAGCAATCAGTCTACTTATCCCTTCCAAAAACATGAATTGTTGAACTCCGAACATAAAAAAAGGTATTTTCCACTGTGAGTCAGCATGTGGCTCGTCAGACTGCCCTTAAGAGAAAAAGAATAGTTGTACTAAAAACATGAAAACGGTTTGTCTCCAATGTGAGTCAGCACGTGTCTGGTCAGAGATCCCCATTTGTACTCGGCAACATATTATTATTATTTTTATTATTTTATTAAAAGTATACAATACAGAATATAGTATATTATATAAAGCATTGTACTCCCATGAGTTAATAAACTCATTGCGGGAATGAATATTGTAGCGATAGTAACTAAAATGTTCGGGAACGTTCTTAGGTGCAAATTGAATAGCATGGGAATGTACTAGAGCACACCGTAGGTACTGCCCATCTACCTACCCCCTGGATGAATCACGATGCATTCGCACCTGATATAACTCAGGCAGTCTACTACATACATATCTTTAATGAGCTCATCAAAACAACTTAATCATTTCGCGCCGCGATTAATTAAGTAATGCTTGCTTTGTCTGTTATGATTAATTACTTGTGGTATGTAAAATATTGTCAAAATCTATTCACAACAGTTTTATCCCCGCAATATAATGGATCTATTACAAAACGTGACATAGTTTAATTTCAAGTTGGAAGAATGTTAGTAATTTATTAATCCTTAGATTTTTTTGTATAATTTCGAAAACTGACAATTGGCCGGCATTATCGTTCTTCAACAGATCCATAAATTCGATCTCGTTGACGTATTTAATGTTTTATTAAAAATTGAGATACACGTTTAACGTTCTTAGATGCACGAGCTGTGTGAGTCGGGGCTGCTTCCAAAAAATATAAAATAAAATAAAGCTTCTTAACCTTAGCTTTACTAACGATTGTAACTTTTTTCAGGTGAACATATATTACCTTGAATTTCATAGAGAAGTATGTGAATAGCAGTGTGGTTGAATAATTGAATTCAAAATGTATTCCGTAAACTTTTAATTGTAAGTCAGCATGTGCTCGTCAGAAAAGATAATAATTATATTCACTCGTAACGAGACAAAGGTTTCCTTTTACTGTAGGTCAGGATGTGTCTTGTCAGATAGCTATTCCGAGAAAATGAATATTTGCACTAAGAACATGAAAAAGGTTTTTCTACACTGTGAGTCAGCATGTGGCTCGTCAGATAGCTCTTCCGAGAACATGAATAATTGCACTCGGAACATGAAAAAAGTTTTTCTCCACTGTGAGTCAGCATGTGGCTCTTCAGATGGCCACTTCGAGAACATGAATACTTGCATTCAGAACATGAAAAAGGTTTTTCCCCACTGTGAGTCAGCATGTGTTTCGTCATATTGCCCCTTCGAGAACATGAATAATTGCACTCGGAACATGAAAAAGGTTTTTCTCCACTGTGAGTCAGCATGTGGCTCTTCAGACTGCCCTTAAGAGAAGAAGAATAGTTGTACTAAAAACATGAAAACGGTTTGTCTCCAATGTGAGTCAGCACGTGTCTGGTCAGAGATCCCCATTTGTACTCGGCAACATATTATTATTTTTTTTTTATTTTATTAAAAGTATACAATACAGAATATAGTATATTATATAAAGCATTGTACTCCCAGGAGTTAATAAACTCATTGCGGGAATTAATATTGTAGCGATAGTAACTAAAATGTTCGGGAACGTTCTTTGGTGCAAATTGAATAGCATGGGAATGTACTAGAGCACACCGTAGGTACTGCCCATCTACCTACCCCCTGGATGAATCACGATGCATTCGCACCTGATATAACTCAGGCAGTCTACTACATACATATCTTTAATGAGCTAATCAAAACAACTTAATCATTTCGCGCCGCGATTAATTAAGTAATGCTTGCTTTGTCTGTTATGATTAATTACTTGTGGTATGTAAAATATTGTCAAAATCTATTCACAACAGTTTTATCCCCGCAATAGAATGGATCTATTACAAAACGTGACATAGTTTAATTTCAACCCGTTAATTATTGAAGACCAAATATGGTCCCAAACATCTATGAATTTGGTTTCCTAATATTTATAAGGTTAACAACAAACACATCTTTAACCTTCGCAACACATCTTTCAATACAATAATCTTTGTATTAGTATCCCTAATTAAGCGTATATATTATACCAAAGTTCTACGGAACATATTTTGATGAGCACTTTTGTCTTATGGACGAATGGAATAAAGATAATTTCGGATAACAACTAACGAGAACAGGGGATTATAAACAAATGCTTAACGAGAAGTTATTACAAAAACAACAGCCAACAGACAGTTCCTATTAAACGTGGCATTAACCTTTCTCTCACTGTGCTAAAAAAATCCACGCGTTCCGGTGCTGTGTAGTCAATACACATCTAAAAATGAGCGATTTTATATCGGAAAGATATGAATTTTCATAGCTAATCGCTTATGTTTATAATATTTTATACCAAAAAAGATTGAAATTATAACTTAATTGCTGAAAAGATGAACAAACCATCGGCAGATGCTAAAAAAACGTGCGTGGATTCCATATCGACAGCCGACGACCGACTGACTGCCGGCTTTGGATGGGCGCTAAACGCACACACACAGCTATGCGGTCGTAGGTATCGAAGGTCCAAATACAACTGCGGACGTGTGGATTTCTCATGATCCCACATAGCGAACTAAAACGGGACATAGCGTAGCAGTGTCGCACGGTTGATTGTATTGGTGTATTTGTTCCCGTTTTTAAACAAAAATTTCTAATTTTTATTAAATTTGAAAACTATGGAAAATATTATTTTTTAATTCAGTGCATAAATGTATAACGGAAGAATACCTAAAATCTGAACCCAGAATTTAATATCTGTACCCGAGAAGCATACGGATGCAAGTCCAAAATTTGATGAAATGAGTTTTTGATGAAGACATGAAGTAAATTATCATGTTCATTAGTGGCAGAAAGATGCAAGCTCTATCTTGAATATTTATGGTATTTTCAAAAATATTATAAGGATGCAAGAACCATTAGCACATTCACACCGTAGAAGCATAAAGATGTACATTGGACTTGCATCTTTCTGCCTCTAACATTACTACGCTTTCCATGGAAGTAAACATTCGAATGTAGACTCAAGTCCATTTTCCGTCCTTCTGCCTCTAATTTCTATGTTTTCTGTGGAACTAAACAGAACAATCCCAGTGCTCTCATCATTATTTATTGCATTCCTGCAATAAATAATGATGAAAAAGAGTATTTCCGTGTATGAATGTATGACGAGGCTCAAGAAACAGAATTCTTCTTAAAAGACTGATGGAAACATAGGTGGTGATATTATTATTGAAGACCTGACCATTAAGGTGGAGCGGTCTAGTATGGAGAATTTTTTTTTTCGTAATATAGAAATAGGCATACGCGGGATTGGTGCTCCGTTATGTACTTATCTTAAATAAAAAACATAAAAAATATTTATTTATAATTACGACATCGCCACCACTTTGAATTTTTGGTAAAAACACTGAAAACACCAATAATGTTCTCCCGATTCTTAGAAATGCTTATAATTATGTAAAAAAAAATTGAGTGTTTATTTATTACCTATGATATAATTACATTATTATTTTATAATATAATTATAAAGTAGGACTGTAGGAACAGTTAAACTATTCCCACACAGCAACGAATCCTTCTACCCCAAACGCGTATCAAACAGAGTGAAGTGTATCGCGTATCATCTTGGCGAAGTTTCCGATCCGCTAGACATTATCTAGTAGATCGGGGTACTGACGCTATTCCTTCTTGTAGTTTAAACTTTAGACTCTCAAAAAAATGTGCTTCGTCTTCAATTCCTCAAGAAATATTGCAAAGTGAAGCACAACCAAATAATTCTCACCATGAGGTGAAAGACTTCCCTGTTGTGGCCAGAACATTAGACAGATATTGTATTTCAGATCGAGCAGGAGCTGCAATTGTTTTCGCTGTATTACAAGATGTTGGCTTAATGTCACAGAACGATACACCTCGCGTTGTGTATAGGAGTAAAATTCGTCGAGCTCGAATGAAGAAAAGAACTGCCCTTACTAGTAAGTCGTTAGTAATCGATTCCAATCAATTTGGTTTATACTTCGACGGACGAAAGGACAAAACTTTAAGCATGGAGGACAACCGGCTAAAAATAATAACTGAAGAACACGTTAGTTTAGTAAAAGAACCAAGTAGCGAGTACATGGGACAAATTTCATTAAAAACCGGAAAATCTGAAGCAATAAGTAATGGAATTATTTCATTACTGTCTTCTAAAGATATTGCGCTTTGGAAAAAATGTTGCAATTGGATGCGACGGAACTGCAGTTAATACGGGGTACAAAGGATGTGTTATTCGGCGCCTTGAATCACATCTCAAACGGCCTTTACAGTGGATTGTCTGTCAATTACAAGCAAACGAACTCATTTTGCGACATCTCTTTGAGAACATCGACGGAACCACGACTGGACCGCAAAGTTTCACCGAAATTATTGGTAAATCTTTAAATAAGTGTGAACAACTTCCTGTTGTGAAATTTAAAATCATTCAATGTTCATTACCAAGTATGACAAATGTACAGGATTTAAGTACAGATCAGCTGTATCTATTGAAAATGTGTAAAACTATTGACTCCGGATTCTGCAATAAAAATTTATCAAAAACAAATCCCGGTAAAATTGTACAATCCAGGTGGCTCACTACAGCGAATCGGATTCTTCGGCTTTACATTTCTACCCTAAAACCATCCAAAAATATGGTAACTTTAACGACATTTGTATTAACAGTTTACGCATGTGGTTCAACATTAAGACCAAACCATTATGTCTTTCTGGTGCAAGGCATTTACACGAAAAAATAGTGCTTTCACGGTATTTGCCCAGTGATTTAAAATATATTATTGATCCAGTAATCCAGCGTAATGGCTTTTTTGGGCATCACGAAAATATATTGTTAGCATAGAAACAGGCACTTTGAAGGTACGAATAAAGTCTGATTGCATTTTCATTTGCCGAGCTTTCAATATTCTTCTCAACGCCAACTCTCTTACGTATTTTCGGTTGTCGTTTAACATGGCTAACAATCAATAATGTATTATACCATATTTTAATTCATATGTAACATCAATGATTGTTAGCCATGTTAAACGACAACCGAAAATACGTAAGAGAGTTGGCGTTGAGAAGAATATTGAAAGCTCGGCAAATGAAAATGCAATCATACTTTATTCGTACCTTCTAAGTGCCTGTTTTTGATTTTTCACCAGATGATTATATTGATTTTATAAAGTGGGAAAATATAATCGAGCCACCATTAACCAAATTTGTAAGTGACGAGACAATTTTAAAAGCCATTACCGACCACACGATAATTGAGGATGTCATACTACCAATGATAAAGAATTTTCCTTGCCACACTCAAGCTACAGAGAGATGTGTGAAAATTGTAACAGAAGCCTCAGCCGTTGTTTGTGGACCCTTGAGGCGAGATGGATTAATAAAAACAAGGTTAGAGTCACGACACCTTATGCCTATTTTTAACACTAAAATACAGTACCGTTCATAGTAACTTTTGTAATTTTCAAGTTTTTCAATGCGGTAAATAATATATGTACATTTTTTATTTCCACTATTTGTTCCATTCTAACAATCTACGAATGTATTTTCTATAAATTAAATGATAAAATACAAATTTTATTTATGTTTTATTTCGCGTACATGAGCTTTAAATACTTAGGTAAAATCGTCAATATGATAAAATATAAAGCTTTGGCGATGTCCAGGTATTATGAATATATTTTTTTTTATTATTTTTGTTGTAATTGTTAATATATGGAGCATCTTTCCCAACTATGTCGATTTCGAAATTCTCAAAAAAAAATTTTCACTCCACCTTACTGACCATGTCACTTATTTATTTATTTACTTACATTTACCTTACCTCATCATTATGCTACTGAATGGACTATATTAGTGATGGTAAACTGGTGGCAAATGAAGTAGCTTCTTGCCTCTTAAAGTGGATATAGGTACAGCGATATGGGGAATAATGTTGAAGAAATAACCGTATGGTCTGAAAACTGTGCAGGTCAAAATAGAAATATAACAATAGCCACATCCTACGTATAGCAGGTTTTATAAAAAATTAAAAACCTCAAGATCATTCATCTTAAATTTTTATTACCTGGAAGTAGACTCTTGTCCATTCAGCGATTGAAAGGGCAAAAAAAACTACCCAATTCCAAATATTTTACCGCACGACAAACAAAATTAACGGGAACAATTCATCAGATATTGCAAAACTAATAATCAGTACATTGTACACTCCATGAACTTAGAAAATTTCAAATATTTAAATTCCCTTTAAAACTGGTTCACAATCACCTTTTGTATATTGAAAGAAGAATATGAATGGTAAGGGTTTCCTAATATCAACGGTATTATGGCATAAAAATGGTTTTCAGGAAACTGAATTTAAATATTATTATATTAGAAGAAAAAGGAGAGGTGTTTTGAGCGGTGACCGGATAAATCATAAAATGATAATTCATGATAATTTCCCATTTTTAAAAAGTTATAAGTCATGAAAAGTGATGGTAAAGTGAAGAACAAAATCTCTATTAACTGGGTTAAGTGGGTTAGGTTAGGTTTAATTTATTTTTTTCATCGTTTCTAATGACTTTATATCACTTTTTAAAGGTGTGTTGAATTGTCGATTTATCATGGAACCGTTTTGAGCACCCCGGAGGTATTGCCCAGGTAAATACAATTCCAATCGCATTAAATACACCAAATTTTGGTGTCCTACAAAAGATGTTACAGTGGGTACCAGAGCCATTTCACTTTTTTTACACTTATTTTTTTAATATTTGTTTCTCTGTCAGATGACGAAGATATGGAAAATACAAATAATTTGTAAAAATAATTATAATTAAATAAAAAAATATATAAACAAAATAGATATTTATATATAAAGGTTATATAGTTATTATTTTACTTCCAAATGAAATTTCAACATTGATCTATTTTATTTACATTTATATTTACCTATAAATATCTATTTGATTTTTTATTTATATTTACCTAGTAAATATAAATATCTATTTTATTTATAGGGAAATATAAATATAAATAAAATAGATATATTTATATTTACCTGTTATATAGTTATTATTTTACTTCCAAGTGAAGTTTTCAACATTGATCCCTTTATAATATACCATGTGTCATACCAAAATATTCAATATCATTTTGAAGCAGAAGGACTCAAGTCCACAATGCTTTTTTTAAAACATTTTTTTAGGCTTTGCATATAAAATATTTTATTTTATTTTCTCATTTTCGATACAAAATTAATTGATTCAATAGGATAAAAAATAAAAATCAATTATCATGAATATCCGCAGAAGTTATGAGACCAAACTTAGAGAAAAAAAAGTATTTTGGCTCTCCTGAACATTTAGCTTTTTGGACTTGCATCCGTATGCTTCTCGGGTACAGATATATTTATAGAGTTATTTAAGTTATACGAAGCAATGTATAGTAAAAACACACCACAGATGAGGAAAGGTTAAAGCATAATCCATGATTTGATATGGGAACATTTATTTTAAAAAAATTAAAAAAAAGCTTTCATTTGAAAAGAGTCTTTGTAAGCAATTAAATACTTTTTGGATTGTTTTTGATTTTTTTTGATGTTGATCTTTCGAGGCTAAATTTGCGCTAAATTGTGGATTTTTTTTACATCTGATTTAAAAATTAAATTTGGAAAATTAAATTGCTTTTTTGATTACAAAAAAATTTTATAAGTAACATAAATAATTAAAAAGTTTGATTAATACTGATGGATTCGCTATTATTTTTAAAATATGAACATTAAAACTAAAAGATTATAGGTGCATACAACAAGATATTATAAGACGAATGTTTGTCTAAAACTTTTGTCTTTATTTTAATTTTATATAAAATGATAATCAATTTACAGATTATCATCATTTATATTACTAAAATAATTCGTAAAATTACTCTTCAGTGCTTTTCCTTTTTGAAATGTTCTTCTTCTAAAGAAGCAAGTGCTTGTTTTTAAAAGAGTTGTGAGCATCAAGCTGAAGAATATATATGTTTGTTATCAATAATGATTTAAGGAAACACGATTATTACAAAAATACATGTTAATAAACAAATTCAAATTAATATTTATTAAGAAAAAGAGAAAAAATAATGAAGTAAGTAAAATTACATGGTTCACAATGCTCCAAATGGGTCACTCGGCTTACTTCTATTTTATAGTGTTATTTATAATGTTTATATAATCGAGTTGAAATATGTAAACTTAAAAAAATAATTTATTGTTTTTCGCTGGCTATCACAGGAGTTACAAATACAGGAAGGTGGGTAGTTGGAAGAATGTTAGTAATTTATTAATCCTTAGATTTTTTTGTATAATTTCGAAAACTGACAATTGGCCGGCATTATCGTTCTTCAACAGATCCATAAATTCGATCTCGTTGACGTATTTAATGTTTTATTGAAAATTGAGATACCCGTTTAACGTTCTTAGATGCACGAGCTGTGTGAGTCGGGGCTGCTTCCAAAAAATATTAAATAAAATAAAGCTTCTTAACCTTAACTTTACTAACGATTGTAACTTTTTTCAGGTGAACATATATTACCTTGAATTTCACAGAGAAGTATGTGAATAGCAGTGTGGTTGAATAATTGAATTCAAAATGTATTCCGTAAACTTTTAATTGTAAGTCAGCATGTGCTCGTCAGAAAAGATAATAATTATATTCACTCGTAACGAGACAAAGGTTTCCTTTTACTGTAGGTCAGGATGTGTCTTGTCAGATAGCTATTCCGAGAAAATGAATATTTGCACTAAGAACATGAAAAAGGTTTTTCTACACTGTGAGTCAGCATGTGGCTCGTCAGATAGCTCTTCCGAGAACATGAATAATTGCACTCGGAACATGAAAAAAGTTTTTCTCCACTGTGAGTCAGCATGTGGCTCTTCAGATGGCCACTTCGAGAACATGAATACTTGCATTCAGAACATGAAAAAGGTTTTTCTCCACTGTGAGTCAGCATGTGTTTCGTCATATTGCCCCTTCGAGAACATGAATAATTGCACTCGGAACATGAAAAAGGTTTTTCTCCACTGTGAGTCAGCATGTGGCTCTTCAGATTGCCACTTTGAGAACATGAATAATTGCACTCGGAACATGAAAAAGGTTTTTCTCCACTGTGTGTCAGCATGTGTTTCTTCAGCGGGCCCCTTTGAGAAAATGAATAGTTGCATTCAGAACATGAAAAAGGTTTTTCTCCACTGTGAGTCAGCATGTGGATCTTTAGATGGCACTTTTGAGAAAATAAATTGTTGCACTCGGAACATGAAAAAGGTTTTCCTCCACTGTGAGTAAGAATGTGCTTCTTCAGACTGCTCCTTAGATAAGATGAATAAGTGCACTCGGAACATGAAAAAGCTTTTTTTCCACTGTGAGTCAGCATGTGGTACTTCAGTTGGCCACTTCGAGAACATGAATAATTGCACTCGGAACATGAAAAAGGTTTTTCTCCACAGTGAGTCAGCATGTGGCTCTTCAGATTGCCACTTCGAGAACATGAATACTTGCATTCAGAACATGAAAAAGGTTTTTCTCCACTGTGAGTCAGCATGTGGCTCTTCAGACTGCTACTTAGATAAGATGAATAAGTGCACTCGGAACATGAAAAAGCTTTTTCTCCACTGTGAGTCAGCATGTGGTACTTCAGTTGGCCACTTCGAGAACATGAATAAGTGCACTCGGAACATGAAAAAGCTTTTTCTCCACTGTGAGTCAGCATGTGGCTCTTCAGACTGCTACTTAGATAAGATGAATAAGTGCACTCGGAACATGAAAAAACTTTTTCTGCACTATGAGTCAGCATGTGTCTCTTCAGATTGCCACTTAGATAAAATGAATGGGTGCATTCAGAACATGAAAAATGTTTTTTTCCAGTATGGGTTCGTAATTGCCTTTTAAAATTCGACTTATGAGAATGGGAGTAGGTACAATGAGGAAAAGATAATTGTTTTTCCAAAGGTTGCGTCTTGAGATCTGTCGAAAAAATAAAATAGTACGATTATAAAGGTTTAAAACGACTTAATATCTACACTTGGTGTAAGAAAGCACAGAAATTGATAACAAAATACGATTGCAGAATTGTTAAATTTCATTTCAAAAAGTGTTTTTACCGGACTGGACAATTCTTTCAAAGCGTTCTAAGCATTCTTTTTTTACATCCGGCAGGTCTATGTCAATTTCCATACAAGAGAATCCCCCATCATTATCTTCTCGGCGTCCGTGTTCCTCCTTGACGGTAATAGTCTCCACATTAATGCAAGCTATAAAACAACATGTGCGTACATTGATCATCGATGTTAAACTCGTTTAAAAAAAGCTTAAACTAGAAACAATAAAATAAATCATTGATTAACCCTGCAGAAGTGAGAAATAAGTGAAGAGAGTTCAAGGTTAATTTAAGAAAATTAATAAGAACAACCCCGAATGTCCGCTTCAGAAGGAATAAGCATTTGCTCTTGAGTACCTTCAGTATGGAGTTGTTCTTTTAATTCAATAGCTCCAGGTACGGGGGCTCCATCGAAGCCAGAGTAAAGTTGGCCTCTCAGAAGCTGGGCGTACTGTACAGGGCCCGCAGATGCTTTAATAGTACACAACTGCTGACCCTGTACAAATCGCAAGTGCGCCCTACTGTCGAATTTGGCAGCCATCTCTGGTCCGGAGCCCCTAAATACCTGAAAAAAACCCTTGACTCTGTGCAAAAACGGGCGGTCCGTTTGATAGATTCCCCAATCTTAACAAACGGACTGCAATCTTTAGAGCACAGGCGTCAGGTAGGTATGCTGTCCTTGTTCTATCGGTATTACAATGGAAGATGCTCTGAGGAACTAGCGTCATTGATCCCTTCGGAACCGGTGCGTAGTCGGGATACACGCCAAACGCGGGCCCAACATTTGTACACGGTTGACATTTGTCACATGAGAACGGGTCGCTTCTACGATTCGTTCTTAAGTTCAACAGCTTGGCTGTGGAATGAACTGCCGGCCTCTGTGTTTCCTCCCTCCTTCAACATGGGACTCTTCAAGACCCATGTTCACTCCTTCCTCTCCACAAAAAGACCCTCCACACAGCATCCCCAAAGATGACATAGGCCCTGAGGGAAATTATTTTCTTCAGGGCCTCCTGTGTAAAGTTAATATATAAAAAAATAAAAATAAAATAGAATGATGTTTTCTTCCTTCAAAATGTATTTTTAACGAATGAGGATGAGGTGGAAACTTGAGGAATCGAGCACTTATTGTAAGCATTGGCGGCTTCTGTGATCGTAGGGTATGGTCACATCAAACAAATCACAAATAAACTCTTCAAAACAATACGTATTTTTGTAAACATAAGAAATATATATAAAATAAAACAATTGAAAACAATATACTTGTTACTTTGCCAATCATTTATAAAATATGGAATAAATGCTTGGAGAAGAGCAACAAACTGGTCTATCGATTCATTAGAAATCGCACAGAAACCGATCTGAAAGGTAATATTAAAAAAAACATAGACTAACTCATACAGAGCAAATATTAGACAGTTGTGACGTACTAGATATACGCCAATTATACGTTAAGACACTACTAATCTACATTTTTGACCAAAAAAATAAATTTTAACATGCACAAAATATCACTAACAGACCAGTTAGACAAGCGTACAAAGAAAACATAAAAACTCCGACGGTAAATACAAGTTTTGGACAAATACACTATCAATACCATGCTATAAAAGCTTTCAACAGTCTAACACTTGAAAATAAAATTGAGGAAAACAAAAATAAATTTATACACAAAATTACAAAATGGATTTAAGAACAAAAAAGACAATATTACCAAAATTTTATAACATAAAATAATATAAACTATACGTAACACACAAAACTTTGGCTGTTTCCGGCAAAGATAAAAAAAAATCTGGTAAAAACTAAAATAACTGCCACTAAAGAGGACAACGTTAACAAACATATAATGTTCTGTCGCCATGGCAATCCAAAATGGACATTTTTTATTTAAGAAACAAACATTCCCTGGTTACGAATAACTTGAGAACATTTGAAAATCTCCAACTACCACCACAGTAAGCGGATAAAGTTGCTTGTGTTGTGATGGAAGACTTAGCCAGCCGAGGAATTGAACAGACTACGCCTGGGTGGGACCCAAGCGCGATGTTAACTCAGCCACCGACCGGTCTAATACAATTTATTTAACATAAGCAATGCAACTCACTGGCTGTCTGAGTACTCTCCGCATATCGCAAACATTCCTTCTTTACATCTGGGAGGTCGAAATCCATATAAGTGTACGGCATTTCACCTCCGCCTTCTTCCTGGGGCCCTGGTTCCGTTTTGATGGAAACAGTTTCTAGATTAACTAGATCCATGGCTCCGCTGTCGCAGGGTTTGGTAATTGGTAAACGACCAAACAAATATACATACCTGAAACAAACATAGTTGTAACGTAATCCTATGAGCACACGAAAACATTTAAATTATCGATTAGCAAACAAAATTTAATAATTTTAAATACAATATTTTGTTTGCTTGTAATATTCTGTAAAAACAATGATATCTTATACGAAACTGATATTTGAAATAAGGGATACATATTGTGACTATCTTGACCTTGAAGTTGACACTTCATATCTGTTGATCTAATCGATAATTTAAATGCTTTGGTAACACTTTTTTTAAAATGGGTTGAGGTCTAACTTTTAACCATTCCTCAGTCAATGGAGTCCCTAATTCAGATGCACTGATGGGCGTAAGTAAAGATTGATCGCGTTACATACAGTACAGTTGTGCATTTAAGCATCCCGTAGCCAAAGTTAATGAACAGTTTTCGATTTGGAATAACGGCCGCTACCAAAATGATAATATCGATTAATATAAGCATCAGTTCTTACCAGTAACTATCACAAGCATATCATGATAAATTTAACTGCATGGGTAAAACAGTTAAAGCGATATTAAGTAGAAACGAGTTGCAACGGCTGGCAATGAAAAGGTCAAAAGGCGTTATGTCAAATATATAGAAAGTAGTTTGGTTTTACATAGACAATAATAATGTCGTAGACCATGGATGAAAAAAATTACCCACGGGTTCATTATTCCTCATTGGCGGCTAATAAATGCATTCATTTTGCAATTAGGTAAAGGTGGTTGGAAACTTAGCATTTTATGATGGTAAAGAACCAATTCACTTTCACGGGGAAATTAATATTTTAGCCCTATCGCATTCAATCTGCCAACATTAATATTTTTCTTTACGTGAACGGTAGTTAAAAATGAAATTGCAACACTGAGTTTTCATCTCAAACACTAAATTATTAATTATTTTTATAAGCAATAATTATTAGCCTGAAACACTCATCCACATTGAAAAATCTCCTGATAAAAGATACATGACGCCAACGGGACGTAATAAAATGTAATATAATTGCAATAATTATTACTTATCAAAATAATTGTTACCTTCTGTGCTATGCATAAAAAATCTTGTCTTCAACATTAGTTTACCAAAAAAAATAATAATAATTACTAAATTATTACTTTAATTCTGTAATTTCTATGGTAAAGCCGGTCGCCAGCTAGTTGTCATTTATTTTTTGGTTGTGTGATTTTGCGTTTACTAGTTTCGTCTTTTTTGTAAAACTTCGTCGAAAACATTTACACCTCTCGAGGAATCCATCAACCTCGTTATAAAGTTATAGTAAAACAGAGTTCACGGGTCCTTGCACAAAAGCATGAATGCATAAAGATTGACAACTCGACCTTCTATAGAATTGGTTTGGTCAAGATTTTAACCTTAGATCTGGCAAATTTTAAGACAATCGGGCAACGGTGACGTCACACCACACCATCGACAAAGGATAGAAGAAATTAAAAAAAAGGCGCGACTATAGACATCAGCCTTACTCATAATCGCAACACTACGATAATACGGACAGGTTAAGTGAAATTTTTACTCATACCAACTCGCGCGCATGCGCATTGCCTAATCTGACCGTATTAGCAGACGTCAGAATTTAACCCACCCGAAGAGCAGGATTAGGCAGTATACGGCCGTATTATAAATTCGGAAATGGCTGACTTTGACAATGTTGACGTTTTGACTGGAGCTTTGGCAAATGTATTCATCCACCACGGGCACGGAAAACATACAAAAAGCGGTATGACCCATTTACGGCGCTAACGGAAGGAGATTTTAGGTCCAAATATAGATTCACAAAAGCAAATATGAGACGTTTGATCGATTTGGTACGGCCATATTTGCATGTCAATAACAAACGGGGTGGAAAAATATCTACCGATCTCCAAGTTCTTTGTGCCATACGATACTGGGGCAGAAACGAGGTAAGGATAGTGTCTATAATTGCATTCCTGTGAAACAAATCAGCAAAATCGATAACTAAACAGTTTTAAAATTATTATAACATTTTTTTCGCAGATACAAGATGATTGTGCAGATTTACATGGATTTAGTCAACAGACAATGTCCCGTATTGCCAAAAGGGTCGCAACTGCATTTGCAACGGACGACTGTTGGGAGACGGAGGTTATGCCTGTACACCATATCTGTTCACCCCAGTTAGGAACCCAAGAAACCCCAGAGAAGTGGCGTATAACAGGGCTCTAATATCTACTCGCAACACGGTGGAGAGATGTTTTGGGGTATGGAAACAGAGATTTCGTTGCCTGCTGCGGGGTATGTCAGGATCTCTCGATACCATCAAGATAACTATTGTAGCTCTTGCTGTTCTCCATTGTCTTGCCATCGATATGAATGATCCTCAGTTAGGTAAGAAAACAACTCAAAATAAAAGATGTGTTAAAATGAAACATAATATAATATCTCAGTTTTTAGATATTCCTTACATTAGAGTTTTGTATGTACTAATTCTATGATTTGTAATTTGGAATAGATGATGATGAAGAACATGATGAGGATGCAGGAACAGAAGCAGGTGGTGGTGGTTTCATGGAAGTAGCCCCAAATGAACAAGTAGCCCCAATCAATCGTATTGGAAATGCCACTAGACAGGTGTTCATTGATCAACATTTTTAAATGTATTAGTATGTACTCGATATGATTGTATCTACATATATAATTATATTACACTGAAAAAATGTACATACTCAGTAGTATAATGTACCTGCGACACAAATGCATATTACACAATAATGAAGATATAATAATAAGACTAAGGTATGATCAATATTGTTTATTTATTTTTATTTTAGGGAAATCAGTTTACAACGTGCAATTTATAGTCATGTGTAATTCACCTAACTGAGAAACCATTTATAGATTTCCTCATTATGTTTACATGGGCGTTGAGCTGGTCTATTTATATTACAAGGAATTCAATTCAACTTAACTTTAAAATGAATGTGTATGATTAATGGGTACTTTATATTTAATAGGTAAATGAGAGTGTATTTGGGAAGCATGTTTATGAGAATTGACAAGGTTGTAGAGATATTGAAAGAAGGGATAAATGCAGATAACTCGATTAATGGTGGACTGACACGCTTCGCTCTAACTCTCTTAACGTTCCAAACTCTTCTCCCATTAGCTTATTCGGAGAGTCATTTGTCATGTTTTCAGTTGGTTGTTGGTCATTCACTGACCCATAAGGGTTGGGAAATGGAAGGTTAGGTACATTTATAAATTAAACAATCTCTTCTTGCTATACAAATGTCTCATATATTGCAATAAATGAATCCACGCTACTAGAAAAAGCTTTATTCTCTTTGTGAATGGATTTGGCAGTGAATTTACTGATTTTAAATCTATTTTTGCTGTCATGTCTCTCTAAACTGTCGGCCAATGAAAATACATGCAGTTTTGTTAGGTTTTGATGAGCAAATATTAAATATTCAGTACTCGACGTAAAATGTGTTACGAGGTTGAACTTTCAGGAAATTAAAAAAAAAAAACAAAGAAAAAACTGTTTTGTTAATTAAGGTTTTTTGAATCTAAACTCTTAACTGTAACCTTTGATAAAACTACAGAAAAAAACATCATCCACATAAAGATTCAGCATTAAAAAACTAGGCAGAAAGTTACAAGTTTTACATAAATAATAGAATAGTTTACAGTTTATAGGAACATAGTATGGAATGTGTTAGTATGGAATGTTATAGGAACATAGTATGGAAGCAACACCAATAAACCGGAGTGACCAATCACAGGCATCCGGAACGTTGGTGTTGGCAGCTCTCTATGCCGTGAAGGAGCGCATCTAGTGGAGTATCCTTGTTCATCAGAGCGTTTGGAGTGGGAGTCGTAACCCTCGGCAACAGAGACTCGAAGATGTGGGCAACATGAAAGCAAACCAAAGAAAGATTAAAAAGTACACATAAAAGGCATTATTATTGATATTGGTCTGCGAAGCTAATGAACGATGACCAATAAACAAGAATCATAAATCATAAAGAAAATAGTTCCCACAAAGCAAAACTAGCAATAAATAGAATATAGGGAGAATTTAATATGTTCAGTCATCACCAAATACCAATTTAATTAAAAACAAGATATTTTAACTTACGAATTTACCATCCCGGAGGAACTTAATCCAATTGCTGCCTCAACCTTCAGCAGCACTGGATCTTCTATGTCTTGACTGGGCCCTCCACCAGTTCCAAATATTTGGCAACGAACACTTGCCCTCTGTGTTCGGGCATCTCGTTTCAAGTTGTCCCACTCCTTTTTTAGAGCTGCTAGGGGTCCGCAATCATATATAAAATATTACGAGAAATCAATTGGGATGTATACAAATTCTAATTAACCAAACATTGCACCCTTCCTAGAAAGGTTACGCAGAGAGGACAGTCTGTCAAACCACTTGCCTCGCCCACAATCACACCATATATCATACATACTCTTAAAATAAAATAATTATTTGGCTATCCATCCATCTTTCAGCATCGACATTTTAATTTTGTGTTCCTCCTCCATGAACCTAATCCTGGTCTGCGACTCTTCATCCTGTAGACAATTTTTAAGGTCACTTTCCTTCTTCATCAAGCTAACCCTGGTCTATGACTCTACTTCCTGTAGACGAATTTGAGCCCTGGATTCGTCTTTCATGAGCCTGAACAAGTACTCCTTTTTTTTTTGGTGCTCAAGGTGCATTATTTTTTTTGTTTCTTCAAAGACGTTCGCCTTCATTTGGGCTAAGTCGTCTTCCTGAAAATAAAAACATTAAATGACAAAGTTTTCATAACTGGTTTAACATAATTATTATTAATTATTAATTATTCTATCAGAGATCATTTCAATGTAAAAAATCAAAATAACGAAATTCGTCAATTAAATAATGTAACGTCATAAATCGTTAAATTGTACATTGTTGATATACACTTATATTTTTAATATTCTTAACTCATTAAATTATTAATAAGGATACTTATATAAATAATGTTCATCTCGATACTCAGCATCTCTTTTAAACACAAGCGTCTGCTTCCATAAAGGAGAAACATCAAAAAAATTCAAAAAAAAAATTGTGAAAACTAATTTTTATATATCATTGTTAGCAAATATTATTATACATTGTAAACTGTAATTATTACATAATAAAAAATTCCAACTTTCTATTATAATTTTTCCAATTTCCAATCCAGGTAAGTATGTTTATGTATCTTTGTAAATAATAAACTTAGATAGTGCCTATATATAACAAAGTGTACAGCAGAGGTGATTTCTCACAAAAACGGCGCTTTAGAATTATTATTTTTATTAATCCATATTATGTTAACACTACATACAAAATAACTATATTCAACTTTAGTCACCATGAAACAGGCAGTCACCTAGTACGGTGTTTTAATCTATTCTCTGCAAATCTCTTAATTATCGTGCATTTTATACATAAAAAAAATTAATATTCATATATGAGTTATTGTTTTTCTTAGTAAACATTCAGTTTTAGTATGACAATAAAGTCAGTTGAGTAAACAAAAATGTGGTGTGAAGAAATACTTACTTTATGGCGTGGTCGCCTCCGAGGTGGAGGTGGAGGGCAAGCGTGCAGCGGGACATGCTGGATGGTGTGTGCTTGTGGTGATAGTGGCGGTGGTGGTGAATCAGCTTCACTTGTTTCCTGTTGATATAAACAAAAGATTATGTCCAACTGAAAAGTTACTGCTTTAAATATTGCAAATAGTTAGCACTCATTGTTGCGCTGATCATTTAAGTAGGTTTAGGTATATTACCTCAAAAGACAACTTCCTATTGGGAACAGAGTGTGGCAGTGTGGAGTGAGGGGTTGATGTAGGAAAATTCATCTGTAATAATAAAACACAATTACCAATATAACTCCCACAATTAAAGCAAGATTTACATGAGTTTAAATATAGACAGAACCATCAATATTTCAATAATATTACTATCAACTTATCTTTTGAAAAAAAAAATGCTGGTTGGCTGTTAAATATTAATTCACATAAAAAGTGTGTTTTTCCATTTAATATATAATGTCACACCACAAAGTATTTGCTTCCTTCGATAAAAAGATATTTACCTTTGCTTTAAATGTTGAATCGCTATCATCAACATTTTTGTCCGTTACGAATTCATGTGGTAACAAATCCACCATCGAGAGAATATCTTGCGAAGGACTTGTTGGTTGGGGACCTCCACCTGTTGCCATCACTTCCCTCCTATACCGGCTCAATTGGCTCTTACAAGCCAATTTGAGCATCTTCCATTGAGCTTGTATCTGACCCATATCTCTTTTTTGGTCACTTAGTGTGTTAAATCTGAAAAATAGTGTGCTATTAATTATGTGGTATGCACACCTTTACATTTGAAATGGATGTCAAAGCTACGAAGCGACAAACTTAAAGTTGAATCTGTAGAAAAGTTAACAATGCGGATATATTATGGAGGTATACTTACTTTAATAAAACAAGCTTCCAAGCTTCCCTCTTGGCAATTAGGGTGTTACTGTCCGAGTTTTTATTCTCTACAGCCCTCACGTGTTCAGCCACACAGTCCTTCAACAAGGCCTACAAGGAAAACAATCATTATACTTACACTAATTTCAAACAAGTAAACAAAACATTAGAGCCAAGATAAAAGTTAACAAACCTTTTCAACGTCACCCCAATTTTTGTTACGCTTGCACCTTTTTAATTCTTCCTCCAAATTAATGTCAACATTATCCATTTTTAGGTTATTCAAAGATAAACAAACCAACTCTTGGATTACTTTTTTGACATATAAAACTTGAATAAACGTGAAGTTGGCAACACGCCGCGAAATGCCAAAATTTTTCAAGTGTTGCTACTGTAAAAAAATCATATTCCATAATCCAGCCGTCGAGCTATATTGGGAAAATTTATGATTATGAGTAAAAATTTTTAATCTGACCAGTATAGGCCCCCACCCCTGTATAGCTAATACGGGGTATTATCTTCGTATTAGGGATTTCATTATGAGTAAGACTGATAGAGTTATTACAGTTATTAGAAGCAATGTGTAGTAAATACACAAAGCAGATAAGGAAAGGTTAAAAAAACACTCCCCACGGAATTCCCAAAGAATGTATAGGAAAATAATTTCCTAGTACCAACATATATTTCACGTTAATGTAAAAGAATGTCACTATCTATAATACATTTTTATTTTTGTGTTAATTTTTTCGCACTACACCCCTGTACTTACACAATGCAGGCAAGCGATTGGTTCACAAACTTGCAATTATAAAATGAACTATTTATACTAGTGCAATTATTACAGTGGTCATTGCAGACAAACAGATACTAATACACTGAAAGTTGTATAACGCAGCCATGTTATCAGTATACCACCTCGAGTTACTTGTTTTACCGGTGATGCTAATCGTCGTACAAAACACAAGTGGATTTGCAGTTATATCAACGAACGAGATGTCTTCTGAAAAAGTAAGGCCTTTTTAAATTTGAATGGATTAATACAAATCTCGGAAGTGGAAATTAACCCACTTCCCGACGTCTGATCGAGATGAAACTCGGCTTATAGACTCGTTGTAGATGACAATGTATTTTACTTAAACTTCATTTTTTATGGCAGTCACGAACACAAACGCGAACATGTGTGCATTTCTCTTGAATTGGATGGCATTACAGCTGTTATTTTATGAAGTAAATAATGTTGATCATACCCGATCGGGATTTGGCTCAGTTGTTGCCCTGGGGAGGACGGTTGAATCCTTAGTCAAACCATTTTTATTTTATAATCTATTTTTACATTTTTTATAATGTTTTATCATGAACTTAGAAGTCGCTGCGGCTCCTAAAATAGTTGTCATTGTGGTTCCAGTTACCGGATACCAATGTGAAACTGGTCCCTTATACATTTACTTTTGGAACCGGTTACTAAAAAAAAAACTTTGGGGAATAAAATTCCATAATATTTTAATGAATTTCATCATTTTTTATACATATTGCAAAATAAACCGAGTTCAAAAATAAAAGTGGGTGTCAGTCTCACTGACCCGACAAAACAGAAAATAGAAGGAAAGGAAAGAGAACACACAAACAACAAAACAATAAACCATAAACTTACGTATTATGTAACCATGCTTCGTTTTATCACTTCTTCATCTCAGTTGGACAAGGTCAGGGGTGCTCAAACGGTCGATCGCGATCGACCGGTCGATCGCGAGTCCTTTTTGAGTCGATCTCGAGAAAATTTTCCCATTTTTCATGCCTTCTTTTTTATTATTTATTTGTAGCTTGTAAGACAGAGTTACTGAACGGAGTGTTCTGGAACAGCTGGCAAATTTCGTATTCGCAATGTTTGGGTCAACTTACTTGTGCGAGTCTACATTTTCTAAAATGAAGATAATTAAGTCAAAATATCGCAATCGACTAACTGACGAACATATGTCATCATGCTTGCTATTAGCACTCTGTAATTACGTACCATCGTATGAAAAGTATGCTGAAGACATGCAGTGCCACGCTTCAACAGTCATTATTTAGTTAAGTTTAGAAACTAGAACTCGTGTTTTTTTTGTAAGAACCAATAAACTTGCAATTTTGAATAAATATAAGTTTTTTCATTGACTTTTTAGTGCAGACACCCACCTACCATGATTAAAAAAAATGCATATTGCAAACTAATTTCTGTCGTTCCTCCAAATTTTATGTGGATTCGTGGCCATGCAATTATGCAACGTCCCTATATATACACTAATACCTGCGCCACGATACACCCTACCTACATAGACGACAATCCTGCATATGCACATACTTGCAGTCTCTCAGAGTCGATCGATCGGAATCTAATAATATTGAGGTAGATCGCCAACAGTTCAAGTTTGAGCACCCCTGGACAAGGTTCTTCAAAATCATTTCTTTTGCTCATTTAAGCCCCGCATTTCCAATTTCTACCGATTTATAACAAGTTTCTATTTAACTCTTTAAGTTCCAAAAATATATATATTTGTTATAATATCTATACATATGTTATGCCGAAACGTTAAAATTATGAAATTCCACTCGATAGAAAAAAATTGCAAAGTTAGACTCCGAAAAATATTGAAAACACTTTAGTTCTGTTATTTAATATGTTATAGGCATGTAAATATTCACAGTGGATCTTTAAATGCAACTAAATCATTTTTCGAGAGATTTTGCTGTATTTTAAACGAGTCATCTTTTATTAAATATTTTCCCCATTTTCGCTTAATTATTATCGGTTTTTAATATTAGCGCACTAAATTAACATTCATATTTACAAATCTACCTTTCAAACCATGTTCAAACGCTTACTACGGAGCCTTCAATACCCAAAAGAACTTTCAGAACCATCTGTATTGTATTTATGTAGATATTTTAAAGATAAAGTTCAATCATCAAGTTTTTAAGGTTTCTTTTCTTATCGAAATGTTATTAGGTGTCAAAGCTTGCAAAGACGAATTCTTATAATCTATTTAACATTTTCTGATGTTGTGTTTCAATCTTTTGTATTTTACTAATATATATATTTTAACTCCTCCAGCGTTTGAAGGTCATATGTGACCTTAATATTTTCTTATTTTGAGGTTAAATCTTGTGTAAAGTATTTTACAATAACATATTTTAACTCCACCAGTGTTTGAAGGTCATATATGAGCTTAATATTTTATGATTTTGAGGTTCAATCTTGAGTAAAGTATTTTACAATAACATATTTTACTCCCCCAGCGTTTGAAGGTCATATATGACCTTAATATTTTCTTATTTTGAGGTTCAATCTTGTGTAAAGTATTTTAGTGTAACATATTTTAACTGCACCAGCGTTTGAAGGTCATATATGACCTTAATATTTTCTTATTTTGAGGTTCAATCTTAAGTAAAGTATTTTACAATAACATATTTTAACTCCTCCAGCGTTTTAAGGTCATAAATGACCGGGCGTCCATATTTTATAAAATTATATTTATCTTTTTTTCTATCATGCAGAAATACGAAATACGTTAGAAAGAGAAATAATCATTTCGAGATTGCCTCAAATATTTTTTATTATGTTAACGACATAAAAGTGAAGTTACAGTTTTCTTACAAATTCCTCAAACAAATTTGTTTTTTTTAGAAATATCGATATTTTCCAATTTTTCTACGATTAGAGTAAAAAATTAAGTACAGGGTTTTCCAATAAAAGGTGTTATTTTGGATAGCCCGCTATTTCGGTAGATGTTACTTTTGAAGCTGTCATTTTTTGACATTTGACAAGTAGAAACTACGCCATTAATAAAAATGGAACGATACACGCTTCAACAACGCATTGAAATTGTCGCATCTGCTGCTCGGAAAACCCAATTTTAAACCCAATCCGAGTTATTGTTGAAAAGCCTCTCTATCCTCAACGTGTGACTGTTTAGTGCGGTTTATGGTCCGGCGGAGTCATTGGACCTTAATTTTTCGAAAATGAGACTGGAGCAATAGTTACGGTGAATGGATTGCGCTATAGAGAGATGATTAATGATTTTTATATGGCCGGAATTGGATGGTATTGATCTGGACAACGTTTACTTTCAACAAGACACGTTGTTTGTGTGGCGCTACGTGCCACACAAGCAACGAAACCATTGATCTTTTACGATTGAATATCAAAATAACACCTCTTATTGGAAAACCCTGTATAAAAGCGTTTTTGACAACATTGTTTCACGTTTGATAATTTTATTATTTATAAAAAGTAATGTGTATTTTAAATAAATACAGCGCCCAGATAATTTTATATAGTTTCTAAATAAGTATTTATTTTTACTCGCATATATAGCGCATTTGAAATACACAGAAAACATTGCAAACTAAGCTAAAGGGAAATATACTTAGAACCATATGCAACAAATTATGATGCCATAGCTGGTTGCATATGGTTCTATCTTCGCGTTTAAGTGTGTTCTGGTAAGTATACGTCCCATTTCAATATTTGACATTACAGCAGGTATATTAAACTAAAATAAATTACACAAAATTCAACCTCAAATTCAGAAATCGGTAAATAGATAATAAATATTGACACCTCATATCTCAGAAAAAGGTACAGTGAAGTTAGAACCCTGTCCAACTAAAGTAACGATTGTTATCCGGTTAAGTTTAATATTGACTTTGAATGTATCACTGTAAATCCACTTTCTTCAAATAATTTCACATTTTCAGGGTCAACAGTCAATTGACAACAATGGCGCTGTTGTCACGAGTCAAATAATGGAAAAACTGAAGCTGCTTTCAAATATGACATCAATTCAACTCGATAAAAGAAATCAACTTGTATTCCAAGATACTTCGTTCAATAAATCTCGACCCGACGAAAAAGAAGATCAACAGATGATGAAAATCGACTATTTCTACAAAAAGTTCGAAAAAATAGAAAGATTTCTCAAGAAAATGGCATCGGAGAGAAATGATAACCTAATCGGTGTAACACCAATACAGCGTGCAGAAAGAGAAGATTTTTCAAGCAATAGAAGAAAAAGGAGTGACATTTACAATACGTCCTCCGATTCGTGGAATATTTTAGACGATCTGCTTAATATTGTAAGAAAAGTCGTCTCCATTGTCGGGTTAGCAGACTTCAATTGTAATTGGTGTTCTGGAGACAAAAGAAACAACACGAAAATCCGAAAATGATGGTAACAATTTAACCCTCTCCAACACGAACCAATAACATTTAGCCTGAAGTCGCGGGGTCGAGGAGAAGACGTATGAAAAATGCCAAAACCTACTTAAATTTATTCACATCTCATTCCTTGCTTCTTCAAACACCCAAAAAACATAAGCCGTTATAACTGCATTGACAACACAAAAAACAAATTATAATACAAGGTTTTCCAATAAGACGAGATATTTTAAATATCCCGCTATTTCGGTAGATGTTACTTTTGAGGCTGTCATTTTTTGACATTTGACAAGTAAAAACAACGCCATTAATAAAAATGGTACGATACACGCTTTAACAACGCATTGAAATTATTAAAAATCACTTGAGTGAATCAAATGCAAATCATCTGTAGTGATGGGGCCCATTTCCACCTCGGTGGCTTCGTCAACAAGCAAAATTGTCGCATCGGCTCGGAAAACCCAAAAGTTATCGTCGAAAAGCCTCATTATCATCAACGTGTGACTGTTTGGTGCGGTTTATGGTCCGGCGGAGTTCTTTTTTGAAAATGAGGCTGGAGCAACAGTTACGGTGAATGGATTGCGCTATCGAGAGATGATTAATGATTTTTTATTGCTGGAATTAGATGGTATTGATCTGGACAACGTTTGCTTTCAACAAGACGGCGCTACGTGCCACACAAGCAACGAAACCATTGATCTTTTACGATTGAATATCAAAATAACATCTCTTATTGGAAAACCCTGTAGTACACCATGCACGACATTGCATACAAATCATTTAAAAATTTATCGTACAAGATGGCTGTCAGGCAATTTCTCTTCACCCTAGATTTGACTTCAAGGCAATTCATACAAAATCACACTAATGCTCCGTCCAGGGCTTTTTAGGTTATGATAATGACAAATTAAATTTAAATTCGGAAATGCATTTTTCAATCTGTAAGCACATCATCAATGATTTGTAAGAAAAAGTATTTCAACAACTTCGGTTCGTGGAATGTCTATAACAAATAATACAAAAGATACATCTCTCATTAAAGTGTGAAGCTACTAATTCAGTTTGGTGATTAATCGAAGATTTCAACGCGCAGGAACTTTTGAAATAATTCCAATAAAAGTTTTAAAAATGGCCACATTATGGCCAGCGGGCGCTCGCGGGTGTTTGCAAATTGGCCAAAACGTGGACAAAAACGCTCCAGTGTTAAGGCGATGCTAACTACTACTCTACGTCGTGTAATATTTTAAATTGAGCCGCTATCAATAACAACCCTTACGTAGATGGCGATAAGGTTTAAATTCCCGCTTAACACCATCCGCCTGTTTTGATTTATGCAAGAAAAAGACATGGCCAAAAAGTGCCTTTTATTTTATTTTGTGGATGTTCAGGCATAAATATTTTATTTTTTTTGATCATTTTATAAATAACTTAATTTGTCACATTATACAATAAAATCATAACCCAAAATGGGTTCGTTAGTAGGAGATTTTGAACTTTAAAGCAGTTTTCATAGGCCTTATACATTATTTTTTTATGGGCTTATAAAAAGACTTATAAACTGTACAGTTTTTATTATTCTCCTGACGAAGGAAAGGTTCTTCCGAAACCGGTAGAGTGAAAATAAAACTATAGTGGTCAAAAACAAATTTATGTGTTTTTATTGTAAAAAATAATATTATTACAATATTAGTGATTTCTAAACGAAAATCTGAAATAGAAAAATCAGAAAAGGAAACGGTCACATCTGGGACTCGAGTCCTGGGTTCGAGTCCCAGATGTGACCGTTTCCTTTTCTGATTTTTCTGTTTCAGATTTTCGTTTAGAAATCACTAATATTGTTTTCAATATTTAAATATTACAATTTGAGGTTTTACTCAATAAAGTTATTCCGAAAAATAAATATTATTACATTTCGATTAATAAGTAGATGGTACGTGGGAAGTACATGGAGTTATAGTTATCTATCTATTCAGTTGGAATAAAGCAGAGCTGATAATATTGCAAGAGTAGGTACATAATAAATTGCGACAATAAGCTATTTGTTAGTTCCAATGATGATATAATATTTCAAGAGTAGTATAATATTTATATATTTGATATAAATGATATCCTCACTGGGATCTCCCGTGCTGAGGATGTCATTTCCATATTATAAAAAAATTCCTAGTATGGATAAAATAAAAAATAATATATTAAATAGTGTTCTTGTGAAATAATTATAAATATATCACATGATGTTTTTTTCAGTTGAGTGGTTTCAGACTTTATTTGGTGTCTGTATATTATCTCTTTCTGATCTCCCAATGTTTGGGATCCAGCTTTTATATGAGATTTAAATGATAAAATACTGTTGAGTTTTGAATGAGAGTGGGATTTTGTTGAAGAGTCTAGAATGTGGTAACATTATGAAATATAAAAATGGTTTGAATTGATGATGTTACTGCTTTTTTGTTGACGCTGCATATTGTTTTGTAAAATATTTTTAATATTGAGTGTGTTTTAAAGATGTCTCAAATTTTCGGAAGATGGAATATTTGAGCAATGTTACTCAATGGGAATGTTATCGTTTTTTTTTCAAATGACTTAAATATTGAGTATCTGTACCAATTTGTTTTATTTGCACCTCCAGATCGAATAATTCCAAACTGAATTAATTAATGAACTAACGCGTAACATTTTTTTTAATTACCTTACTGTTATATCTCTGCCTACTAGCAGATTTCTGTGTTGGGAACTCTTGTGAAGAAGTAAAAGGTTCTTTACTATAATTTCGTGTATTTACGTTACAATAAATATAAGTCTTGATTTAACTACACTGTTCATTACCCGAGGGTTGGTAATTCTCGTTTCTAAAAGCTTGAAGTCTGACAAGGATACCCCACAGGCAATTGCTACACTCTAGCGACATCTGTCGGACTCTGGAGTAAGCTTTCTGACTAGTGCCATCTATCGCTTGAATACCCAACTTATTACCATACATCACACTAACATAAAAATACGCAGCATGTCAGCATGCGTGTCTCCATTTTTTTTTCTTTGAGAACATGAAGATTTGGAGTCGAGATAAAAAAATTATAATCCACTGTGGGTCAGCATGTGACGATTCAAACCTACCTTACGTGAACATGAATAGTTACAGTAGGAATATAAAAAAGATTTTTCTCCACTGTGAGTCAGCATGTGACTTCTCAAACCTCCCTTCCGTGAACTCGAATAGCTACAGTTGGTACATGAAAAAGGTTTATCTCCACCGTGAGTCAGCCTGTGTTTTTTCAAGTTTCCTTTTTGAGAACACGAAAAGTTGCAGTCGGGACAAGAAAAGGGCTTTTCTCCATTGTGAGTAAGCATGTGACTCCTTAAATCTCCCTTTCGTGAACTTGAATAGTTACAGTCGGCACATGAAAAAGGTTTTTCTTGACTGTGAGTCAGCATGTGTATCTTCAAATTTCCCTTAAGTGAACATGAATAGTTACAGTTGGAACATGAAAAGGGTTTTTCTTCACTATGAATATGCATGTGACGCTTCAAACCTCCCCTTTGAGAAAACGAATAGTTGCAGTCTGGACAAGAAAAAGGTTTTGCTCCACTGTGGGTGTGAGTAAGTGTATGCCTCTTCAAATTTTCCTTTAGTGAAAATGAATAGCTACAGATGGAACATGAAAAAGGTTTTTCTCCACTGTGAGTCAGCATGTGACTCTTCAAATTTCCCATTCGTGATGATGAATAACTACAGTTGGTACACGAAAAAGGTTTTTCTCCACTGTGAGTTAGCATGTGACGCTTCAAATCTCCCCTTTGAGAACACGAATAGTTGCAGTCAAGGCAAGAACAGGGTTTTTCTCCACTGTGAGTCAGCATATGTGACTTTAAATGTCCCTTGTGAGAACTCGAACAGTCGGAGTCGGAATATGATAAAGATTTTTCCATACCATGGGAACAAGATAATGTGTTTTCCCCATGATGCATCTTCATGTCTGTGAGTAAGTATGAAAAGTACTTCGAATTAAACTTAATAGTACAGTTAAATAACGCAAAAGTTAGAAAAAACGAATTGTGAATATTAACAACACGAAAATCAGTTTTACCTTCTTTCTTGGTAATTTTTCCAGAGTGCTCTAAGCAATCGTTTTTAACGTCGAGGGGATCAATGCCAATCACCGGATAAGGAACTCCAGTTCCATATTCTTCTAGCGGTCCTGGTTCTAACTTAATTAAAACAGTCTCCACATTAATGCTACCTGGAATGAGAAATGAACAGATATGCCAAATAGCGCATGTAGAAAAATGGTCGACCCTTTCCCAAACAGACAACTAGAACAATAGAAGTTCCTTCAACGTTTTTATTTTATTTACTGGTTCTATGAATTACAAATCACATTTGAAGCAATGTTAAAATAATGATAAAAAGGGCTGAGGAATCAACTATTGGGAGAGATTTTACTAGCGGATTTCATATTCTATTCTAGAGCATGGGATAGCATCACATAAGAATTTTCATCTCTCAGTCACTGGAAAAATAATACATTTTGAATAAGCATGACAAATAAAATATATCACTATAAGAAAATACATTTTGTTAGAATTTGTGCACCCGCTAGAAACATCATAGTATCATTACAAACTTTGGAGTGTTTATTACTGATAAAGTTACGGTTTCCCAAGTTTTTCGGTTATCATTAGTACTGTATCCTCGGCGTATGAAGTAATTTGTCTATGTAATGATTGAAAGAAAATATCGTTAACATAACTGGTGAAAAGAATTGGTCCGAGCAATGTACCTTGTGGGATTCCAAAGTCTAATATTTCTTTATCTATATTTTAGTTGGAAATCCATTTAATCGCGTTGTCTTTTATAACAATACTATTCAAATTTTCTCGGGAGAATCTCATGGGATATGCTATCAAAATCATTTAAACTTATCTCATGTTTCTTAAATGTATAAAGTTACTTTAGCAATAGCATCTTGTATTAGAACTAGTTTTTGTGTAGAATTTTATTACTTTCTAGGAAATTGACACAATTATTTTTTACACTTTTTTTAAATCTTTCCTATTTTTTAAATAAGACTATTAAACTTTTCAAATTACTTCGATAATGACGTCAATATAAAATTATTTTTTTTAACGATGAAAGGGGGCGCCATATAAATGTATTTACCTTAATTGTTAAACATTTCAAAGCGGACATTTTCTAACATCTGAATTTAATCATACATTTTTAACTTACTGGCTGTCGCAGACTCCCCGAAAGATTGCATACATTCCTTCTTTATACCCGGAAGCTCTATATATATATATCCGTATCAGCCATTTCACTCCCGCCTTCTTCCTGGGACCCTGGTTCCATCTTGATGGAGACGGAAACCCTCTCGGGGTGTGGAAGATCCATGGTGGTACAGTGGTAACGTTACAATACTTGGTCCAAGCTCAGTAGATAATAGACCTGAAAGAGTACAATGTTTTTAGTCTTATTTGTGGGCAGTTGTTCGAATATTTGAAGCAAGTAGTTTGCATGACAAACATTTGTAAATAAGAATATAATTTGGACTGAATCTTGACCTTAAAGTTATGACATTCAAAGAATGGATGAATTTAGAGAAAATAGGGAAACCTTTCATACGCACATTTTATTTTTAAAATAAATAGTTAGATAATAATTAGAAGTATATATTTCAGTTTCGGTAAATGGTAAATAATGCATTTCAATAATTATTCCGTTAAAATTAAAATCGATTCTTTCTTGGGTGCCATTGTTATTGATGTCAAAGTTTTAATGTTAGTTTTTTTTCTTCTCTTATTTAAACCAAAATATTAACCTATGACCCTGAAATAGGTTCTATGATTGTCAGTATGGTTTTAATTAAAACGTACATGAATAAAAAAGATTTAAAATAATTATGTTAAAACAAAACGGCGTTAAATTATCCGTTGCTTAACCTTTTCTCATATGTGGTGTGTATTTACTACACATTGCTTCTAATAACATTAAAAACTCTATAAATATAATAAATTCTGGGTTCAGATTTAAGGTATTCGTCCGGTATACATTTATGCACTGAATTAAAAAATAATATTTTATATAGTTTTTAAATTCAATTAAAAATCAAAGATTTTTGTTAAAAATCGGAAACAAATACACCGATACAATCAACCGTGTGATACTAATACGCGAAGAGTGTGCGAGGAAATGACACGCTATTGATGTCCCGCTTTAGTTCGCTATGCGGGAACATGAGAAATCCACACGTCCGCAGTTGTATTTTGAATTAGACCATCGATACCTACGACCACATAGCTATGTGTGTGCACTGTGCAGTCCAGCGCCTGTTGTGCCAGCTGGCCATTATTTGGTCGCAGATGTAGACCCCTCGCACGTTTTTTTAACATTTGCCGATGGTTTTTTCATGTTTTCAGCAATTAAATTACAATTATTATCACGTTTGATATAAAATATAATAAACAAAAGCGATTAGCTATATTCATATTTTTTCTATATGAAATCGCTTATTTGAGATATGTATTGACTACACAGCACCGGAACGCGTGGATTTTTTTAGCACAGTAATGGATAGGTTAACGAAATTAATTAAAAAAAATATATTAATTTCCGAAACTGAAAGACTTACTTCTCATTGTTATCGAAGTGAAACATATTGGATTTTCTATTTAAAGTGCGTAAACAGATTCACTAACTTTGCACGAGTTAACTTGATGCGTTGGACATAATCAAATTGTGCATTAAAGCAAGGATTAAAATTAAGTAAAGCATAACGAAGGCTCATTTTGAATTGGAACAGCAGTCGTCATAATTGAGTTGCCACCAATTTTATATAATATACGGGGGAAAATATCAGCTTACCAATAACTATTACAGATATGGGACGATTAATTAAAGTAAATTATGTAGAAGAATTCGTAAACTCGATGAAACGATCGGGGCTAACTGTGGCTGACATAAGAATGCGTCATTTATTTATTGATACATTACTCTACAGTACTTCACATTTCAATTCAGCAACGTTGGCCTCACTGGGTTGTTCATTAAAATAAAAGTTTAACACACAGACAATAATGAAGTCATAGACTAAAAAAAATGTTGTAGATGTAAAGTAGGTACTGAACATCGGATTAGGCGTATCATTTTTTTAATTTTTTTGTAACACTTGGAACTACAAAGTTTCATCTGACATTTATAAGAAATTTAGATTTTAATTTCTTATGCAATTCTAAAAATTAAATTTCATACAAAAGTAAACATTAAAAAGTTCATATTAAGCTTTTCGCTCGTTTTTTGGACGAACGCCTATTATCCTTAAATTTAATTTGTTTGCTTTTCGGAACAGCTCACATTGTATCATAGAAATCATTGAGCCTCCCTTACCTTCATTGTTAGAAATATGGACAAAACGGTGTTTTATAGAAAAAAATACCAAAATTTATTTGTAGAAGTTAATCAGAGAATAATTAAAATTAACACGTTTATCAAACCAAATATTCCGACAGCAATTTAAAAAAATATATGTATGAAACTTTTAGAATTTTTTATGAATATATTTTTTCATGAAACGACAAAAAGTGAGGTGACAATAATGTTTATAATACACTTTTTTTTAAATATGTTACTTTTTCGTATCAGTAATTATAGTATTTCATCACCCTTAGAAAACAGATATTAGTTTTCAGATAGTTTGAATAATGACCAATGTTTATGGTTTTTATTGAAAAGCGGAAATACACACATTTTTTTAAATAAAAACATAAATAACTTGGTTTACATCACTTTATTTGTACACAGTCAACATGTTTCGTGAACAATGTTCACGTATACTAATTTTCTGATTATGTGACAGCATCTCAATTAAATTTAACAGTCAAAATAGCACAGGCTTGAAGAGTTATTTAAATTTATTTGTGTTCACGAAAACAATGATTTTTTTTTTTCAGTTAAATTTTCTCAGTTATTATAACATTTTATACCTTAATAGAATTTATTTTATATTAGCAGAGATGTGCAAAATGGGTACCCAAAACCATTTGAAATGCAAAATGGAAATGGGTCAAAACTTTTCCATTTGAAAATGCAAAATGCAAAATGGTTTTTAGAAAAGCATTTCAAATGCAAAATGCAAAATACATTTTTTCAAAATGCATTGAAAATGCAAAATGGTTTCTCAGGTCAAACAATTAAAATAATTATAGAATTTTTAAACAATTTTGTCATTTAATTATGGACATCAATGTAGAACAAACATATTAATTACATGATGGTAAATCCAAAAACACCACGGCTACAGATTATGAAACCACAAAAAAATTGCGCGGAACTAATGTTGCCAACGTAAAAACATAGAAACTGCTATCTAACATTTAATATTACAGCGACATGGCCCCATGTTCAGTATTTGAATCAGTATTTTTTGTAATAGTATCACTCGGCTCCTACCAGGGAGCAACTTGACAAATGTAAATTATCTCTCATAGCGAGGTTGAGGACTGACTGATATTTGGGGCTTATGAAAAAAAGATGAATGGAGATAGTAGGAAGAATGTTGCAAAAAAGCATTTAAAATGGAAAATGCATCGAGAAAAGCATCTAAAATGCAAAATGCCAAATGGATTTTTGAAAAGCATTTAAAATGCAAAATGGAAAATACCCATTTTGCATTTTGCATTTTCATTTGAAATGGATTTATTTGAAATAAAGCACATCTCTGTTTATTAGTTACTATATTTATCATAAATACATCGTACCTCGATTTATGTCAGGTCTTATACAAACCTAGTATTCATTCAACTATAATTCCACTAGTAGATATTTATTTTAATTATATATTGTCTCATTGCACTTCTATTAACAACTGTATCACTTGCAATAATATTTTGTGAACACATTACTTGTTCTGTAATTAATTAATAATATTCTCTTGTGTACCACTGTATGCTTATAATTCGATGTATCATTCTATTGTAAAAGCCATTTTATGTCGTTAAAATAAATAAATTCAGAGCCATAATTACTAAAACACAAAGGTCTTTAACTCAAAGATATTTCAATAATTAAAATAAGGTCTTTAACTCAAAGATATTTCAATAATTAAAATAAGGTCTTTAACTCAAAGATATTTCAATAATTAAAAAAATTCTGTGTGTTTACTTGTTATTTTTATAAGCAATAATTGTTCGCCTGAAACAATCATCCACATTGAAAAAATCTCCTGATAAAAAATACATGACGCCAACGGGACTCGAACCCGTGTCCATTCGATTTCCGGTCGAAAGCTCTGACCACTGAGCTATGGGGGCTTATTTCTTACCCGAGAAAATATTCAATATATGCTAGTGTTTCATTCAACAATTACTGCTTTTTACATTTTTTCACCTGAGAACAACCAACTTTATTTTTATATGAGAAAGGCATTGTAAGTGCTAAATCTCTCACTAGATGGCGTTGATACAAATTGTATACATTTTTTTAGGTGAAATACTTGGACTTGTCAAATATTAATGATTATTTTTTAAAATCCTTTTTAGTATCCTTGAATATAGATCCATTATTTGGCCACTTCTGAACAAAACCATATCCTAATAAAACAAAGAGTATAAAAGAAGTGTATGCGTTACCTATAAATGAGAAAAAATACTTACTATCCATTCCTGTATTCCTACTTGTTTTTGCTCGATTTCAACACCTTGAAATAACGCTGAAGCACGCCGAAAAATATTTTTAGATAAACACTTTTTAAAGCTATTCTCTTGAATTATATTCAATCCACTTATATTGAAAGAAATTATCTATTATATGCCTAGCAAATATACTCCTGGGAGATCAATTTTTTATTCGTTTTTAATGTAAGAAATAGAACCTATAACTAACGTTGATAGCTTCGTGATAGTTTTATCTTAAATTTTCTTCTTTTTCAGTTTTTTGTTTGGGAATTAACAATGGTAAACAAATCCGACGAAATAGAGACGGAAGGCAAATCAAGTCTAAATCCATCGCATGCACTGAATGCAACAAATATTTTATTTCTAGGTGTCACTTAAGAACTCATATGCGATGTCATACTGGTGAAAAACCGTTCTCGTGTTTAAAATGCAGCTATTCGTGTGCCCAAAATTCAGCATTAACAGTACACCAGCGGACTCACACCGGAGAAAAGACATATTCATGTTCAATCTGTAATTATTCGTGTTCAGTGAATTCCTCGTTAATAGCACATTTACGAACTCATACTGGTGAAAAACCATACTCATGCTCTAAATGCAATTTTTCGTTTTCGCAAAAAACAAATTTAACAAGACACTCAAGTGTACATTCTGGATATAAACCATTCACTTGCTCTGAATGCAACTTTTCATGTTCGCAAAAGGGAAACTTAAGAAATCACATAATGACTATCCATATCAAAGAAAATGTGTTCTCGTGTTCAAGCTGTAGTTATTCATGTCCAACAAAACAATACTTAACGAGTCACTTGCTGTCCCATTCTATAGAGAAACCATTTTCTTGTTCCAAGTGCAACTATACATGCTCTCGAAAGGCAAACTTAAGTGCTCACTTGAAGATTCATTCCGGAGATAAACTATTCGCATGTTCTAAATGCTCTTTTGTGTGCCTACGAAAGTATAACTTAAGAAATCACTTGATCACACATTCCAGCGATAAACCGTTTTCATGTTCAAGCTGCAGCTTTTCATGTTCAGCAAAGCGCTACCTAATAAGTCATTTAGTGTCCCATTCTGATCAGAAACCGTTTTCATGTTCCAAGTGCAGCTTTACATGTTCACGAAAGGTAAACTTAACGAGTCACGTGCGAACTCATACTGGAGAAAAGCCATACTGTTGTTCCGAATGCGGTTATTCGTTCAAGGACGAACCTTATAAGACACTTAAAAATGCATTCTGAAAAAAAAGGTCTAAGCTTATAGTGTAGTCTTGTTAAAGTTACAATTACATTTTCGTTACTTTTTTGCTTAAAACAATTTTCGTTTGTCACTGAGCACAATAAATGTTTTCCGCTCGGCTTTATTTGTAGAAGTCTTCAAGATCAACATGACGATGCACGAATAACTCACGTAACCCTTTCCGTTGCAGAGTTATTACTGATTCTTTGGTCGCGCGAATATCGAGACTCTTGCCCCCCCAATACATTTTTTTTTATTATTTACATATAAAATGTTTTTATTTTATCTTGCCACCTTTAGAGAATGCTTGTTTTTGTAATTTATTAATATTATGTAGCTATTTAATAACAAAATGTTATTTTTTATTAAAAATGCATTTGAAACATAAAAACTATAAAATTACTATACACATCTCTGGTTAGAAGTCAGGTTGAATACAATGCAACCATTTGGTGTCCTCATTTCAACTCTCATTGTTTGCAAATTGAAAAAATTCAAAAAAAAATTTTACCTTTTGTTAATTTCAAAATTGGTATTCCTATTATTGAAATCAATTATGTCAATTTACGCAGTAAACTTAACTTATCGAAATTATCTGAAAGGCGAAAAATATTTGATCTCCTTTTATTATATAAAATTGTTCATTCAAGGTTAGACTGCCCTGACACTATAAACTTGCTATATTTACATATACCTCCAAAATATACTAGACGGAATATTTTATTCTACAACAATAACTTCGCTACGAATTATGTGTTAGAAAGAATACATAGGTTGGGCAATGAACTAAGTGATGTCGCTGACATATTTAATTTAAACTTCAATACATTTAAAGCCAAATTAGTCCACCACTTTTAAAATGTAAATAATGTATGAGAAATCATTATATTTTATTTCGATTTTCTATTGTTTGTTTTATACTGTTGTTTAAAATGAAATTTGTAATTTTTATGTACTTAAAAGCCCAATAGGGCGTCAATAAATAAATAAATAACTAAATGTAAAACATTACTGAAATCAACTGTCGAGATTCTAACTAACCATCACACTGTTTCCGCAAGGTTAGGCAGAGATGAAGGACCGACAAACAACTCGGTCTTGGCACACACTACTTGCCTCTTTTACGTTCATTGATCGTCTCATGCATACTATTCTGTTATACTGACTCTTGATATGGCCCGAATCAAGTATCTGGTTTATTTGATCGTCCCGGACTTCTACCACTCACATTCGCCTCAAAATATATTCAACTCGCACTTCTTTCTATGTACCCAAACCATCTGCGACTCTTTCAATCAAGGTTTAAAAGTAAAATCAATATTACATATGAATTTGAAGAAGGCACAAGAGTATATGGGATAAACCCTCAAATATTGGTGCATTCAATGGCTGTCTAGCACTAAACGCACTTTATATGTCTCAATATTAAAATTCGGAGATATAATTTTTTGAAATAGGGCTGAAAATTTCCAAATCAAACAAAAATTTCCGAGCGCTCAAGACTGAAATTGATTACCAATATGGCAAAACGCTCAAGTGGGTATTAATAAAATACTTACCTTATTTGTTATCTCTTTTATTCCACACCAAAATATACACCAAGACATTATTTGTATTTCTGAAATATTAACTTCGTTTTCTTTCACTAGTTTTGGAGCTATTCGGATGGTAAAACTCACAATATTAGATGGAATCATTGGTTTCTAGGACTTCGTCCGCTTAAAAATTAAAAAAAAAAATATGATAATATATAGTAGTGTCTCTCCTAATTGGTCACCGCATTATAACTAGGTTTACTTAGATTACATTAAAAATATACAGCACAAATTTTTAAGATTAAAAACAATACTGAAAATATAAAATTAATAAATCTGTCCGACAGAAGATTAGTAGTTGATGTGACATTATTCACGCTCATGCGAAGTCTGGCAGGGTAAAAATGCATTATCCAAAACTGTCACCATCTTGAAACAGAACGTACAACAAACTTACAGACAGACACAATTTCAAACGGTTGACTTAAAAAAGAACCTCTATGTGCCCATAAGACCCAGAAGGAAATTATTTCAAAGAATACATAATGTTTCTATTTTAAAATTGTCACACCCATACTCAAACCAAAAATATAGCACGTTTCTGTTTCTAGATGCAAACCGAATAACGAAATTCATTAGAAAAGAATAACCAATCACGATGTGTGAATAGATAAATAAATTTCTACATATTAGCATGCCCTGGCTGGCATGGAACGAAACGCATTAGAAGGGGATGGCCTTTCAAGGAATATGCGTGTGCGAGTGAAACAGCTATTATTATGAACGCCCGTCGTTTATATATGCGTGCATCTCAACACGTTTCTTTTTAACTCTTTAGGTTTTTAAATTACAAAAAAATATATTAATGAAATAAAAAACAATATTTTTTGTTTAAAACCACGAATTTTTTTTTTATTAATTTTAAGACCGACCGGTTTCGCTACACTCGAGCATCGTCAGGGTACAAAATTAAAACTGTTTTAATTTTGTACCCTGACGATGCTCGAGTGTAGCGAAACCGGTCGGTCTTAAAATTAATAAAAAAAAATTCGTGGTTTTAAACAAAAAATATTGTTTTTTATTTCATTAAAATGTCAAACCACAAAGTGATTGCTTTCTACGAAAATATAAAAAATATATTGTTTTTGAAGATAATATCTATACATTTGTTAAGTCGAAACGTTAATTATATGAAATTACCTCGGTAGAAAAAAATCGCAAAGTAAACTCCGAAAATTATTGAAAACACGTTTTTTTGTTATTTAACGCGTTATAGCAGTGTTTCCCAGCCTTCATTATGCCATGCCACACCGTAGTCTTTTCAAAAGTCAGATGCCCCACCGGCATCTTTTTTTATGAAACAGCAGGTAAATTTTAAAATCATAATGTCATATGTTTGTGAACATATGAACCCCTAATGAAATTGAATAAAACCTTTTCTAATTCATATATTACAACTGAAATTAAATTCAGTTACGCTTGCTACAAATAAATTTGATGTCCGGATCTAACTTAGTTAATTTCGGTCTTAGGTCCCCTCTATTAGTTATTTCCAATCGATTTAGTTTTTTAATGAGTAAATCGCTTATGGCGCTAAAACCACATTCCACCAAATAAGTTGAGGGAAAGGTTAATAATAATTTTCTGGCATGCAAAGTAATGTTAGGATATTTTGTGTTAGTTTCTTTGCAAATTCTTAGTGTAAGTTTCTTCTTTAAGCCTTTATTTCACATTTGCACTCACACTGAGCAAAAAACCGTTATCATTTTATTAATGTAATTCTTCATGTTCACGCAAGCCAAATTTAATGGCATACGTGGTCACTCATACGAGGACTCAGGAAACGTTCTTCTTATTTTCTTACTGTGATTATTCATGGTCAAGCATAATAAGACACATTCACACTCATACTAAGGAAAACCCGTCTCTTTTCTCATGTTCTTACTGTAACTATAAATGTTCACAAAAGACAAACTTAGTGACAGTGACATTCGCATTCACACTAAGGATAAACCGTTTTCATGTTCTTACTGCGATAATTCATGTTCACAGAAGTCATGTTTAATTAGAAACAATAGCATTCACAAAAAAAAAAACAATTCTTACTGAAATTATTCATGTTTATGGAAGTTAAATATGACGATCCACACTCATATTTAGGATCATCCATTCTCATTTTGTTAGTGTAACTATTCATGTTCACAAAAGTCAAGCTTATAAAGACACATTCGCACTCATACTAAGCAAAATCCATTATTATGTTCTTACTGTGATCATTCGTGTTCACTAATTTCCAGCTTAATGTTACAGATTCGCACTCATGTTTAGAAAAAAAATCATGTATCATGTTCTAATCGTAATTTATATATTATATTTTATTTTAGGAAAATTAACAGTAACTTGGTTGGTTTATACATGTGCAATTTACTTAACTGAGAAACCAACTATAGATTTCCTCACTATACTTATACATTATGTAGGTATAAAACAATTAAGCAATACAACAACTACAGCTACATCCTGCATAGTTTCTGTGATTTTAGATAATTATTGAAATGTAACGGGTTACATTTTATTTTAAGTACAATTTGGCGTATATTTCAATTTTGTACATCTCAGGCATTTTTTGTATGACCGATGAGTATTCCCCTTTATATGTGGAATGCCTATGTGTCTCATCTCTGAAGCGTGGTGCCCCACCACTGAGGCGCTATGCCCCACCAGTGGGACGTACGCCCCACCGTGGGAAACACTGCGTTATAGGCATGAAAAAATTCACAGTGTATCTTTAAATGCAACTATAGCATTTTTCTAGATATTTTTGCTCTATTTCAAACGAGTAGTGTTTATTATATTTTCACCATTTTCGTTTAATTATTACCGTTTTTTTACCGAAATATAATAATATGACAGTTCTAGTTCTTATAGTGATTTTTTGGGGTATTATGCCGTGTAGCGCTACCTCCTTCTTTAGCCAACGTTTCGGACAGCATTGCAGTGTCCATTATCAGGGCAGATATGTAATGATGGTGATGGACATTGCAAAGCTGTCCGAAACGTTGGCTAAAGAAGGAGGTAGCGTAACACGGCATAATACCCCAAAAACATATAACAATAATACTTCTGGCCGTGAAAATAGAAAATGATAAAAAGCTCTGGATATAGCTATTAGAGAATAATTTGAATCAACTTTATTTTATTATGACATATGGCATTTCCTGTCTAATCAAATACATTAAAATGGTAAGCGTAATCGTATATTCAAACAATACAAACATAAAATTAAAATAGATCATTTTATATCTCTTTGCGCACTAATGCTCTATCCTGCGCTTTTTTTATTTATTTGTTTTTATTTAACTTCAATATAAAGCAAAGTAAAAAAGATAAATATTAAGTAATATAAAGATATAAAGTGATGTTGTTTGTTCTCAGTCCTCCTCACTAGGTATTCCTGTTCCGAGGCGGACTGTAGGTTGTTGTATTTGTGTTGATCATGATTTCCTCATCTTCTAATTTGTTGGTTCCCACAAAATATAAATTAAATTAAGCAAAAGTATTTATGTTTGTTGTCTGTAGGTTGCGTTGGGGTTACTTCATAATTTTAATGATTTCCTCATCTTCATGTTTAGTTAGCCATATTTTGATGTCTTTTTAAAACTTTTCTACATCCATTGTGTTTTTAATTTCAATAGGAAGGGCATTATATAATTTTATAGCATGGAAATAGTGGTTTTTCTGGCCGAAAGATGTATTTAATTTTGGAATGTTTAGTAGATTTGTTTTTTTATGATCATGGTTCCAGTGACAGGTAAATAACCGGTTCCTTGTAACTGGAGCAGGAATATCGACCATCTCTATTATCTCCAACGATGACGAGAAGGGTTTCCAATTCGTGGAGAATTCCCCAAATTGCGGGGAAATTAAACTGATTGGGTATTTTATGGGGAGAAAACTGGTTACAATATGAGAATTGACGTAACTAATAGGTACCTAAGGTAATAATATTTCTTGATTATACAACCATGTTGAAAAATAATTTGTGTACTTAATTATATCGTTCCTTGTCGCAATTTTTTTACAAACTATTTTATATTTTCTAAGCTTGAATATAAAAGGAAATCCGTAAATAATCATAACAATATTTGGATGATTTGTTTAGCGCCGTTTTTGTTCAAAATAACCTAAATGCCTAAATAATAAAACAAATTAGTAATTGCAATTACGTTTGGTTTCATTTTGGGAGTAGACTTAATGGTAAATAAACAGAAAATAGAAAAACGCTTAATATGGACATAAAAAAATATTATTTGTAGTATTTAATTTAAAATTGAGAAGTAATTGTTTCAGTTTCCGAAAAAATAATTTCGTTAAAAAATCGGATAATTTGACGTCTATTCCTCACACCATGTTTTTACGTAATAATTTTAAAATAGTTTTATTTTATTTGATTAAACTCAATCAAAGACCATTTTTTCTCATCATATGTTCATATTTCGGGTTAAATATGAGCAAAAAAAAATAACGATAACACTTACACGTCAATAACAATGGCCGTCAACTGAACAAGCGATTTTAACTTTGACGATATAACTTTGGAAATGCATTTTCCATTTTCGGAAACTGAAATATATACTTCTCATTATTATCTAACTATTACAAAGTGCTTTTTAAAAGTGAGTACTATACCTATCCTTATTTTCTGTATTTTTACAGAAATTATTACACGTAGGAACACATGGAGAATTGTTATTTTGTTCTCCCCAATTTGAAAATTTTTAATCTTGGGTATTTTCGAAATTAATATGCATTACCAGCGCTGTTGGATTCGTTCCGTTATCATCCAGAACACGGTAAAACGTGTTTCTTTTACCTCTGACACATATTTTTAATTTATTTTAGGGACACGCCATCACTGTTCCGACCAGCCTGAACCTAAAGTCTTGGACAGAGCGTTGAAGCCAAAATGGCATTGAAGCCAAATCTAGGGTGATGGGAAATCGCCTGGTAGCCATCTTGCATGACCAACTTACGATTTGATTTGTATGCAAAGTGGTGAATGATCAATTATTGTTATTTTATTTTGTGTGTTTTATGCAGTTATAATTGCTTGTCATTTTTTGGGGTATTTGACGAGACAAGGGATGAGATAAATAATAAAATAAAAATTATAGGTTTTGGCATTTTTAAACATCTTTCCTCCAGTGATGATATGTCTCAGGAGAAGTCCTCAGATCCAGGAGATTAATTTGAAAGGGAGTTTTTTTAACTTTATGAAATCTAGAGAATTTTGAGCAACTGTACAATCATACGTTTTGTTCAGCTACTGCGAAATAAACAAAAATGTATGACCGGAAAAAAATACACAAATAAATTTTATAACTCCACTCCCCCGCTAATCGTGTCTAACGCTGCATATACATGTACGAACCAAAGCGCGAGCCGAGCGAATTACTTAAACGTAGCAGTGGAAGATTTTTTCAGTATTTTCCTGGTGTAAGACCACCATTCAGAATTGAAACGTTGATTGAAATGGATTTAGTCGTCTTTGGTGACAAGACCTGAATATCCAGATACTCCCCCGCCTTCCTCTTCCCCATCTCTTTCCCCTCCGCACTACCTTCAGCCTTACAACATATCCCAATTGGGCACGCCATAGTCTCACGGGCTTCAGACGGTTGGGAGCAGTTGAGACTCTTATGCGGTATTCACATAAAAAATCTTCTCCGGGCGCCGATTGCCAAGGCGCTGAAAATACTTAACATCTAACAGCCCAAACACATCGCCCTTGAGATTATTATTAATAAAAACGGCGCTACACAAAAATACAAATCATCCGAAAATTATTGAAGTACAGTTATTAAGGCGCTTACGGGTTTTGACAAGAACGAAGCAACGCCGTTTGTGGTTGCTTCGTTCCTTTCCCATAATTCGTGGCTCAGCTTGCGATGATTTGGTTCGCACATTTATAAGCAAAATTACAATTGCACATTTTTTAATGTTGAGGTATCATATTTCTTCGAATAGAGGAACTTTTTTATGGGGAGTTTTGGGGAAAAGCTTGGGAGATTTTAATTGCATCACTGCGCACGTCAGTAGGTCCGCACGACCGCACGGCGCACTTCCATTATATTTATCATTTACGTAATGGCCGCCGAGCAAGCTGTCATCCAATATGGTGACATTGGTGACGTTCGAGTTGATCTAATTCAGGAAGTTTCTGGAAGCAAGCTGTCCGCTGTAAGCATAAAACTACTTTTATTACCAAACAACAACATTATGCCTTCATTTATACATATAATTCATGTCATGCCACTTAAAAAATAAAATGTCTGCTGTTATCAGTCATTGATATGTCTATTTTTAAATACGTGCACGGATTTTTCCATTCTTGGATACTTGCATTTAATTTTAGAATTTTAATGCTTTAATGGCCCCAAAAGTTGTGCAATCAGACACAGATGACGTGAAAATATATAGATATTAATTTATACTTGTGCAACCGAAGGAGAAGATTTTTCCTGGCAGTTTTAAAATGATTTTTTGTACTAATACAATGAACATTTCTAGGATCAAAATGCATTTATAACATAGGTATCTGATATTTTCATTAATTAACACAAACCTCAGATGTTTTTGAGGTCATAAGAAGATATTGAAGTGACCTATGACCTCGTAACCTTTAGCCATTGACAAGTCATTTTGTATTATTACTTCTAATCTGATGTAAGAATGATATTTATCATTTGGTTGTGTGGCAAATATACAAAATAAGGGACACGGTTAGTACCCACTTTTATTAAAAGAAACACTATGTCAAATTAGATTACATTGAGTTGTATTTAATTTTCCGAAAATTGAAAATAATGCATTTAGTAGCTATTTCGTAAAAAACAAAAAAGAAAATTAAACCTAACCTTAAAAAGTTGACATCAACAAAATGGCCGCCAAGTAAAAAATCGGTTTTTATTTTAACGAAATAAACTGTAATACTAATCATTATTTTAAATTTGGGAGGCGGGTTTGGTTACCGTCACCCCGGGAATCATTTATTGAATAACCAATACCTCTGCCATAGATCACCCCAAGTGGTTCGCTATTTAGTGATTCAGCAGGGGTGCCAGGGTTCATTGGATGAGGTGTGTTCAGGATGCGCCTGCCCACCAGCTGTGAGGCGTGCCAGATCGGGAGAGGCCAGTTTGGAGAGACCCTTTGAGCTCTCCAACTTGTCTGTCACTCCTGGACACACTGCGAAGTATTTTTGAAACCAAATGTGCATATTAAGCGTCTCCCTATTTTCTATACATTCACCGGTCATACTATTAACATGAAGAGAAAAAGACAAACGTGGGCAAAATAATATTTAATTTTCCTAAAACTTTCAACGTCCCATGTGATAATCATTATTTTTTTCCTAAAAAGATTCCCTTCCCTTGCCTGTCCAACAACTGGGTGGCGGTATAGTTCCTCTGTCTTAACATTGTGCAGACAGGGACGCCCTTGTGAGGTATTACACCAAATAAAAATGGAGCAGGATAAGCAACGGGAATTTCTTTCTGTAGCTGGCCCTACAGAACTGCCCCTTAAGTTCTTTGTTAGCGCTTATTCCGGTCAGTTCTTCTTGTCACATGATATCCGATTCTTCAACATCCCATTTCCACAGTCAAAATGTCCTCAAATTTAGTTTTGAAGACTGTGTGAAGTACATTTAAATGTTGAATGTCGTTATTACCCTGGACGTTTTTCAAAAACAAGTTGGGGAACTAGAAAAATTCGCAGCTTCCAATATGCAATGTTTTGCTTGAATATATTAATTCTGACGAGAAAAGGAACGTAGACTCTATTTATATACCTCAATAAACAACTTTACGATATATAAAAATACAAATATCAAATAAGTAATTTCTCAGCCTATTATAATTGTGTATTGTGTCATTTACGGAACTACTAAATGTTGCCTTGAGGTAAATGGGGGTCCGCTCGTATGTACCCCCATTTGAATCTCGTGGAACCCAAATTTTTTTCTCGCTGACATAGACCCCCAGCAAGACGATATCGACCCCTGGGGGTCCATATAGACCACTTTGGGAACCTCTGGTTTACATTTAGAGAATTTTTTCCGGAAGGTTTATATATATATAATACATGATGTTATATTTATAGAAAGTACAGAATGCTGGGTACACGTCTGCTAGTCATTACTATTCCTAAGTAATAGGGCATTAATAATCAATTAAATAAATAGATTGTAATTACGATGTGCTTTGTTTTCGTTTCAGATCTCCTTAGCAATGCAGCGGATCATGTCTTTACCACGAGTACGCCTCAGATATCCTCGTTTCTACTGGTAAGTCAATATAATACCTTTCTTTTTTTTTTTTTATATTAACTCCACACAGGAGGCCCTGAAGAAAATAATTTCCCTCAGGGCCTATGTCATCTTTGGGGATGCTGTGTGGAGGGTCTTTTTGTGGAGAGGAAGGAGTGAACATGGGTCTTGAAGAGTCCCATGTTGAAGGAGGGAGGAAACACAGAGGCCGGCAGTTCGTTCCACAGCCGAGCTGTTGAACTTAAGAACGAATCGTAGAAGCGACCGGTTCTCATGTGACAAGTGTCAACCGTGTACAAATGTTGGGCACGCGTTTGGCGTGTATCCCGACTACGCACCGGTGCCGAAGGGATCAATGACGCTAGTTCCTCAGAGCATCTTCCATTGTAATACCGATAGAACAAGGACAGCATACCTACCTGACGCCTGTGCTCTAAAGATTGCAGTCCGTTTGTTAAGATTGGGGAATCTATCAAACGGACCGCCCATTTTTGCACAGAGTCAAGGGTTTTTTTCAGGTACTTAGGGGCTCCGGACCAGAGATTGCTGCCAAATTCGACAGTAGGGCGCACTTGCGATTTGTACAGGGTCAGCAGTTGTGTACTATTAAAGTATCTGCGGGCCCTGTACAGTACGCCCAGCTTCTGAGAGGCCAGCTTTACTCTGGCTTCGATGGAGCCCCCATACCTGAGCTGGTCACTTATAGTTTTTTTTTTTTTTTTTTTATTTTAATTGCCGGAAACCCGGGCGTTTATTGCAATTACATGTTTAATATAAGTTACACCATAAGTTTAATATAAGTTTAATATTAAACATATATATGTTTAATATTAAATATGTTTAATATTAAACATTATGTTTAAACATATGTTTAATATTAAACATTAATATTAAATAAGTTTAATATTAAAATTAGTTTAATATAAGTTACACCAAGCATATCAATGGAAGGCCTGTTCGGAAGATTGCTTCCGTTGAAGGAGACTAGATTATCATTTAGATCCCTTTTAGACGTAATCAGACAGGATTGGGTCTTTGAAATATTAAATTTGACGAGATTATTTTTACCCCAGGAGGAAATACTCTCGAGATAACCGTCCATTCTCTGCTTCAAAGCCCTCCGAGCCGTTGGAGTTTGTGTGCCCTTTGGGGGCTTGTCAAATAAAAAGCTATCATGAACTGTACTGTCATCCGCGTAACAATGAATCGGTGGACATGTCAAAGGTCATTGATGTGCAACAAAAACAAAGTCGGAGACAGAACCGATCCCTGTGGGACGCCAGCATTTATAGAGTGTGAGGATGAGGTGAAACCGTCAGCAACTGCCTGAATCGACCTATCCCTTAAAAAGTCAGCAATCCACGTACACAGGGATGCGGGAAGTCCGTAAGAAGGCAATTTGTTGACAAGTCCTCGGTGCCAGACCCGGTCAAAGGCCTTGGATATGTCTAGTGCGACCGTTTGGGTCTCACCGTGACGTTCCAGGCACCGCCCCCAAACATGCGTCACATACGCGAGAAGATCACCGCACGAGGGGTTCCGCCGGAATCCGTATTGACGGTCGTTGATAATTTTGTTCTTTTTTTGTTTTTAATGAGTTTTATTAATACACAATGTACATTTGTTACGTATAAATTTTTATAAAATTAGCGACCGGTTTCGACACGTCCGTGTCATTAACTAGCTATTTTAAAACTAAATTTTTAAGTGCAGAAATATGGGGTTTTATTTAGTTTGGTTCTTTGGTGGGAAGGGATTTGAGGGAGGGGGAGGGGGTTGAGAGGGAAGTGGAGGGAGGAGTCAAAATAACGGGGAACATTGTCAATAGAGGTGATTTGCAAGGTGCTATTATTTTATTTACTATATTAATGCTTGAATTAATTTTTTTGTTGATTTCTAATGTTTCTAATGCGCACAAATTAAAATATTTATTAACGTTAGAATGTTTAAACTTAGTTTTATCCCGGTTGAAGCTATGGCCTGTCTCTATCAAATGATTAGCGAACTCGGAGAAATTATTATTTTTTAAACATAGTTCGTGTTCCCTAATTCTGGTTTTGAAATTTCTTGTAGTCATACCTACATACTGGGAGTTACAATCATTACACTCTAAAGTGTATATCCCATTTTTATCTAATTTATTTGAAACATCCTTGTTATTAATTAAGTTTTTTATTTTAGAATTGGTGTAAAAAGCTGTCGAAATATTAACTGGTAACATGCGGGATATTTTTAAGGACAAGTCGCCTGTATAAAGAAGTTTTCTATATATTAGATTTTTTAGATAGAAAACTTCTTTATACAGGCGACTTGTCCTTAAAAATATCCCGCATGTTACCAGTTAATATTTCGACAGCTTTTTACACCAATTCTAAAATAAAAAACTTAATTAATAACAAGGATGTTTCAAATAAATTAGATAAAAATGGGATATACACTTTAGAGTGTAATGATTGTAACTCCCAGTATGTAGGTATGACTACAAGAAATTTCAAAACCAGAATTAGGGAACACGAACTATGTTTAAAAAATAATAATTTCTCCGAGTTCGCTAATCATTTGATAGAGACAGGCCATAGCTTCAACCGGGATAAAACTAAGTTTAAACATTCTAACGTTAATAAATATTTTAATTTGTGCGCATTAGAAACATTAGAAATCAACAAAAAAATTAATTCAAGCATTAATATAGTAAATAAAATAATAGCACCTTGCAAATCACCTCTATTGACAATGTTCCCCGTTATTTTGACTCCTCCCTCCACTTCCCTCTCAACCCCCTCCCCCTCCCTCAAATCCCCTCCCACCAAAGAACCAAACTAAATAAAACCCCATATTTCTGCACTTAAAAATTTAGTTTTAAAATAGCTAGTTAATGACACGGACGTGTCGAAACCGGTCGCTAATTTTATAAAAATTTATACGTAACAAATGTACATTGTGTATTAATAAAACTCATTAAAAACAAAAAATGTCTAGAAATTGTTACATAGTGAATGCCAAAGAAATACAAAAAATTTTGTTCTTCTCGAGGTATGTGAGCAGTTTGTCGTTGATCACACGTTCCATCACTTTGGACAGAACTGATGTGATCGCTATGGGGCGGTAGTTGGCCGGGTTGGAGCGGTCACCTTTCTTGGGAATAGGGTGAATGACCGCTTTTTTCCAACCAGAGGGCACAGTGCCACACTTCAGGGACATTTTGAAGAGCTTTGTCAAAACTGGAACTATTTCCGCAGCACACCTCTGCGGAACCTGATGGAATACCAGGGCAGGTATTCCATCAGGTCCACTAGCTTTGTTAACATCGAGCCCCCGTATAACGTGGAGTACATCCCGATGCCGGATCCTCAGCTTTTTCATATATAAGCCGCAGTGAGGAACCGACGGCGGAACAGCACCTCCGTCATCGAGGGTCGAGTTTTCCGCAAACATTTTCCCTAATAAGTTAGCCTTTTCGGTGGCGGTGTTTGCTAGTGAGCCGGCAGGTCTGGTAAGAGGTGGCAAACTGGGTTTGCAAAAATTCCGACCTATTGAGCCCGCAAGCGACCAGAATGCTCTGCTGCCATGCGGGCAGGCAGCCAGCTTTTTGCTGATCTGCAGGTCGTGTTCGAATTTTGACCCATTACTGATTCTCTTGCATTCCTTTGCCGATTTGTTGTATGCTGATCTGCTTTCGGGCGTTCGAGATGTGTTGTAGGCTCGGTAAGCCGCGTTTTTTCGTCGAACTGCTTCGGAGCATTGTCTAGATGCGACCAAATCTTTTTCTGTTTTACATTTGCCGTTAACACATTGTAGTTGGGCGCTTCAAACAATAGACTCTAGCCCATAGCGGGTGTTTTTCGCGATTAGTGCATAAATATATCGCTTTCCTAAAATTGACACAATTTCTAAACCAAATAATATTTTCAATTGAAATTTTCAAAGAAATCATATATGACATTTGATCATCAAAAATAAATTATAATTGCTTTGATTACTTCATAATTTCATCACATTTCAAAGCTGAATATAAAAATCTGATATTAATTCAGTAAATAGCATTCAAGTAAAAGATAACATGTTTATTCATATAATATAGTTATATAATAAATAATAATATATATTTGCCATGCCCGCAATTTTACAATCGCTGGATATGTGAAATCTGATTGCGTAAATTGAACAGTGTCGCCTAAGGTCGAAGGCGCACACTCAATAACTAACTGTTTAATTGCTTCTTGTTAAAAAAGAGTCTTTTGCGGTTGTCTCGCCTAATAGAAGAGCCCAATCCACTTATGAATCATAGTATTTCACGCTGATAACAAACCCGTATAATGCCATTTCCCGCCAAAAACCGACAGTCGACAAAAACGGCAAAGGCCGTGTCCCGACGACAATGTGTTAATATTGTTTCAATGATTAAATATTTCAATTTGAGGTTTTACTCCTAAACCTTTCCCTTACTGTGCTAAAAAAATCCACGCGTTCCGGTGCTGTGTTGTCAATACACATCTCAAAATAAGCGATTTACTATTCATAGCTAATCGATTATGTTTATTATATTTTATATCAAAAGTGATAATAATTGTAATTTAATTGCTGAAAACATGAAAAAACCATCGGCAGATGCTAAAGAAACGTGCGAGGGGTCCACATCTAACGACGGTCTGGAGGCTGGCACACACATAGCTATGCGGTCGGTAGGTATCGATGGTCTAAATCAAAATACAACTGCGGAAGTGTGGATTTCTCATGTTTCCGCATAGCGAACTAAAGCGGGACATCAATAGCTTGTCATTTCCTCGCACACTCTTCGCGTATTAGTATTAAACTGTTGATTGTATTGGTGTATTTGTTTCCGATTTTTAACAAAAATCTCTGATTTTTAATTGAATTTGAAAACAATGTAAAATATTATTTTTTAATTCAGTGCATAAATGTATAACGGAGGAATACCTAAAATCTGAACCCAGAATTTATTATATTTATAGAGTTATTAAAGTTATTAGAAGCAATGTGTAGTAAATACACACCACAGATGAGGAAAGGTTAAGTTATTCAAAAAATAAAAAAATATTCATCCTAGTCTTGTAGAAAAAGCCGATAGATGTTGCACATCTCTAAATAGTATAAAATAAAGTCATTTGTGCGCTTAGTTCTTATAAACTACGCAACGGATTTTGATACGGTTTTCACTATCATTTAGAGAATTACCTCCGGAAGGTTTACATATATAATACATGCATATTGTATTTATAGAAAGTAGAGAAAAGTCGATGTTCTGTAATCAAGATGTAAAAATATATTTTCGGGCGCTTACATTGCTAACGCTGGTTAAACCTTATGAGATATATCAAAATAATGTACTACATAATTGTGTATCTTGAACAGGCCTACAGAAAAGTCTGTAATGGTATATGTCTATCTCCTGAGGATAGCAACGCCGGGCACACGTCAGTTAGTTAAATATTAAAATGGACATATTTATCCAAGACACTGTTTAGATTGCATTTAGTTCAGTTAGAATCTTGCTATCATGCATAAAGATTTATATCAATACGGAGAACATATGAAGCACTTGTCCGCAGCATCCTGGAATACAGCTCCATTATTTGGGCCCCTTCTGAACAAAACCATATCTTAGAAATAGAAAAAGTACAAAAAAGGTTTATGCGTTACCTGTATATGAGGGAATATACATACTATCCATTCCTGTATCCATCCTTGTTCTTAACAGGAATGCTCGATTTCAATACATTAGAAGCCTGCAGAAAAATATTTTTAGGCAAACACTTTTTGAAGTTAATCTCTGGTACAATATACAATCCGCCTATGTTGAAAGAGGTTAACTTTTATGTCCCTAACAATTATACTCGAGGGAGATCCCATGCACTCTTATATGCTCCGAAAGCGAGGACTTCTGCCTATCAGAACGCGCCAATAAACAGAGCGACTCAACTGCTTAACGATTCTGCATTAGCCATCGACATTTTCAATGTCACCTACAGACAATTCAGTAACTATCTTTTAACACATGTCACAAAATAGTAAAACTGCCTCTGTAAACTTTTTAATTTGTAATCTTCTCCATGATATATTGGTGTATAACCGTTTTATGGAGAACATGAAAAAAATAAATAAATAATATTATAGATAAAGCAGCCAGTAAAAATATGAAATGTATTTTTTCTAGTAATTGTTACTCTAGACCAGAGGTGGATTCCAAATTCAACAGTGCATTCAACCAAATACCCTATATTATTATTAATAATAGTCCAACTCCAGTGAAATATTGGCAATGTCAACAACTCTGGTCGCCAGAGGCGCTAGTGCAGAATTTTGACTTTGAAATTCCGTTCAATGGCGGCAATTTAGTACTTTCTAAATTTATTTACATCAATATTGAAAATGTTCTCAGAATTAGGTTCTGCGTGTTCAATTTACAGATGTAATAATTACAAACGATAAAAGTAATTTTACAGGATGCCAAAAAACGTTGACACGTTCGTTGGTAAAATATAATACGAATTCCATTCCAGCAAATAAAATGTTCACGATTATGTAAAAAGTGGATTATACCATGAAAAATATCTTCATATATAAAAATCAGATGTCACTGTGTTCGTTCACGCTAATCTCCGAAACCGCCCAACCGATTTCAATGAAATTTTGTGAATATGTTTGGTTGGTTCCAGCTTGAAAGATAGGATAGTTTTGGACCCGACAGTTGGCGCTGTTGTCGAAATATAAAAACAATTTTAAAATATTTTAACGACGGATTTTATAAGTGTCGTAATTCATTTTTAAGTTGTGTCGGCTGTTTCAAAAAAGTAAATGCAAGTAACTCCCTTAATGGAGGACTGAACGCAGTTGGCGCTAACAAAACATTGTCCAAAGAAGCGAAGTTAGCAGTCCACAATGGAGTGCTGGTACCTTCCCTGATGTATGGAAGTGAGGATGGAACTGGCAAAGAAAGGATGAAAGTAGATTAAATGCTGTTGAAATGAGATCCCTGAGGCGCATGTGTGGTAAAACCATGTTTGATCGTGTGAGGAATGTGGAGATCCGCAAAGAGTGCAAGGCTGATGTAAGCGTAATGAGTAAGATTAAGAAAGAGACGCTTAGATGGTTTGGGCATGTAGAGTGAATGAGCGAAGATATGAGTGTAAGGAGAATATATGATGCAAATGGTAGCAGAAGTCGGGGACGCCCGAGGAAGACATGGCACGATCAAGTGAATCAGATACTCGAGTCGGGCCATGTCAAGAGTCAGAATAATAGAACAATATGTACGAGACGATGTATGAATGTGAATGAGGCAAGGAGTGTGTGGTGTGACCGAGTTGTTTGGCGGTCCGTCCTCTCTGCCTACCCCTGCGGAGAAACGGCTTGATGGTTAGTTAGTTAGTTAAACAACGTGTGAGTTTAGCTTTTTTGTTTATCGTTTTTAGTATTTTATTTAAATTGTGTTGTGGATTATTAAATGCATAAAATATCCAACAACAGCGCCACCAGATAAAAGGTACGCTACATAATATGCGGGCTACATAGAAGGAAAAAACTGGTTTTTATTTATTTTATAAATAATTTTATAAGAAAGCAAAAAAGTTAATCAACTGTCACAGATAATCTAAGCTATAATACTGTATTTTTTAAAGTTGTTTCCTTTACGCGTTCATATATTTCTACTGAAAAAAAAAAAATTTGTAGTTTGCATTTATATTTTTTATTGTGTAATTTATTTTTTTATTTGTATTCTACTCAAGTGAAACGATAGGAAAACCTTCAATTTATCAAAACCATATTTTTTGGTATTCATAATGTACACCAATTTGTTATAAAGATTTATCAAAATAGTGATTTGGCATTAAGCTTCGCCTTAAATTCTAACGTGAATTTTTTAATATGTAAACACATGATCAATGATTTCTAAGGACGGGTTGTTTTGGAAAATTTGAACAATTCATCAAATTTCAACGTTCATTTTCCAGTTCTGCGAAAGATTTTTTCAAGTTCTGTTTTTATTTCAGTTCTGTCAAGCCAATCAATAACCTATAATGATATATTAACAGAACTTGCATAGGACTTTCACAGACCCCGAAAATGAATGTTGAAATTTGATGAATTGTTCAAATTCTCCGAAACAACCCGTCCTAAGAAAAAATATTTGAATAATTTCGGTTCGTGGAATGTTCATCTTTTGTTAGGACAGGTTGTTTCGGAGAATTTGAACAATCCATCAAATTTCAACGTTCATTTCCGGGTTCTGTGAAAGTCCTATTCAAGTCCTGTTATTATATCATTATAGGCTAGTACCTTGACAGAACACTAACACTAGAAGTGCCTTCTATGCAATTTGGGATGGTCCTAAGCTCTGTAGGAACCCGCTTGCACAGCGCAACTGGTTTAGTTTTATTATTAGACGGAATTCAATTTGCCACTGACTTGTGTAACATTATCATATCCTCCGCAAACTAGCTCAGAATAATACATTGCTTTATACTTACCTCTTAAGTCGTATGTTCTGCCTTCTTATCAATTCGGGTCTCTTGTGTGGGGACTAGTGAGGTGAATTTAATTTAATACATCTATTAATTATGAGTCTCGATTTTAATTGGGTTTTTCAAGTTTTAATACTAAATCTAAATTATAATTAAATCTACTTTAATCTATAACTCAATCAACAAATTAGCATTAAACATAAATAAATGCCTGTTCATTCATTTTTTCAAAATAAGTAATCCTATTTTTTTTCAATATTCATTATGATGAAAATTTAATTTGTGTTAGTAAAATTATTGATCTAGGCATTATGTTCGACAGTAAACTCACCTTTGTATGTCATATTAATAATATTGTCAACAAGGCCCTAAAGACTCTTGGCTTTGTTTTGAGAGCTGCAAAAGATTTCAATAATTTAGGAACATTTATTATGTTATATAAAACCCTTGTCAGATGCCAACTTGAGTATAACTCTACGTTATGGTCTCCATTTTTCAATATTCATTCAGATAACATTGAAAAGATTCAACGGAAGTTTCTAAGGTTTATAAATTATAAATTGCATATTCCTATACAAAACATAAATTACAATTACCTCTTGGATAAAATGTCTCTATTGAAACTTTCAGAAAGAAGAATAAGCACAGGTTTAATACTGTTACAAAGAATACTACATTTTAAAATTGACTGTCCCGAATTACTTCCATTTATCAATATCCATGTTCCCAAAAAATCATGCTGACATTTCTTACCTTTTTACTTCAATAACACCAGGACACTAGCTTACCAAAATTCTTCGATTCCGACACTTCACAGTCTTTCTGATCTTTTTTTTTTATACTAACTCCACACAGGAGGCCCTGAAGAAAATAATTTCCCTCAGGGCCTATGTCATCTTTGGGGATGCTGTGTGGAGGGTCTTTTTGTGGAGAGGAAGGAGTGAACATGGGTCTTGAAGAGTCCCATGTTGTAGGAGGGAGGAAACACAGAGGCCGGCAGTTCGTTCCACAGCCGAGCTGTTGAACTTAAGAACGAATCGTAGAAGCGACCCGTTCTCATGTGACAAATGTCAACCGTGTACAAATGTTGGGCGCGCGTTTGGCGTGTATCCCGACTACGCACCGGTGCCGAAGGGATCAATGACGCTAGTTCCTCAGAGCATCTTCCATTGTAATACCGATAGAACAAGGACAGCGTACCTACCTGACGCCTGTGCTCTAAAGATTGCAGTCCGCTTGTTAAGATTGGGGAATCTATCAAACGGACCGCCCGTTTCTGCACAGAGTCAAGGGTTTTTTTCAGGTATTTAGGGGCTCCGGACCAGAGATGGCTGCCAAATTCGACAGTAGGGCGCACTTGCGATTTGTACAGGGTCAGCAGTTGTGTACTATTAAAGTATCTGCGGGCCCTGTACAGTACGCCCAGCTTCTGAGAGGCCAACTTTACTCTGGCTTCAATGGAGCCCCCGTACCTGAGCTGGTCACTTATAGTTACACCAAGCATATCAATGGAAGGCCTGTTCGGAAGATTGCTTCCGTTGAAGGAGACTAGATTGTGGTGATATAATTCATTTGAAAACTAATCAGTATAAATGTTGTATATTCTATCACTATTATTCTTCTAGACACAAATAGACCTATGTACCCATATAACTTCTCCGCTTCTACTATTTTGTTTTGTTGAATCTTACTCAATTATATGCGTGAGGATTCATTTTTGCCATTATGTTTACATTCTTCTTTATTGTATTAATTTTTAAGTGTTTACTCTGATACAAAATGCTTGTATTTTTTTTTAAAGAAAAGCCCACTAGGGCGTGTAATAAATAAATAACTTAACAAGTTGTCATATGGTTCGAGTTGGTTCTGTGCGTTGGCTTTAGTAAGGCCAAGTCCTAGGTAGCAGCTTCTGCAGTTCTGCAACTCAGGCCCCCCGGCCGCGTCTGATCACCGCGCCTTCTTCCCCTCCCGGCCGCGTCTGATCACCGCACTTTCTTCGCCTCACGCCCAGAATTACGTCGCCGGGTGGAGGATAACATATCTTGAAAATCACTTTCTCTAACTCGACGGTAACTTCTTCATCCACCGCCCAGAGTCACACCGCTGGGCGGGGAACGCGTACTTCACCACCACTCCTGTCTCGGTCTCCTATCTCTCCCGCCTCGATCTTGACTGTCTTCCTTCTTGAGCTCGTAGGACCTGTTGCTCTACCCCGCACTTCTCACTTCTTTCCTTACAACCCACGTCTGGCAACACTTTCTTTGTCTTTGGGCGTACACTGCGGCACACACTCAGTTTATCGTTCAAATTTATTTGTGACAAAATTTGATTCGTCACACTTAGTACCTTTTGATTCTAGACCTTTAGCATGCGGTCTGTCTCTATATTATACGACCTGTAACGGACGTAGTTGACCATTTAATTTAATTTCATAAAAATTGTTTTACTTTTATAAAATGTCCCTACTCCACGCCACTGGCAAAATCACCACTCCCCGCCACTGGTCATTTTGTCCAATTTTCGGCCAAAGCGGCTTGAAAACTTTGACTCCGAATGGCTTCGATACCACATCGCCGGCTTACCTGCCGCGTGGATCAGAGTCCAGCATTTTTTCTATGTAAATTTTACATAGAAAAATCAATTTTTAAACATTGCAAATATGTATATTTTACTTGTTCATCCCCTCGGCGGTAGTCAAATAAACACTATTTTCGATATACTACCGCCGAGGAGATATTAAAAAAGCTGTTTTTCACCCATATGTAAACCCATTTTTTGAACAATATTTTTTACCTTTTTTGCGTGTACAAAAATCCAGGAACCTCGTAGCATAGTGAATCTTATCTCTTTCTGAGCGCTATGTTACGGGGGACCTCGGAAAAATACTAACTTCACATGTTTTACAAATTTGATCGCTTGAGATCATTTTTACACATTTCTTTTACAAACATTTCTTATTTTTTGTCGTATCTTGACAAACAAAAAATCTAGTTGTCAAGATACACATTCCTGTAACTACTATGCTTTTAAACTATGTAATTATCATTCATGTGAGCGCTCAAAATCTTTTGTAACTCTCAAATTTAAGCGACTACTCTCACCATTGCTACCGACAAAATGAATATGCAGCAGTTTGTCGGAGGCTATAAACGCATTGTTGGCGCGGGTACAACCCCCCACCACTTTTGGGCTCCTAGCCCAATGTCGGGCACGAGTCAGGCTAATCAAATATAAGCAGCCCCATAATTCAAAATAAATCAGTTCATCTTTACCACCAAAACCAAGCGTTTTATTTATCAACAAGTGACTCCTGCTCAACGTCTGCCTCACCTCGCCAAGTCTGCTGCTCCAAGATCTTCTGGTGTTACCTCTTCGAGACCAGCCGGCCCTCCTTTGGAAAACCGCCAACACCAGAAGTGAGCAGAGACGAAAGCACACCCAGTGCCCACCATTCACCAAGCCTGGGTGCGGGAGGCAGATTTCATCACCAATATCAACTACAATCATCATCATCGGCCGTATAGGAGCATCTCATCGGTTGAAGACACGGTTTGGACCCGGCGCCTAAATCTACAGTCTTGTGCGGACTCCCGTCCAGTACAAGTGGTCCTTCGAGCCGGGATTCTCACACGCCTTCAACCAAGATGTCTCCAACCTTACGGTCGAGCCGGATCCAAGACGATGGATCCTCAACACCATCTGCAGATGCCCTGGACGCTGGGTCTCAGGCCACGGCTGCGGTTCACGTCACGCCTGACGTAACCCCCATGCCCACGCCCAGCACTACTCCTGACATGGCACCACCTGCACATCATGACTCACCGCCCTCCACATCTCAAGAGGATGCGATGGAGTCATTGCGACAGCAGCTTCGCAGTCAAACCGAGCACATTGAGAGACTTAAAGCAGCTCTTCAATCAGCTCCAACAGCAGCAGCCCCTGCCCCTCCTGGACCTTCGAAGCTCCTGGAGAGGTCACCACCATCATGGACGCAGCCCGGCCAATCGAGCCCGG